>OZ030013.1:4422500-4927500 GCA_964023405.1 Apodemus agrarius
GGATGACTTACTATGTGATGTCTAACCCTATGATCTGAGAATTAATATTAGTAACTGAGATTGGAATGAAAAGAACTTGTGTTGTCCTTGGCCAGGGCTATCAAGGAAAATGGGAGTATCTTGCAAATTACTGACACAGAATCCATCTTAACTCTCAAATTTGCTGTTCTTTAATAAATCCTGCACTGCGGAGCAGACGTTGGCAGAGTGCTTATGACATGAACCAAACAGCAGCACTCAAGATCACTGGTGCCATCTTCTTGGCATTTTACAAAGAGCCCGTGGCCGTGGGGTGAAATTAGGGCACAGCGAGCCACATATGTGGGAGGAAGCAAGACAGACAGGATGACCCAACTCTCCCTAAGGGTATTCTGGCTGGGAGTGAAGGTTCACTATTGAGTAATGTTAAGAATGCTAACGTTAATGATAGGTCTTTACTGTAATCATTAGGCTTTGTTGCTTTCGACACAGAGTTCTGGAGCCAAGACTGGCCTCAAACTCGCCAGGTAGCTGAGAGGATTTTCTTGAATTTCTGAGTCTCTTTCTTCCATCTCCTGCATACCAGGACTGTAGACAGACACCAGCAACCATATCTACTTTATGCAGTGTTGAGGACTACAGCATCTTTTTACATTCAAATAAGCTAAGCTGTTTGTGGCCAAGGGGATTTATCATTGTGACTGACACCTACCAGACCCCTCCTTTGTACGCGGTTCCTTCGAGTGGGAGCTGTCCATAAAATGCTCTCCCCACCCCTTTTTTTTTGGCAGCTAGATTGACTGTCATGATGTCAGCCTATTGCTTTTAATACTTCATAATGCCACGTGAAAACTGTGCTCCAGCTTAATGGAGTACAGTGCCAACAAGAGAAACAGCTCTGGACTCAAAGGAAGGAAAGGGATATTTTATTACGAAGCAACGTACGAGTGACTGTGGCCTAGAAATGCAGAGTCAGGTTTGTTCACATTGCAATAAGGAAGCACTTTCAAGAAGTTTTTACAGAAGCAGAACAAAGAAAGCCATAAATCCACACACTTTTCAAACACATGGTGAGCACGTCAAGTTCTCAGGGGTCGGGAAACTGGGAGAACTCTGCTGTAGGCTTCAGCGCTGTCTGAGAACATTCTTTAGCCCTTTTGTTGGTGGGAACTACCTGTGAGCATTCCAAAGGATTCATCCAATGGTCACAGAGATGTTAGGTCATGCACACAGGAGAGAAGTTGAGGACCAGCTACTAAGGGCTCAGAAAAAATAATGGCCCAAGATGACTTGTTCTGCCCTTGAACATCCCCACCCCTTCACATCACTGAAGTTCAAATCCATCGGCCTGGTATTCAGCTTCTTCCCAGGATTCTCCTCCACAACGGAAACCTTGGATATTAGCCTGAGACTTTGATTCTTCAGGCATAGCGGTATGTAAGCGGTTGGGCTGGGAACCTCTGCCTGTGGAAACCTGGAGTTCAAGACCATCAATATGAAGGGAGCCATTCTTATCCATCCATAACCTTTATATTTATAGAGCAAAATGACCCCTGGCCACCAGTGTGCAAATGAGGAACCCAGGCAGTCTCAGACTGAAACAGTACACATCTCATCGCGGACAACACGGACAACATGGAGTGCTGTGAGCGTGCTATATCAGAATCATAGAAGAACGTGTTTGTTGTCTTTCTGTGATGTCAGAATTTATTGAATAAAAGGTAAATTCACAAGGCATGCTGGTTTCCTTGGTGGCATTTTCCCAGATAACTCCTACTTTTCTTGATGGCCCTAGCCAGGCAGGTCAAACACAGATTCTTCTGTTTCGATCTTATTTACTGCTATTACCCTCAAATCACACACAATATACCGAATCGCATATATGTATATGTGTAGTTTACAAAATGGCTGCAAAGAGCAAGGAAAGAAGGAGTTTAATGAGGTGGAAAGGCCAACCTGGGAATCGGATACAAGTGTAGCCTCTGTGAGCTGAGACAGTGAGGCAGCTACAGGTGTCTTGGGAAGTTCTGTGCCATGGCTGCTGTGGTAGGATTTGACTGTAGGGTCAGAGCTGAGGTGTAGAGTTGAGTCTGAGTTCAAATGAATAGTCCAGTAGCTGGATGGACAGCAGGTCTAGCTAAGTGATCAGAAGTTTTTTGAGTAGGCTGTATCAACAGCAAGAACCGAACCGAACTGAATGTCCCGGGACACGTGGAGTCCCTTTGCATGTTGGCCCCTTGAAGCATATGTCAAGTTGTCAGGGGACAAGCCAGTTTGTATGTGTGGGGGTGGGGTAGGGGGTGGGGTCTTTGGAACAGTGCCAGCTGTTCATGTTTATAAGAACCAGATGAGGGAGTCACACCCTTTCTCTGGTCTGGTGAGTCTGATGAGTTCTTAGTTAGGGTTCGCAAGAGTTAAGAGTTAAATTTTAATATGCCCACGTATATAGATTTGCCCAGGAAATTTATAGAGCAAGGCCCTTTCAACTCCCAGGAGAAAGCCATCAGTCTGTGCTTATGGTTAGGCTAAATAGATGGGGCCGTCTATGTGTTCTCCCAGGTGTATGGGTATCCTGCATCCTCCAAATGGCATCAAAACCTGCCTGTA
This sequence comes from Apodemus agrarius, assembly GCA_964023405.1. Classification (NCBI taxonomy): domain Eukaryota; kingdom Metazoa; phylum Chordata; class Mammalia; order Rodentia; family Muridae; genus Apodemus; species Apodemus agrarius. The sequence continues at coordinate 4,425,087 of OZ030013.1, forward strand.
AAGTGTCATCCATCAGAATAAGGCACAACCAGAAACTTCACTGTTTTTACAATATGGAGTCACTCAGGCCAGATAACAGAGAGCACTAGGAATTCACTGACTCAAGAAACACAACTCAGCCTTCTGGCTCGGGACCTGTCCCCGATGGAGGCCTCCTTTAAGCCAGCTGTCTTTCAATGACACAAGTCCCTTCAGGCTCTCTTCAGTCCTTTGGGTTTAGTCATACAGGAAACCAAAGGTCAAAGGTCAAATGTAGCTGGAAGGAAGCAGTCCCGATACTCCCAGACTTACTTCACTATACATTCTGAGCTCCTAGGAAGGAGACATAGAACTTGTCCAGCTTGGGGGAAGGGGCGGTTTGCTTTCTGCCATTGGGAAGCCAGAGAATCCGAAAATCATGGCCACAGAACTGAGACTCACAAGCTCAGAGAGCTGCTGTTACGACTGTGGCCAGGTCTGCAGATAACCCAAGAAAATGCATATCCTATACAAGACCTCTCAATGGCCTCGGAGACGGAAATGACCCAGTGCACTGGAGGTAGCAGAAAGGCTTCCAAGCAAAGAAGTAGGGTATTCTGCCTGATCGCCCCTCCAAAAGAGTTCCCAAGTGTGGCTATTTGGTCATGTGCTGAGCTGAAGATGTTAAGAGAATCGGGAAAATATAAACTTCAAATTTCCACCTCTTTGCATGAAATATGGCAGATCACAAGATATTGGAAGTAAATTTCCAGGCATCTGCTTGTGGATATTAACCAGGATCTGAAAGCATCAGAGAGACTGATACTCTGACTGTCCTTCCAATGGACTTTGTGTGTGATTGTGTGTGTGTGTGTGTGTGTGTGTGTGTGTTGGAGTTATGGAGGGAGAGAGGGTTTAAGATTGAATTCATGGCCTCACCCATGCTAGAAAGTATTCAGTAATGAGATATGTCCCCAGCCTATGCCGTTTGAATGGGAAATGGCTCTTGTAGGTGCATGTATTTGAACACTTGGTCACCAGCTGAAGGTGCTTTTTGTTGTTATTGTTTGGTTTGGTTTTGGATATTTTTGGAGATTAGAGAACCTTAAGGAGGTGTGGCTTTGCTGAAGGAAGCGTGCCCCTGGGTGTGGTGAGGGTGTGTGCTTTGAAGGTTTATAGCCTTTTCCTATTTCCTGATCTCTCTGCCTATGTGCACACAGTATGTGATCTCTGCTTCCGGCCCTACCACGGGGCGATGCCATACCTTCTCAACATTAATGGTATCTAAGTCTCAGAAATCATAAAATAAATCCATTTTTAAAGTTATTTCACTACAGCAACAGAAAAGTAACAAGCCCTAGAACAGTATTTTTAAGGGTTTGTTTAGATGAGAAATACAAAAGAAAGGAATGGAAGGATTTGGTGAAATCTAAATTTTACGAAAAAACTTGGTTTTGATGTTTTTGGTTGACTAGTGACCTATGCCATCAAATCATGTTTTAATTATTGGCAATGTGCTTTTTTCTCTGAAGTATTGCTTTAGCAACTTTAAAGGTAGATGGAATATTAGGGAAAGCCATGAACTTAAAATTTTGGAGATTAATCTTCAAAGCCAGTGGGAAATTCAAACAGTTTTTGAGGTAAGAATGAATAAATAGCAACCCATTGATAATCACAAAGAAAATGAAAACTTTAAACATGACCCAAATTCAGACCAGCTTTTGGGCAGAATATAACTAGAAAATCTGGGGAAGTATTAATCTGGTAATGGGTTAATGGAGGTGTACAACTTAGTGACATGTAATGAGCATCGCCCAGACTGATGTGCCATTTGATGCCTCCTGGCCTTAGAGATGTTTGCTGGTGTCAAGACACTGCTGAGGATTTGGCTAGGGCACTCGTAGATTGAAGACTGCAATTCAGAATCTGGCACGATCAGAAGCCCTAAGACACTTTGAGTTGTAGCCTAGAAAACAGAATAAATCAAGTCAGTCATGCTCTATGTAGGCTGGAGCCCAGTGTTGAGTCATCTGGCAAAAAAGCTCAGTTCGGGAACATGGCTGCTAAAATGTAGGCTGCTAGCACGTCCCTCGCCTGGACAGTATCGTCAAATCATTTACACAAATAACATTTTCAAATGCATTGTCTGGCAGTGACAGGAAAGGTACAAGAAACCCCAGATGAAGGTAAAGAGAAATAACAAGGAACAGAGAGTCCTGAGGAGAGAATGATCTGAGACAGATGCGTGAGGGGATTAAAGACTAAAACATTGGGAGAGAACTTGACTTAAATAACATTGAAGAGATACACGTGGAGCCAAACTGAAGTCTTCGATTGCAGTGTACAACTGAAATTAATAACTCTGTTCACCGGAGTAGGGATGGCTTTAGCTAAGGAACGCAGAACTGTGGATCTGAGAGACGGCTTAGATGCATAAAGAGCTCGGCTGCCAAGCCTGAGACCCACACGGTGGGCGGAAGAAGTGACATCTACAGTTGTCCTCTGGCTTCCGAATATAAGCCCTGCCACATCTGTGCCTTCCCCTACGTAAATCTTTAATAATAGGTCTATTGGCCCCCAAGTTGCCGAACACTCATGTGAATCCCGAAACAACTAAAAAAGAAGGAAAAGGAACAAAAAAGACCCTCACCAGTACTGAAAGATATATGCTACCTTCCTGCTGAAAAACAGAAAGAAATGTTACTTCAAAATTCTATGTCCATGAAGCTGCTATTCTCTACAGTGTAGCTGGGAGTTGGGGGTGGTGATACCTCCAGAAATTCTTTTATTGTACAGCATTGTTTTAGCTATCCTGGCTTTCTGTTGTTCCAAATAAAATTGAGAATTGCTCTTTCAAAGTCTGTAAAGAAATGTGTTGAAATTTTGATGGGAATTGCATTGAATCTGTAGATTGCTTTTTAGTAAGGTGGCCATTTTTACTATGTTAATCCGACCAGTCCATGAATATGCAAGATCTTTGCATCTTCTGATGGCTTCTTCAATTTATTTCTTCAGGGACTTGGAGTTCTTGTCATACAGGTCTTTCACTTACTCAGTTAGAGTTATACCAAGATATGTTATATTATTTGAGGCTATTGCGAAGGGTGCGATTTCCTAATTTCTTTTTCAGCCCTTTTATCATTTGTATAAAGGAAGGATACTGATTTGTTTGAGTTAATTTTATATGCAGCCACTTTGCTGAAGTTGTTTATTAGCTGTAGGAGATCTGGTAGAATTTTGGGGTCACTTATGTATACTATCACATCATGTGCAAACAGTGATACCTTGACTTCTTCTTTGCCAATCTGTATCCCCTTGATCTCCCTAAGCTGTCTCATTGATCTGGCTAAAACTTTTAAGTATTATATTGAAGAGATAAAGAGAGTAAACAGTTTTGTCCATGATTTTAGTTGAATTGCTTTATGTTTCTCTCCACTTAATTTGATTTTGGCTAGTGGCTTGCTGCATACTGCCTCTATTGTGTTTAGGTATGTGCATTGAATCTCTGATCTCTTCAAGACTTTTAACATGAAGAAGTTTTTGTCAAAGGACTTTAGAGCATCTAATGAGATGATCATGTGGTTGTTGTTTCAGTTTGTTTACATAGTGGATTATGTTGATGGATTTTTATATATTCAACCACCCCTTCATCCCTTTATCATGGTAGATGAGGTCTTTGATGTATACTGGATCCAATTAGTGAGTTGTTTTTGTTTTTGTTTTGTTTTGTTTTGTTTTTTTGAGTATAATTGCATCAATGTTCACAAGGGAAAATGGTCTGAAATTCTCTTTCTTTGTTGAGTCTTTGTGTGGTTTAGGTATCAGGGTGACTGTGGCCTCATAGAATGGGTTTGGCAATGTTCCTTCTGTTTATCTTGCGGAATAGTTTGAGATGCATTGGTAATAGCTCTTTGAAAGTCTGGTAGAATTCTGTGCTAAGACCACCTGGCCCTGGGCATTTTCGCTTTCGGGACATTTAATGACTGTTTCTATCTCCTTAGGGGTTATAGGACTGTTTAGATTGTTTATCTGATCTTAATTTAATTTTGGTAAGTGGAATCTATCAGAGTATGTGCATGTGAGTAGTAGCAATAATAATGTCTTTAGAATCAGCCTGAATATAGAAGGAAAAGGTAGCATGTAGGAAGAAACTTAATTGTGTCAAAGTCTAAAGCATTGATGAGGAAGAGAGCCTCAGCTTCATGTGGAAACAATATTGAAGAAAATCTGGGGGCCCCTTACAGTTGTTAAATTGAAGGCAGCACAACTTCTTTTTTTTTTCACATGATTTTTTTTGAAAGCTAATTTTTATTTTCTATATTCTATGTTTACATTCCAAAGGCTTTCCCCTTTCCCAGTCCCCCCCCCATACGTCCCATAGTTCCTCTGCCCCCCAACTATTCCCCAATCATCCCCCTCCCCCCACGGTTTCTTTACAAAACTGGATCCAATCTTTACAGGCCCAGGGTCCTCTCCTTTCTTCTTCTTGAGAATCATTTGACTTGCTAATTGTGCCTTGAGTATTTAGGGCTTCTGGGCTCATTAATATCCACTTATCAGTGATTGCATTTCATGTGTATTCTTTTGTGATTGGGTTAACTCAATCAGGATGATATTTTCCAGGTCTAACCATTTACCTACAAATTGCATGAATTCATTATTTTAAATTGCTGAGTAGTATTCCATTGTATAAATATACCACATTTTCTGTATCCATTCCTCCTTTGAGGGATATTTGGGCTCCTTCCAATTTCTGGCTATTATAAACAAGGCTGCTATAAACATAGTGGAGCATGTGTCTTTATTATATGCAGGGGAATCCTCTGGGTATATGCCCAGAAGTGGTATGCCAGGGTCCTCTGGAAGTGACATGCCCAATTTTCTGAGGAACTGCCAAACTGATTTCCAGAGTGGTTTTTACCATTTTGCAATCCCACCAACAGTGGAGGAGTGTTCCTCTTTCTCCACATCCTCGCCAGCACTTGTTGTCTCTTGAGTTTTTAATCTTAGCCATTCTGACTGGTGTGAGGTGGAATCTCAGGGTTGTTTTGATTTGCATTTTCCTAATGACTAATGATGTTGAACATCTCTTAAGGTGTTTCTCGGCCATCCGAATTTCTTCTGGTGAAAATTCTTTGTTTAGCTCTGTACCCCATTTTTTATAGGGTTATTTGGTTCTTTGGGGTCTAACTTCTTGAGTTCTTTGTATATATTGGATATTAGCCCTCTGTCGGATGTGGGGTTGGTGAAGATCTTTTCCCACTTTGTTGGTTGTCGTTTTGTCCTTCTGACAGTGTCCTTTGCCTTGCAGAAACTTTGTATTTCTTGCTCCTGGATTGGCAGGATCAATATAGTAAAAATGGCCATCTTGCCAAAAGCAATATACAGATTCAATGTGATCCCCATCAAAATCCCAACTCAATTCTTCATAGATCTCGAAAGAGCAATTCTCAAATTCATCTGGAGCAACAAAAAACCCAGGATAGCTAAAACTATTCTCAACAATAAAAGGACTTCTGGGGGAATCTATATCCCTGACCTTAAGCAGTACTACAGAGCAATTGTGTTAAAAACTGCATGGTATTTGTACAGCAACAGGCAAGTAGATCAATGGAATAGGATTGAAGACCCAGAAATTAACCCACAGACTTATGGTCACTTGATCTTTGATAAAGGAGCCACAACCATCCAGTGGAAAAAAGATAGCCTTTTCAACAAATGGTGCTGGTTCAACTGGAGGTCAACATGCAGAAGAATGCGAACTGACCCACTCTTATCTCTTTGCACTAAGATCAACTCCAAGTGGATCAAGGACCTCCACATAAAACCAGACACACTGAAACTAATAGAAAAGAAACTTGGGAAGACCCTGGAGGACATGGGCACAGGGAAAAGTTCCTGAACAGAACACCAATAGCTTACGCACTAAGATCAAGAATCGACAAATGGGACCTCATAAAATTACAAAGTTTCTGCAACACAACTTCTAAGTTGAAAGATTATAAGATAAAATCATAAAAAATAATAATCACTTCTAATAAAAAGTAGTCTTTCTGTCTCTTTCTGTCTCTGTCTGTCTCTCTGTCTCTGTCTCTCTCTTCTTACACAGGAAAAAAAAAAGAATAACTTGAAAGAGAATAGTAACATGGTAGGAAATATGTCTAAATTATTAGGAGTCACATCAAGGAAAGGAAAAATGAACCCCAGACTTTGCTTCCAGCAAAGATGGAATAACAAAAAATAAGCTTACCCTCTCAACTTAAGCCATCGAAAACTGGGGGGGAAATGTGAAACAATTTGTTAAGATGCTGGAAACCAGTCAACAAAAAGCAGTGAGTAGTCTTTGAAAGACTGTATGATGACAAATGAATACAGCACTCCATCAAACAAACATGCATGGACAGGGAACTCAGCTCTTCCCCAAGGATAGGAGATGCACATGAAGGTATAAAGAGGGCTAGAGAGAAAAGATGTGCAAGAGAAAGGACCCTGGAGATCTCCAGAGTCAACTTGGTTGGATCTCTGTGAGTTTGAGGTCAGCCTAGTCTATGTAGTGAGTTCCAGGCCAGCTGGAGCGACATAGTGAGACTCTAGCTAAATGAATAACATGAGCTGCTTTTGCAAAGGACCTGGGCTCAGAGTCAGGCAAACAGAGTGGGGCTCACAACCATCTGCAACACATGCTCCAGGGATCTGATACCATCTTCTGGTCTCTGAGGGCACTAGGTACCCACAAAATGCACATACATGCCTGCATGCACTCACACGTAAACATAAAATAAAACTAAGCAAATATTAAAGCAAAAAAAAAAACAAAAACAAAAACAAAAACAAAAACAAAAACCTGCGGGACAGCCAAGCTCAGCAGGATGGCAATGGACTTTGGGTTTTCACACGCTCGGTTTTCGTATACCTTCCTCTGTTCTTCAAAGCAACAGGTAACAACGTTTCAACAGAAGTGAGTTGAACTTGGTTTATCTTTTGGCAAATAATTCTTGGCATGTTTGCCTAGCATGTTGCAAAATCAAGGCTGGAAGCTTTTCACTTTTAATCCTTGTGATTGCAATGTTTTTAAAAAGTCAACGTCTTAGCTGCTCTTCTATCGAGATTACCCCAGTTCTCAGGGCTAACAGGTCAGAATCTCAGTGCCAATCTGCACTTTCCACATTGATTTCCTTTTCTATATTCATCTCTTTACATGCTTCTGAATATTTTATACATATGACTTGTTTTGCCTCATTTACTCTCCCTGAAGAGCCTAAGGACCACAGATATGGACACGAATATGCTCTGCTCTGGCCCCAAATTCTCCCAGGCCCTGCGGAGTTCTGATTTTTCAAACAATCTGCTCTGTGTGCATCTTTGCACAAAGACCCACAGGTCACCATGCTTCTATACTTGATACTTATTTTTAATATCAAGTATAATGTTGCAAACAAAATATTTTATATATTTAACTTTCTATTCAAGAATCCCAAAATAAACAATTGTATTTCATTTATCACATATATGGTTATCTATAGGGCTTAATTTACAAAAGTTGGGTTATTGAGTAGAAACATTCATTTTACTGGGTCAATTATAATTCTTTTTTAAATAAGATTCATTTATTTTGTGTGTACATGACTGTTGGCGGGATGTGTGCCTATACATGGGCTAAAGTGCACACGTGGAGGTTCTCAGACAATGTTGTGAGAGAGTTCTTTCTTTCAGTCTTGTGAGTTCCAGGGATTGAACTCAGGCGGTCAGGCTTGGTGGCAGGTGTCTTTAAATGTTGATCCACTTATAGTCTTTTATTTGCATAAGCATCTATAGCCTGATGTATTCTCCAGTTCCTACAATGAGTTTTGCTTAAGTTTCCCCGCCCAACCCCCGAGTTGTTATAGATGATACAGCGACTAATGTATTTATTCCTATCTACACTCTTTTCCTGAGTTACAGTGCTAGACATAAGATTACCCCGTTAAAGGCGGGGACACATCTGAGGCTCTTGACAGAGGCTGTACCCTTCAATACTCCACGTCTTCGGGACCATTAAGATATACCACACTCATAAGTAGGCGTCTGCAGAACACATAAATCAATAGGACTTCACTGTAAGTTGAAGTCCTTTGCTTCATTGGCTTTGAAATATGATCCTCTTTGGGTTCTTGTTTTTTCCCCTAAGGTTTTTACTTCTAATAGAATTAAAAAAATAAAACCCATAGCAGCCATTATGCAGAGATGAAATGATCTCCTCAGTCCTAACTGCATGCCACAGTCATTTGCCAGCCGAAGAGACTGTGCTTAGGAGGCTTGACCACTTGCCTGTAACTCGGGCAGAGCTAGTGCAGAGTCAATAGGCTTGGTTCTCTGTAATATTATATTCAGTTTTCACTTCAATTATTTTTGGTTTCATAGCAAACATTTTAAAACCAAGACACAAGACCTTTTTGTATGTTGTTAAATTTTTCTGATACTCCCTTTTAACTTATCTTCAAAACTATATCATTGTTTTATCAATACCCCCAAAATGACATTTTGTTTGATGTTGGGGATAGGAGTGGAATGAGTTTTCAAAATTATCATTTAACTGAGCACATGTGGCACCAATTTCAGTAGACTTACTTTGTTACTTTTAGTTAAATTGCTCTTCTAACAATTAAAATATGTATTTCCCAAATAGGCTTGCACCTATAATATTTTTCTTTAATTTCTACTATTTCTTACTTGTATCATATCTTTTTGTTTTATTTAATTTGGTAAGATTTCTTGAATAATGTTAAATAGCAATGACAGAGGAACCACAGGGCAGAGAAATCATGGGGCAGAGGCATCATGGGGCAGGGAAATCATGGGGCAGAGGCATCATGGGGCAGGGAAATCATGGGGCACATTCCTTCACCATGTTAGGATTGTCTCTAGTATTTTTCCTTTAAAAGTGTGTGTGTGTGTGTGTGTGTGTGTGTGTGTGTGTGTGACTCGTGTGCATGAATGGGATCACGCCATCATTGCCAGGATCATCTGAGTGTGGCTCCCACTTTGATTCTGCATTCTGTCAGGCTTTACTTTGCAGCACTGTCACATGCAGTTTAACCGGACATTAGAAGCAAGCATATGCTCCCTGAAAGGTGCAGCAAAGCTATTGTAGCTTTGAAATCGGACATACAAATCTGAACAAATGCTGCAATATCCCATTGCCTAATTCAGCTTTAAAATCATTTCCCTAAGCATGCTGATCTTCTGAGGTAAGATTACAACTGGTTTTTTTTCTAATTAGATTTATTTATTCCCTCACCCCATTATTTTCCATCACATAAGCTATTTCTATCTCTTATTGCAATAATAATATTCTAAAACAAGACTCAGTAAAGTCACTCCTGACGTTAATAAGCAGCAGCCTCCCAAGCTGAGAACATGAACACACCACCAACTCCACTCTCGGCTGGGACCTGAGAGAGCTGAGAGGCCACTGAACTCTGAAGCCTGTACTTGAGCCCCTCACGGTCCCTTACCGCACTGATATGATCGCTGTGCCCAGTGTCAGAAACAAACTACATCTGTCTTCTTCCTGGAATACCCTAAGTCACGTTTTTCAGAGTTTGATCCTTATGGAAGAGTAAGAAGCCATCTTCTGAACAGTAACAGCAACAAGAATCGTTGTTTGCACATCCAGATGGCAGGGGTCAGGCCATTAACCACGGACAGCCATCCTTCGCAGATGATAGGACCTTAGGCTGCGTTACACAGTGTGCCTTTCAGAGGACCCAAGGAAGCACCTGCTACAAACATCCACCATTGGCTATTTTTATCACGAGAACACTTCAATATTATAGTCTTGCTTTCCTCTTCTCTTAGGCTGCCAGGGAACTCAGTGAGCAGGAGGACTGTTTGGTATGCATTGGGAATAATAAGTTACTTTCCTTTGTCTCTGTGTCCTAGTCAATAGGTGATATGTGCATGTTGCAAGTTCTCCTTCCTCACACGATAGTGACACTTGAGAATATATCTTATAGGACAGCATGAGCATCTCTGGCTTTCCAATTTAAGATTAATTTATTATCATTATTATCATTATTATTATTGTTGTTGTTATTTGTGTCTCCGTGTGTGCATGTCTCTGTGTGCTTTCTCTCTCTCTCTCTCTCTCTCTCTCTCTCTCTCTCTCTCTGTGTGTGTGTGTGTGTGTGTGTGTGTTGTACAAGTGTAGGCAAATGTCATGGTGCAGGTGGAGGTTAGCGGTCAGTTTTTAAGAGCTGGCTTTCTCCTTCCACTGTGAGTTCAGGGGACTGAGCTCAGGTCACTGGGCACAGCGTTGGTTACTTTCCATTGTGTGATAAACACCTTGACCAAAACCATCTTATAAAGAACTACAGTTTAGCCCTTACTCTCTTACTCTTGCTTCCTGCTTGCCTCTCTCTTGCCCTCTTGGGCTCTCCTCCCTTCCCCTCTCTCTGCGTGGTCATGGCCGGCCTCTGCTTCTCTACTCTCTCCCTCTCTCTGTCTTTCTCTGCTTCTACTACCCTCTTACCTCCCCTCCCCATACCCTAAATAAACTCTATTCTATGCTAATAAAACAAAACAAACAACAAAAAAATCCTATAGTTTTGGCTTACAGTTCCAGAAAGAGCTCATGATGGCACAGAGGCAGGGCAGCAGATGGTTAGAACAGGAAGTGGAGAGCTTGCATCCTCAACTGCAGGCACAAAATATAAAGGTACCTGGAAGTGGGGTGAGTCTATGAACCTCCAAAGTCTGTCCCTAGTGATGTGCTTCCCCAGCCAGGGTGACACACATCCCCAAGGATTGCTACCAATGGAGGAGCCTTGGGGGAATTAGCCAAGAGGCCACAAGCCCCAGTGTTTCCTTCTTTGCTGGTCCTGCCTTTGTAATTTGTATTGATTCACAGGGGGTCTTCCAGCATTGGATACAGACCTAGGTCACACAGAATCAGGGAATACAACATCAATGTAAATGGTAGTTCAACTCAAACATAACTAAAACTGACCGACCCATCATGCAATTAGATCCCAAGGTACCTGAAAATGACCTCGGTATTCACCATATTGTTGTTTCTAATGCTACTACTGCATTAGAAACAACAGTTTTTCTGAGAACTTGAAATTAGTATGTTTTTGGGGAAAAAAAATGGGAGGACAATTTGGTCTGGAAGACCTTTCTTTTCACAGGACAATGGATGAATCTCCACAGACTGAGACTGGAGTCGTTGTTGTTATTTTTGTTTTGTGATGGTGGAAATCATGGCGAGTAACCAGTGGAAGTTCCTGATGACACTGGCTGCTTTTGCTTTCAATGTGTCTGTTGTTAGTGCTGGGTTAGCCTTAGCTAACTTTTACCAGATGGCAAAAGCTGGCGCATTTGGCACCATGTTTTCGTCAGGGTCTTTTAACAACGTTTAATTACCAAATGAAATGTCTTATGCTTGTGTTGTGTGGTCACAAGAAGAAAGGAACACATAGGTGAAGAATAAAAAAGTTTAAAGGTGGGGCTGGAGAGACGGCTCAGCACTGACTGCTTTTCCAGAGGTCCTGAGTTCAATTCCCAGCAACCACATGGTAACTTTCAACCATCTGTAACGGGAGTTGATGATCTCTTCTGGTGTGTCTGAAGGGATCAATGGTGTACCCATATAAATAAAAATAAATAAATCTTTTAAACAAAAAGATTGAAGGTGGAGGTAAGGCCCTGGCAAGCCTGCCTGAGGGGGAGGAGGCACGCTCGGGCAGAGCAGTGGCCATGTCACTGAAGCCCAGCCAGAGAGCCTGCAGTCCTCCTCGGGCTGGAGGCTCCAGAAACGGTTCGAAGCATTTACTATTCCCAAGAACAAGTGTTAAAAGCTGAATTCCCCTCAAAGGGTTTCTGTCGAGCTGGCCCAACGGATTCTGGGAACTTGGATATTTTCTTGAATGCCAGCTGTCTGTCCTGACTATCTAGATAGAGAGGAGGCTGCAAGTTCACCCTTCTCTGTGCAGGTCTGCCTACATCATTTGCCAAGCCCAGTGTGTATGCTCAAGGTCTCCACATTAAGAATCAAGATGGTGGACTGGGCTTCATCACAAGCACAGGGACCTGAGAACCCCAGAAGCCACCTAAGAAGAGCTAGTATGGTGGGTACGATAGTGGTTGGTGCTGGGGAGGCAGAGAGAGGTAGCTCTCCGGGGTTCACTCAATAGTCACCTGGTGTGTCCCAGGACAAGAAGATCTGTGTAAAGGGTAGAAGCTTAATGTCACCGTAAGGATGACCTGGGGACAGGCACAATCATTTTTACAACAACAACAACAACAACAACACACACACACACACACACACACACACACACACACACACCCCACAGATTTTTAAAAAGAGTCTCAAGATTACAACAGTATTAAATAGTGTCAGCCTTTCTGTGAGTTTGCGAGCGTTCATGACTACTCAGGCGGCACACTTACACCAAATTCTGCAGATGTGTGCTTGGTCTGTTTCTGAACAAACAAAACTTGATAGTTTGTATTAGAATTTATTTATTAGAATTCCTGTGGTGATGGACACACACAGCATTCATGTAGCCTGTGTGAACTGTGGTTTGGCTAGTGCTAAGAACACCATCGTTTCTTCAATAGCTATACATTTAAACAATTCCATGTGAGGTGATGCAGTCATTGCTGCCATATTGGACATCGACTGTGTCAGGTAAACTAATGCCAATAAAGAAGACAGTTCCGTCTAAAAAGAATTCACGGAGCGAGCCCGGGAGCAGTGGGCGCAGCTGGGCCTGCAGTGAAGTGCAGTGGAGCGTCTGAACTCACCAATGGAGCACCAAGTTTCTCTAAGGTTCAGAACAGTGAATCTAGGAGGAGAACCCTATCTTCGAAACCTCCCAAGGCAGTTTCCATGGCAACAGAGAATGCATCCAACCGTCATTAGCAAAGAGGGACTAGGGTGGCTACGTCCCACGTAGGCCAAGGGTGTGCTACCATGTAAGACAGTATTTGTTCAGGAGGGAGACATGATGGCTTAAGGAACATCAGGGGTTGGAGGGGTGACGGCTCAACGGCTAGCAGTTCCTGTTGTCAATCCCAGCAATGTGAGCTAGATCCTTAGAACCCATGGGTTAGAAGAAGAGAGTCTACTTCCAGAAGCTGTCCTCTGACTGGAAAACACACACACACACACACACACACACACACACACACTCATACCACATATACACGCGCGCGCGCACACACACACACACAAATAAATGTAATATATATATATTATTTTTACAAATAGAGGGACATTAGGAGCTTCACATTTAAAATGAGATGTATTCTTTGCTGCTATTTGAAATTCCTCTGAAATATGAACCATTCCATTAGTTTCCCTTTAGGATCACATTTCCTCAGTGAAGGTGACTGCCAGGCCTGGCTTAAAGATCTCTGCCTCTGGCTTTCCCAAGAAGTCTCTGTCTTGGCTCCCTGGTGTGGTTTCGGCGACCCAGCCATTTCTGTCTGCTCTTTCCCCTCCGACCACAAACTCAAGGCTGCAGCAATGCAGCTCTGAGAGGCAGACTCTAACGGTGACCACCTTATTGTCTCAAGTTCATGATGAGACTATTTAGTTGCCTGCAGTGTTTATGAAGAAACAAAACAGTCATCTATAACTATTATGCAATGCATACCGCTGTGTGAGCAAACAGAACAAGCTTTGTTATATATATATATATATATATATATATATATATATATATATATGTATATATAACAAATTTCATTTCATTTTAGTCATAAGTCATGATCTGAGGTCTCAACATACACAAGCATGGAAGGCATGGGCCATTTCTTCCCAGGAGGCTCATCTGTATCTGCCTTTTAACAAAATGGCGGACGGATGGGACTCGGACATTTTCAGCATTTGGGACGCTACACATGTACCTGTCTCCATGTCCTGCACAGGGCTGAGTGACAGAGTATCCCTTGAGATGTAAGAGCTGAGGAGGCAGCAGGGAGCAGGAGAGGCACTGGTGGGGGAAGGGGCCGTCTAAAAGCTCTGATCAGTCAGAAGCAATGGGTCCCACCTGCACCCCTGGAATGGAGAAGGCTGGGGTGGAGGGAGCGGTAAGTCTGAGGCCAACCTGGGCTACCGTGTGAGACCCCAAGGAACAGAAAAGCTTGGCTCTGCACCTCAGTTCTGTGTGACGGGCACATGCTGGGTGCCCTTCAGATTGAACAGAAACACTTTTCTTCTAAGAAGCCACAGTCTGTGTCCCGTGTGCTGCAGACACCTGACTGGACGGTGCACAGCAGAGGCGGTCATTTCCGGGGGCTGGGCTGACTTCCTCTTTCTGCTTTCACTAGAACCTGGTTTCCTGCAAGTTAGAGCAAGTCGGACACAAAGCGTAGTCACTGTCCAGTTGTAGATCCGAAGCACAAGGGGATCTTGGATACCTTCTGCATCTCGGAAATCGTAGGATCTCATACTAGAATGAAGTCAAGCAAACCAGGTGTGACCTGAAGTTTCCAGAAAACAAGCCTCACTGCTGTGAAGGATTCCCTGCCTGTGCAGGGCTGGAATGGGGCAGATACAGAACCAACTTATTCTGGGCTATCCTCAGCCCCCATCTCTGTGTGTGAGCTAACATCTGCCCCTGTGACATCAGGCAAACACCGTGTACCAACAGACCAACAGCATCCACTCCCCTGAAGGCTGAGACCGCCATCCGCCTCTGAGGCCCACCGCAGCGAACTCCCAACTGCTGAAAGCCACCTCGCATTTGTGAAACAAGCCTTGATCTAGTCATGAAATTGGACCACTTTGAAAAACTGCATTCGGGGTAACCTGAGTCTGTGTTCCCAGGTCAGAGGCATCCACAGTTGGCTCCAGAAAGGGGAGGGGTGCTTTTGCTTGGAAGATATCACCCTGTGTTTCTTTCCCTTAATGCACAAACGCTGAACAAGTGCTTTTGTATTTAATCTCCTGAGCTGTCTGTCTTCTACCTTTTTGTGGGTTAACAAGTCTTTGAAGGCATTCTGAGAAGGTAACATGAAGATCATGTTTTAGGGAAATATGTGAAGAATATAATAATTTATCTGAGCACCTAGGAGACATGCAATTCTCTAAAAACCTAATATTTATTCAACTGGAGGAGGTATACCACCAATAGCTGTTCATGTATCACGAAATCTAAGCAAAATAATAATAACAACAAACAAAGGGCCAGTGTGTTTACACAGCCATATAGCTGCTTTAAAACATCTGTCGCTTCTCCTGGGACTCTGACACCTTCAGGCCCACAGGTCCTACAGGCCGGCAAGGATTGTCCCTGGTTGGCTCCTAGCTCCTTCAGCCATGCAGGTAACTTTAAGACACAGTAAATGTAAACCTGATAGTTTCAGAGCATTCCTTCTTGGTCTTAGCTCATCTCGCAGCTAAAGTAAGAACCTGATAAGTATACCTTCTAAACACTTCAAATGGACTGGGAAGCCAGTCAGCAGATACTGATTATTAAAATATAGGCATTTTCCCTTGAAATATCTGACATTCTGCCTACAGTGCCTCTGTTATGTTCACTCAGATTGTTCTTATGCTCTAAAACAATGAAGCGCCTCAGCTGCTGGAAGGCCGCCAGGAGACTGAAGAGCACACAAGCAAAGGCAGCCTTTAAACGGGCAGAGGATGAATAGACGCCTTATCGGAACAGCGGAGGTCACATCCAACAGCGGCAGCTGTCAGTGTTCACGGAGCCCCGATAGACGTCAGTCCCACAGCACAGCGGGACCCCAGAGGCCACGCCAGCCCCACAGCACAGCGGTACCCCACAGAGGCCTCGCCAGCCCCACAGCACAGCAGGACCCCACAGAGGCCTCGCCAGCCCCACAGCACAGCGGGACCCCATATAGACCATGCCAGACCAGACCCATAGCCCAGCCCAGGAGGACCCCATTTGGACCACACCAACCCCACACACCCACAGCACAGCAGGACCCCACAGAGGCCACGCCGGCCCCACAGACCATCAGCCTTTATTTAGCTTCTGGTACCTTCAGACCACATGATCTGAAGACAAAAAGTCCGCCTCAATCCATTGCTGGGTGGACACTGAGAATTCCAGCGGTGCTGGCTGGACCGTAAGGCCAATGCTAATGCATGTGAACTACCTAGAATCCCCAAATTAACCAATTGGGATTAAGATAAGGAAAAGAAAATACTTACCAAGATGGTATTTATGCTGATTTCAAACCTTCCTTATGCTATTTTAAAGACCAGGAAAATGGCCCTCCCTTCCTATGGGATGAGCCATGGTTTGGTTTCAGGGGTTCTTTATGAAGAGTGCCTGGTGCATTGTGGCAGTGACCTGCTTCTGTATGTTGTGAATACACTGCACAGGTTTAAGCAACAAACACAAGCCAGACTTTCATTAAATAAATTTATTTGTTAAAATAATTTAACTCCAAATACAACTGTTGAATTTGCATTGAGTTATAATGACAATCCATGTTTCAATTGAAAGGTCAGGGCTTGCCCGACACTGTTACAAAACAATAAGCTGTTGTTCACTTCTAAATGGTCAGTTGTATTAGAGTTCAACAATTAACTGTGAACTGAATCTCTGGGAAACCCCAAATCGATAACAGTAAGTCTGTTTCCAAAATCTACTGCAGCCATTCTAGAAACCCTGATCGAGGCTTAACAGACACAGGAGGACAAGTGAAACAAGAGGACCCCACGGTCTTTAACATCTGATTGGCTGAGGAGAGTTAAAGCTGAGCCAGTGCTAGTGGGCTGGGGGTGGGGCGTGGGGGCGGGGCGTGGGGTGGGGGCGGGGCTACTGACGGAGAAACCGAGCCACTGAGCAACTCAACAGCAGGGGAGGGCAAAGCCCCTTCACATTCACCAGCAGCAACACCCTACTGGATGGCCATCCGGCGACCCAGCATGCAAGCAAGCATCAGTAGTTTTACGTCAGAGAGTGACGGCAACTGGAGTGCCCTGTCAGGCGCTAATCCTACAAAGCAGAGGGTGGGAGCTTCAAAGCACCTCTCATGGTGGAAACACCTAGAAGGCTTCCCAGCACATGCTGGCTTGTCTTGTGGAAGCTGAGGAGCGGGAAGGCGTTCAGTTGGTTACCGTCACTGCCACAGCTTAAAAGAACCCGCAGGTTACACCTTGAAAGAAACCTAAAACAAAACAAAGCAAAACAAAGCAAAAACTTGGCTCTGTGTGAAAAGGAAAAGAAAAAAGAAAAAAAAAACCCTAAATAATAGCTAAAGAAATAGTGGGTCTTTGGGTCAAACCATATTTTTAAGGCATGTTAGAACAAACTTTCATTTATCTAGTTGCTAGGCGGATCAGGCTTTAAAGAAATATCGATGGGCCGGCTCGCCTCTGCGCCCTGCCATCTCATGTGCTGACAAGTGTCATTTTCCTGTCCTTGGGTTTGTATCCCCATCTTGGCAAACATGCACAAGCGTCAGTCAGGCTTGCAGCAGAGGCACAGGGAGAGGGCGTGATAGTCTGGCCTGGGGAAGCGATGTCTGGGTCCTATGAAGGGCAGGTGTAAACGCGGGGCCCTAGGAGTCTGCCCACTCCACCCCCTGCCCAGCTTCTCATCAGGCCTCGCACCCCTTCCGTGTCTGCAGGGCCAGCCACGATGTGCAGCTGTGGAAACTGCAGCTGCTTCTCAGACGCAATCTCATAAACTCTGTCTGTTATGGGATTCTGAAAATTAGAATTAGTCCGACACGTTAGAGGCCTCGGAGGTCTCACACTAGTATTTCTACTTCAGCAGATGAAACGAACTTCTTCAGTTCAATTTTCCGATATGTCTGAGTCAAAATCAACTTCTACACAATAAACTTTAATTCAAGAAAACTGTTAGAATTTTTTGTCCTATAAAATGTGGTACTGCCTAAGTGAGGAAAATGGCGCTGACGACAGGGAATTATCAAAGACTCTCTAACACCCACAACCTGGTTTTACCCACATTATTTATTTTTTTTCTCACATATGACAAATACTATTAACCTTTTCCCCCATCTTGTAAACTTAAAGCCAGCTACTACATACTTAGGGTGGGGGAGATTTCAATGGCTTGTAAGAGACTAATAATTAAAAAGAACGCTTGCGTATACACTGTGTTCTGTGGTATAGATTCTCAGTCGAGGCAATGGCCTCTGAATTGTGCCAAATTCTTAGGAACAATAAACACACATGCACACACAAACACACTCTTCTCTCTGGTACACACGAGACAAAGTGGTTACTTGCACGAGACTGTAGAGCCGAGAAGGCGTGGGCCCTAAGTGCATCCAGGCTCGACGACACTGCGGTTCTGAAGGCCAGACTGATCTTCAGAGGGCAGGCTCAAGACATTCACCAGCATTTACGCCTCTACGGGAGGTGAGACCCCTTCCACACTCCATTGTGAAACTCCCAAATAGAACTGTTTTTTCCTGTGCCATTACTCATGCAAATAATAAACACTTCATGGCCACGAGGACCAAAAATGCTGGCGCATAAGCACCCCTTCGGCCCCGAAGACTCGCTCACCTAGGCAGAGGGCAGTGTGCGCCACTCCAGCCTTAGGGTGGGGCAAGGACATGACAAGCTTCCATGAGTCTCCAGGAAAGGGAAGAGAAGAGGTTTTGTGTCCCTTCCTTCCCTCCCTAAAATAATTTATACTCTGCTTCTAAGCCCAAATTATTTCACAGGTTATTCAATCTGTTTTTTTTCTTCTTCTCTCTTTTAAATGCCTACAATAAAGCTGAGATACAGCAAACTGGATTTCCAAAGCAGGTGAGCCAAGGGTCGCATCACAATCATGGCCCTTAAAGACTGCTTTCACACACACACACACACACACACACACACACACACACACACACACACACACACAAAGCCAGATGTCTGTACTGTCCTGTGGGGTGTCTGCAGACAGGAGCGTGTGGGTGTAACATGGCTTCATTTTCCTTCTGCGATGGTTAATCGGCTACGAGGCTCGTTAGTAAGGCTGGGCTCTTCATCTCAGGCGATTCCTTTTTGTTCAGTAAATAGAGACCATCCCTGCTCCGTTAGCAGAGGGTGGGTGTGCGATTCAACTCTCATAAACCCCCACGAGAGACTATTTTCTGTGCAGGGCAGGTGATTCAACAAATTCTAAAGCCAGATTGGGTTTTCACACAGCCTTGCTCTGTCTTTTCCTCTGTTGAGGATGGATATGTGAAGTTTGTTTCATGTCACGAATTAGGATAATATCTACGATTAGGCATCAATTTGAAAACTAGAAACATGTCAGCTGAGCAGAGTCTCTCTGCTTTGCTGTTTACTGGTTGGAACACAGGGGCTAGAAGCTCCACCCATTCCTGACTCTTGTAGGAAAATATTTCTCCTTTATTTTTTTTTTAAGACAACAAAATATTTTAATTGTTAGTGATCATAGGAATTCTTCTGGTTTCTCTCTCATGATTATTTTTAGTTTACACAACAGTGGCTTCTGTCACTGTCAACGGCAACGCCATCATCACATCAAATCAGGTCACCCTGTAGCTTGGCGGTGGCGCCTTCAGGTTGCAGATGCACAGAGGACAGAGGTGGAAGCAGCAGTCACGGGACCCACAGGGACTCAGAGGCCTGAAGGGTGCAGTGCACCGTGACTCACACCCCACCCGTCCCACAAGCTGCAGTACAGCAGACAAGGTTACTGTTGCCTACGAGACTGTAGGAATCCTGTCGGGGCGGCCATGTTCCAATGCTATTGTATGTTGCAGGCAGAACAGCACGGGTCGTCTTTGTCAGGCTGAGCCGCATAGTTCATCTGCCTCACGATTTCAGCGAAGAGCTCATCCACCATTGTTTTACTCTTAGCAGAAGTCTCCATAAAGGGGCAGCCCCACTCCTCCGCCAAGGCGCGGCCTTCGTTGGCGGACACTTCTCTCTCACTCTCCAGGTCCACTTTGTTCCCGACCAGGATGACTGGCACCTTCTCATACCTGAAAGAACACACATGGATTGCAGCAGTTAGTAAGCAGGGGAAACAGAGTTTCTCTCTCTCTCTCTCTTTTTTTTTTAGTATGGTATAAATTATCACTTTAGCCACATGAAAAGTTACTTACACCAGTTAGCTTGGTGTCTACCTAGGGCATTCTGAAATTGCTCTCAGAAGGGATCATAAATGGGCTTTTCAAATGATGTTTTCAATTAATCAATTATGGATCCTTTAAAAACCAATTATGTATCCTTTCCAGATATACTTGGGGAATTACTCTCAGCAACTCAGACTGACTTCTCTTACTCTAAATGTCGTCTGTTCCATGAGATATGCACTCAAAATCTTAGCCAGTCCTGCAATCGTTAGCTTTACTGGTGACATAATTGTTACCAGTAACAATTTTACTATATTCTATATAAGAATACAAATCATGTTCTAAATAGCTCCTGAATACACCACCACCACCAGCAGCAGCAGCAGCAGCAGCAGCAGCAACAACAACAACAACAAAGCTGAAACTGTAGTGGGATTCATCAAGATGAAAGCGTCAAACAGAAGCCCACCCTGCTGCACATGGAATCATTAGTGAAACGTTAGTGATTTACCGTCTTACAGTTTAAGGAGAAAAGTTAGTGATTTACTGTTTTACAGTTTAAGGATTAAACTACAGCACATTTAGGAGACAGGACAGTGGGTAGAAAAGCTGTACAATTTCACTGTCATGTCAAGATGGCTCTCCCTACTTACCCTGAAGCCAAATATATACCCGATGGACACTTAGGCTTTCCTTTGGCAAGAGAGAAAACTGATGCCTCCATGAGGGTCTGCCTATCCTAGGCAGCAAAACAGAGGACTGGAAGGTAAGTGGGAGCACCCAGTGTGGTGCTCGCATCAGGAGTCCCAGCAGAAAGGAGAGAGGCTGGGGTATTACTGAGTCTGGGACCAGCCCTGCCTCACAAAATCCGAGGGCTGGGCCGCAGCTCGGTTGGTACAGTGCTTGCCTTGTAGGCCGAAGACCCCAAATCTCATTGCCAGAACCCATGGCGAAGGGCGGGCACAGCGCACCTGCTTCTCATCTCCACTCTGGGGGGGTCGGGGGGTGGTGGTGGTGGAGGGGGGAAGGTGTCCTGAGGCTCACTGGCCAGCCAGTCTAGCTTAACTGATGGACAACAGGCCAATGAGAGACCCTGCTTCTGGTGGATGGCAGACCTCAGGGGGATGTGCAAGCTTGTCCTCCAGACTCTACATACACAGGTAACAGACAAGGACACACAAACGTGTGTGTATAAAAAGTATAAGGATAAAGAGTGGGACTTCATCAGGGCGCGTCTAGAACACAGACATTCTGTTCCTTCTGGGAACCACGGGCAGCTCGGAACTGCACCAGAGCACCTAGGTGTCCCTGTGGCCGCCGCACGTGATGCATACCTTTCATCCGGGACTCTCTTGCACACGCTCACCGGCCTCTGGGAGCACAGGAGGGAACCGCAATGGAACTGCGGTACACAGACCCAATAAAGCAGCTCTACCTGTGGAACTGAGAGGCCTGGCACTCGGCTGGCACTGTGGCCCATGTCAGCATCCATTTCTAATCTGTTCTACACTCAGGGACATAGCCGCTTTCCCCTTCCCTTCTGGGGCACACACGCCAACAGAGCAAGATGGCACGTCTTGCTTGTTAATGAAGCAATTTACAAATGGTGACAAGTAGCATTTATCAAGTTGAAGTTAAGACCCAACTTCAGTCAGTTAACTATCCTCATTGAGAATGTTCAGAGCTGAGACACTGCTTTCTGGTGCTGGGCCTGGCGGTGGCACACACCTGTAACCCAAGCACTTAGGAGATGGAGGCAGGAAGAGAGACCAGGAGCTCAAGGTCACCCTCAGCCAGAGTGACTGGTGGCCAGCCTGAGCTAGATATCAAACAGGCAGAAACAAATCACTTTCTATTATTAGGTAAAAGGAAATTCTCTTAAAGAATATTCTTAAGCTTAAATACAATTGTGTATCAATATTTTACATTTAAGAGAGACATACTTTTAGTTGAAAAGCACAGGATCTATTAGAACAGAAGGACTTTTCAAAATTTGCAAAAATATCAAGTTATTAGCAGTTAGCTGATACGTGTGCTCTTCAGTCTGGAGGTCAAAGTTCCAGGCTACGACCCACGGGTCTCCTCGACCAGGCTGACAGCTGAGTCCTTGGCTCTGTTCTGCACTATGAACACAGGTCCAATGACTGCTGGTAACACAGTAATGGAGTGGAAATGTAGTCAGTATCAGAGAACCTGTCTACCTTACTAACCGACGGACAGTGGTCTTTTTGGCCACCAGGGTATTAAGAATGCTAGAAAAATACAGATTAATAACCCGATCAAGAAACCTGACAAACAGATCAAAATCTTGAGAGCAAAGCAAAACAAAACAAAATCAACAACAACACCCCTACACATTCCCAAACATCAGATGGTGATAGACGTTGTCTCTCTGTTAGCACTAGAGTTTGGGACAGTGGAAAATACTATAAATTATGGTGTGGATGGAGGCTTGGCTTTCACCCCTGCTCAGGAGAGGCTGCAGAGCTGAGCTCAGCATTTCCTGATATCTGTGTCTCACCTCGGTTGGTAAAATGGAGCTTGTGTACCTGCTCTCATTAATGCACCAAAGATGCTGTTGAAGCCAGAGGAGACAATACAGGAATCCAGATCAGACAGCACAGGACGGGGCCGGGCCTACCCCCTCCTGCCATGGCACTTATGCAAGGCCACAGCTTGCCAAAAGACAGAGTGTTAGGAAACCAGAAATCATCAAGAGATGGAGAGATGTGCCGAAGAGAAACAAGCCGTGCCGAGGGACCAGGGTTGTGAGGTGGAACTAGGAAGAGAGAGAGAGTCAAAGTAGTAGTGGGAAGCAGCCCCGCACTGCCTGGCAGCACAGGCAGATGTAGTCTCAGGACCCTGGCCTTACGAAGATGCTAACACTAGTGGGAGGGGCTGGGATGACGGGAAGAGCCCCACACAAGAAGGCTAAGACCTGGAGGAACCTGGATCTCTCGGGACTCGGACGAGAAGACAGGGAAAGAGGGGAAGCCTGTGCTGACAGCGCACAGCACGCGGCTCTGTATACTGCCAACAGTATACAGAGTATATACACGGCTCTGTATACTGCCGTGGCAACACAGCTCCCAAACCAGCCTCAGAATCAACTTAGCTAGTCACGGGGACTTCATATGCTACAGTCTTTCAAGTGGCTGTTTGTTGGATTACATCTAAAGCACTCTTAAGCCTGCAAGTTAAAAATCACGTCAGGCATGGTGGTCCAACCCACAATCAACACCTAATGGCTGAGTGTTTGGCACCGTTTTAAGCACATACAGCAGGCTGATCTTTAGTAGAGATATCACAGTGCACACAAGGGGTGGAGTCAATCCTGCGGGGCCAGAGTATGCAGCAGCTACTGCCAGTGCATTCTGACTCACCGCAGTAGGAAGGATGCACCAGGAGCTGAGGAGCAGTAGTTCTGCACATAGGGTGTGGGATGCTTTCACTCTGTGGGTACCACGGGCTGCACATGGGGTGTGGGATGCTTTCACTCTGTGGGTACCACGGGTTCTGCTGTGTAAAGGTCCACGGTGTGGCTGTGGCAGTACAGTGGAGGCAGGCAATAGAATCTGGATCACAGACTTTGTCGTCCATGGACATATTTATTTTCTGAGCACCTACTACATCCTACGTACTGCTATGCCCATTTAGGATGCACAAGAAACAACAAAGACATGCTGACTATAGACTGGCAGAGGACATGGGTATTAGCAATAAAGGTAAGTTAAGGTTTATTAGAGACAGAAGAGGCAGGCCAGAGAGCATGCTGGGGGCACAGGTGCCATCCTAGGAGGGATATCACAGGCTTCACTGGGGAGGTGTCATACAACATTAAGTGAAGGGGAAACTCTCGAGTGAGATATGAACTAGGTGTCAAGAGCTTGTGGGTAAGTGCCTGCCGGGTCACGGAATAGCAGGTGGCTTGAGGGATCCACCTGTGCGCCAGTCCCATCCGTGCTCGGCCTCGCAATGCAGGCCACATAATTCACCTGAGAAACACAACTGGGGCCGGGTGGGGTGCTGGAAGTGACCTCATCAGACATGGTGTCTACAGCAGCTGGTGTTATTATTGAGGAGGACTGAACCTGTTGTGAGTAGGGGACAGCAAATACCCTCACGTTTGAGTCTCATCACAGCCCCGTGGCTTTTCCTCATTTCTCCTTTTTCAAAGGACACCATTCAGGAAGAAGCTGAGAAAGCCAAACTCCAAAACTACTCTACTTATGAACCGCTGTTAAGCTGTGTCCTGAAGGGGACGCCATAGATGGGACCAGAAGGTGGGATTAGTTTGTAGATAGACGGGATCAGAAGGTGGTTGATTAGTTTGCAGACTGTGGGAGACAATTTGTCTTACTAACGTGAAGTTTCGTGCTTTTGTTATATTCATGAGCATGGTTATATAACATATGTATGTATATAATGTATATATTATATAATATATAAATAAAGTTGCTCTTTGAAGCAGCTGTGCTTAAGGGATTGCACGAAGCATCGATTAGCCGTAGAGCATGGACGGGCTTCTCCATGCGGCCGCTGTGTACGTACCAATGCCTTGGAAGCATTGACTACTCATCAGTAGGCTGATGTTGCTTCACACCTGCTCCAAAACACGTGTTTGTGTACACTTTATTCTGGGACTGTCTAAGCCTGGCTGGTCTTTAAAACAACTGGAGAGTGTAGGTCCTGGCTCCTGGGCCCTGCTCCAGAGCTACTGAGTCTGAATCTGTGGGATCACATGTAGCTATACATACATAATACACGCATAGAGTCTGCAGTCGGATTCTGAGCTTCAGAGATGTCAGGAACCAGCAGGCACATCCGTGCCTCAGATCCCACACGGCACCACAGGCCCACCACCTTCCATCTGTGACTTGATATGTAGCAGTCTGAAGTCAAGGCGCTCTCGATCGGGGTAAACGCGAGCAAGGTCTGTGCAGTCAGCCCCACTAATCTCCTGTTGAGGGTATTATACTGTAGCACTTTAAGGGGAGGGCACATCTCACCAGGGTTTTTTGTCAGGCACTTCTTGGCCATAAGCTGGTTGGAATAAAATTCTGAGTTTGGAAGAGACCCAGGAAGGCTTTCCTTAGCTCCCTTGCTGGACTTTCTCCCCAGTGTTAAAATCCCCTCTCCTAAGAGGGCCTGGGGTAAATGGCAAACACTCCAATGTGTCAACCGCTTTGTGGACCCTGGCCAGATGTCTCCGCAGTGTTCTGAAACTTCCCATGACACAGAACTCACACTACTGGCGGCTGGCTATGGCCTTCTGTCAGTTCATTAATACCAGTGCTAAGATTGCAGAGTTTGAAAGCTGGCTGTGTTCAGACTTGTGATGTCTGCATTCCTTCCCCTTCACAGGTCTTAACTCCTGTCTTGGGGGGAAGGAAACTTTCTTTTTTTAAAAAATAGAAACAGGTTTTCTTCCTCGATTTTTTGCTCAATATTTAAACAAACAAAAACCAAAAAAATTCCCACCAAAACTTAAATAGGAAGAAGGGAGGGAAAGGGAGGGAGGGGGAGTGGGAAGAGGGAGAGAAGTGGGGAGAGAAAGAGGGAGAGAAGTAGGGGGGAAGAAGAGAGGAAGAGAGGAGAGAGAGAGAAAAGGGGAGGGGGAGGGGAAGAGGGAGAAAAGGAGAGGGGAGGAGGAGGGGGAGGGAGAGAGACTGAGACTCAATCTCACTTGTGAGAATGAGCACGTAACTGTTTTGGTATATAAACTTTCAGTCTTCTCCCACTCACATATATTGACAGAAGCACGCGTTTTCATACAAAGAGATCAAACCATTTAGTAGTTTGCTTTTGCTTACTATTATGGAGTTATCCATTTCAACAAATAACAGCATATCATGGTGGCCAAACAGTGCTACATTTTACAGGCTGATGCATAGATATGACATGCACATATCCACCTATATCACATGTATGTATGGACCTCCTAAAACTGTATCAGAATTTACTCTTATTATCATTAGCGCCACTTTTTGGCAAACATAACCAGTAATCTGATGAATGCCTTTGTAAGTGTGATTTCTGTACCAAAAGGTATATAAAATGTATATTTAAAAAACTCCTATGTATGTTTTTCTTTTCTTTTCTTTTCTTTTTAAAGCCTTTGAACTAGCAAAAGCCCATTGATTAGTTCATCAAACTGCCATATGGCAGCACACACAATTTCCAGTGAATGGCTGGAATTTATACCAGTACTCACCTGGCCGAGTGTTAAGAACAAGGCCACCTCCAGCACTGTGCTGGGGAAGGGCGGGGCTAAGCAACTGGGTGGGGGGCAGGACTAAGCAAGGCTGCACACTCCTCTAAGCTCCTTTGTTCACAGCTGCCTAGGTCATACCCATCATTCTAATGGATCTCTCTCTGTCACTCTTTTGCCTTGACTCTCTCTAGGGCCTGAGTGCACACTGAACTTGTACGGTAAGAAGCATCATGTAACATAAACAATATGGCACCATGTTTAGAGCTGTCGGGGGCTCCATGTAACCTACGTAAACATCAGCTTTGCTCACAGAAATTCCAAGGATTGACATGGCACACTCCAGTTCTGTTCGGGTGGCCCAAATGACATGGAAACTCACAGGCATTCTCAATGCATTTAAAAGCCACCCCAGCACTATGTGCGAGGCCAAGGTAACAAAAGCCCAGGAAAAGTGCAGCAAGACACAGGAAACAAATACTCCACTGTTTTTCTAACTAAAAGAATCAGGAAGGGGGCCAAAGGGAGTGGGAGGTTTCCAGCTCTTCCCGGCTCTTTTATCTGGTCATTCTGTGAGAACCCTGCGCAGGGTAGAAAGCTAAAACTGAAAGAAACACCCTGCTTCTGGCCAGGAGAACAGGCTCTGTGGTCTGCAGGGTGTGGAAGGAATCTCTGTGGTATGCATGTAAGTTCACAGGAACCCAGAGACCCGAGTGCCAAGACCTCAGTCTGAGTGTGTGGAGAGAGGAGAAGGGCAGGGCCTCAGCATGCAGGAGAACTGAGAACCTGCTTAGCTTAGGGCTAAGGAGTGGCTACTCTACTGCAGGAAAGTCACACCTCAGTAAAAAACAGACTGAAGCAAGGAAACTGGTAAACTAATTAAACAAGTCCTCATTCAAACAGGATAGCAAAGCAACCTTCAGGACATACCGAGGACACACGGATGTGGGGAATCATGTTCCAATAATATAACATGCACAATTAGGTTGATTAGTCGGTCTATTAGTTAGCTGAATCCTGCCAATCAATGTTCAATTCCACTGCGACACCACTGAGCCTCAAATAGGGAAGGCCAACACTGAGAACAGTGTGACGCTGGACATAAAAATGACAACAGCTCTGGAAGTTTCCTTCACAATCACGTCTACACACTGCACCACAAATCCTTAGGAGACCCAAGATGTTGCAGTACTTCAGAACCCACATTAAAGGGGAAATGTAAGTCGGGCGTGGTGGTGCACACCTCTAATCCCAGAACTTGGAAGGCAGGGGCAGGCAGAGTTCGAGGCCAACCTGGTCTACAAAGTGAGTTCTAGGACACCCAGGGCTACACAGAGAAACTCTGTCTCACACACACACAAAATTTATATATATATATATATATATGTATATATGTGTGTGTGTATATATATATATATGTATGTGTGTGTGTGTGTGTGTATATATATATATATATGTATATATATATATATATATATATATATATATATATATATAAAATTGCATTCAATTTGGCCCTTTATCATTAGAAATGAAGATAAGCCATGCCAGGAATATGTATCTATGTATCTGTGAGGAGGTATTTTCAAATACAAGCTGAAGCCTTGTCATCAGAACTGAGTACGAAAATGGCACCAAACTTGTTGACTCTGCTAAAAGCAACACACAACACACAGACCCACATACACACCATACACATATACACAGACACAGACACACAGACATAACACACACACATATACACACACAACACACAGACCCACATACACACCATACACACATACACACTCAGACACAGACACACAGACATAACACACATATACACACACAACACACAGACCCACATACACACCATACGCTCATATACACTCAGACACAGACATACAGACATAACACACACACATATATATACACACAACACACAGACCCACATACACACCATACACACATATATACTCAGATACAGACACACAGACGTAACACACACACACATACAGACGTACCACTCAGACACACACACCACCATACACACATGTATACTCTGACACAGACACACAGATTTACCATACACACACATATACAGACACACCACTCAGACACAGACACACATAGACACACACACTGAGTCACAATGAGGTAGAAGGACATAGCAGTTGGCCAGAGTCAGACGCGGCGCTGAAACATAACGCAGGCATTTCCCCTTTAGTGAGTGTTGACCTGAGTTCTCCCGTTCAACGCAGGCCAGCTATCGGACGGCCAGCCTGAGACAGCTGCTGGAATGGGGCTGTGTGAGCAATCGCCTCCGTTAGACCAGAGTGCACACCTTCTCAGCACCCTGGGGCGGAAATACAGAATTTTGTTAGTGTTGTCCCTAAATGAGGTGGGTTTAAAGATGCTTGAAACCGTGAAGAGCTAAGGCATTGGGAATTATGTGCAAAGAAGCGTTTACCTGGAGAAACTTTAAATTTCATGAAAAGACTTAAACATATCAGTAGACACCCTCCACCACCACCAAGAAAAATTTACAGCGAGAACAGCCACAAGATTGGCAGCTCATGCCTTTAACCCTAGCGCTGGGGAGGCTGAGGTAAGAGGACCACCTTGAGTTCAAGGTCAGCCTGGGCTAGAGCGAGATCTCACCTCAAAGACACCCAGAAATCAAACAAGCAAAAATGCCAGATTTCAACCGTTCCCATTTCTAGAAAACGAAGGTTATGACAGAATCGGAAACAGTCATACACACTACACTAGGTAGGCGGGTCCGCGCTCATGAGACCGACTGCTCAGGTTATGAAAACAGAACGTTAGATCTGAAGCAGCAAAAGTAACAGGTGAACAACGGGAAAAGAGGAAAACAGCAAGTGAGGGGGGGAGGGGCGCTGACCACTCTACCGCACTGCCGGGGTGGGGCCCTTACGGGAGCAAGCAGAGAAGCGTGAGTGGGACACCTGACAGCGTGGAGCCAACACAGATGTGAAAACCATACTCAGGGTGTGGCTAGAGACCAGTCGGGGACACGGTGGGGGTGGGAGGCTCCGACAATCATGGGGGGGGGGGGACAGGATAAGAGGGTCTGTAATAGCAGGCTGGCGGGGGTGGGAGGTCTCTGACCCTCATGGGGGGCTGGGACAGGATAAGAGGGTCTGTAACAGCAGGCTGGCGGGGGTGGGAGGTCTCTGACCCTCATGGGGGGGGGGCAGGATAAGAGGGTCTGTAACAGCAGGCCGAGGAGCGGCGGTTCTGGGCAGGCTGAGCAGGGATTCCTGGCTGGGAGAAAACGCACTCTGCTATTTTCAAATGCTCAGACCCTTCCTCTCTAATACTCCTGAGCTCCAGTCTCTACCTGGCCTCGTCTATTTCTCACCTCCTCTTCCATCCATTCACACCGATTCCCCGGTAACTAAGACTCTGCTTCTATGGTCCACTCCCCATCCCACTGTCCTACGACAATGCCTGGCGGCTCCATGGGGCCTGGAATAAAAGGGCCAACAGTCACGGTCAGCCATGGCTAGGACGTGGTTTGGATTCAGAGGACCGCAAAGGTTGGTTGTTCCCTTGGGCATACAGCCTGCCCTTCGGGAACCAGGGCTCTCAGCCTGTGACACAGAAATGTTAATGTATAATAATGTCGACGGTTACGAGAGCGGCAGCGTTACTAGCAACTAGCGTCTGCAGAGAACCTGGTTTACGCCAGACTCTGTTCCCAGCAATGCACGCAAAGCATGCACTCAAGTACGGATGCTGTAAAATACTGCAGGGATGCTAGCCCTTCCTCTTCAGGTCCCTTCAAACCAACTGTCGGCGAGCCAGTTCTAGAATCTTAACTGGAGTGACAGAGCTATGAAAACATACCCACCCTGTTGCTAAGTCTCTTCCCTCCTCTCGCTGGATTACTCTGCCTGGCCCAGGTAAACCAAATCTAGTTATTTAGTCTAAAAGTCATTAGTTGGCATGAAAAGGAGTTATGAAAGCTGACAATCTAGTGTCTTCTACAAACAAGTGTTTTCCCTTCTCAAAGCATCTCTCCCTCACCACACTTCTGCCACAGGGTATGAGCCACGTCTCTGACACCATGGTAAGACCATCGGGACACGAAAGAGAAGCACCTCCCCAGCTCTGTGCAGTATTAGCAGTCATTCAAGTCTGAACCGGATGTGAACCAGCAGTCATTGTCCGAGAGCCACGGCCAGTGGCACTGTCTGGACCGTAGCTCTGCCTGGCGCCCGCCGCTGGAATGCTACCAGATGCTTATGGGTACCAAGAGAGTGATGAGGTGACAGATCTCCCGTTAGAGTTTCCTCATGAGGTCCACGCTGCTTCAAGTGACAGACATGTCACTGGGACAAGGTAAGCATACAGTCTTTCTGGGTGTGCACCCCTAGAATGCTGCCTGCTTTATTGTGCTGTGCAGTGACTGCTTAATTGATCTGGGGGAGTGGGGGATGGTCAAAACGCAGCATGTGATGACGCAAAGGGACTTTTATATTCATTCATCCAACTAGCTTCTGCTGGTTGTTTTACACACACACACACACACACACACACACACACACACACACACATTGTTTTTCCCCCTACTTCCCAATATGAATCAAATTTTTTTTTTCCGAGACAGGGTTTCTCTGTGTAGTCCTGGCTGTCCTGGAACTCACTCTGTAGACCAGGCTGGCCTCAAACTCAGAAATCCGCCTGCCTCTGCCTCCCAGGTGCTGGAATTAAAGGCGTGCGCCACCATTGCCCAGCAAAAATATTTTTAATTAATGGACTTTAAAAGAGATATAGAGCATATTAAAGCTAAGTGTTGGAAGGAACGTGTGTGTGTGTGTGTGTGTGTGTGTGTGTGTGTCTGTGTGCGCGTGCACGCGCACGCGCGCGCGCCTGTGTCTGTGTGTATTGTTTATTTACACAAACACACACACACACACACACACTGACACACACACACACATTTTTGATTCACATTGGTAATCTGCCTCCATGTCAGATCCCCTGGACTATAATTAGTTGCAAACTGCCATGTGGGTGCTGGGACTTGAACCCAGATCCTTTGGAAGAGCAGCCAGTGCCTATGTGGAGGTTATGCACATGTGAACACAGATACACAGAGACCCAGAGAACAGTTCAGTTTCAGATCTTTTGGATCTGGAGTTAAGGCAGTTGTGGGCTGCCTAATGTGAGTGCTGTTTTTAAATGTTTAGAAATAAAAACAAATTAGGAAAACCACAAGCCAAATCCTGCCCTAAACTTCATGGTTTCGCATAACCAGTTTGCTAGATTTCACATTGTTGATCATGATTTGGGAGGCACCCCAGGGAATGGGTTTCTTGTCTGACATAACATTAAATGGGATCATTCAGAGGTGTTCAGCTAGGGTGGGTGGGACAGTCACACTGGTATGAACTGTGGAAACAGAGACCCCCTTCCATGTAGCTGCAGGGTCTCCACAGTAGTTCCCAGAAGGAACAATGGGTTCTCCACATGTCTTAAACGTAGCTCCGAGGGGTCAAGGAGCCAAGATGGAGTGGCTAGACCATTTATAACAGGTTCCTAACTGACTGAGCATCACGGCTGTATACGCTAATGCTCGCCCAGACTCAAAATGAATGGTAATAAATGTTCCTTCTCAGTGGAAATCCTACCAGTGAGTCTGTGGCCACCTTTAATCTAGTCCACTTGATCTGGCCAAAACCAAAACGTCCTTCTGAAACTGAATAAGTCTCTAGCTCATGAGGATGAAAGAACACAGGGAGGAGGCTGGCCATGGCGAAGACTACTTAACATCACAAGCGCACGGGCCTGAACTCATCCAGATGCTCAGAGCAGAGCCTGAGGTCAGATTGGGAGCAACCATATAATCTATCACCCAGACTGGGATGCTCCTGAGATGGAGAGGAAGCCTCAAGGACCCAGGGAAACAGAGATGTGGTGGCCTGTGGGTTAGGGGAGAGATCCACGCAGTTGTGCTGTTCAAAGGGTCTGTTGGAAGCCGTGGCCTGTGGAGAAAGGATGGGCTGCTGAGAGCAATGGAAGAACCGTCCTGCCTCAGTCATTCCCTTCACCAGATGGAGAGCCTGGGTAGCCTCAGAAATAAAGTCAGCCTGTCGCTACTGAGGCACTCATCCGTCAGACGGGTAGGGACGCCAACGCCCTGGCTGCTGTTGGGGATGTTGCTAGTGGACAGCATAGTACCACACCTTGCCCAGGCCAGGAGTCCTGCTGCAGGCTCCCCTAGCACAGCCCTCCAGCCGGAGCTCAGCGCTGCAGGGGCCCCTCACTAAGAACTCCAACTCCAGTCAGTGCCAGACTCCCAGAACCATGCCTTCCATATCAACGCTACTATGCAAAGTCTGATCAAAGTCACTGAGCATTCTCTCAGCCCTTGCTCCTAAAAACAAAGCAAAACTACAAATGTGAAGTCTGGATCATTTCCTAGCTAGCTTCCATGCATGCACGCCCTTTGTCAGTTAATGTTCTGTGAGTTCTCATGTATGTATGCATGTGACTCTAGCTAGCCTTCAGGTATGCATATATGTAACTAAGGTCTTAACAACCAGGCTTACTGCTGGCTTAAGCTGGCTTCTTAGACTGCTGGTTCCCAAAGCCAGAAAAGTGAATGGTGAGAGAGGACAGGGGCCACTAGAAAGAGAAGAGAACAGGGGTCACTAGGAGGAGAAGGAAATTGTATCTCAGTTAAGGAGATAAAAACATAGTAACCACCCATTGTGCTCCAAATGTTGAGTCTAACTTCACCCCCCCCCCCCGCTGTGAGAACCAAGGTATGAGGGGCGTCACAGGTAAGTGGCTGCCCCCTCCCTCCAGGCAAGGTTAGCAGCATTAGAAAAGGCTTGAGGCACATTCAATTTTCTCTTCCAGTTTCATGAAGATGTGTCAAGAGGAGGCATCTACGAACAGGCCCTCACCAGACACTGAATCTTCTGGCACTTTGATTTTGGATTTTCTAGCCTCCAGAACTGTGGGCAACATATTTCTATTGTTTATAAGTCACCCAGGCAGGGATATTTTGTTACAGCATCTCCAATGGACTAAAGCTTTTACCAACATAAATGTATAATTATCACTTCTACAAATAATTTTTTTGACCTTTAATGAGTTAGAATGAGCAAAAAAATTTACCAAGAAAGGTAGCCTGATAAAAGCAATGTTTCTGATGGAAGATCTGTTGAAACTTAAAAATCAAGTGTTTTAAAGGCTGTACTTCTGTATGAGTTGGAACTGTCAAATACATATTCACTGACAGTACATTTTGGCACATCAGCTAAAGATAGTACCCAGTATTTATTCTGCATAATGCCCAGGGCGATGCTATGCAAATGAGGTGGCTTAAGCCATATTATTTGATGTTAACAGTGATGGTTTTTATATAAAATCAGATAAAACTTTTTTTCTGGAATTGGTTTATTAAGAAAAATCTGTCAACGCTTTACTATATATAACCAGCCACTGAGTGTTAAAGTTATCTTTACCCACGCAGAGCTTTTGGCATTCATGAAAAGATCTACTATCATCTCCAACTTCTCAAGGAGAAAAATGTTATTTAGCAAACACTAATATTCTATGCTGGTTATTTTTATATATCATTTTTATAATTAAAACACACCTAGTGAAGACCCCCACAATTTCTTCTCAGCTAAGAAGTCCTTGTCAGCAGAGTTAGGATTGCAAGGGGCAGGCAAAGGCCCAGAACTCAAAGCTCAGAAGGCCTACAGTGGAAGCCCCATTACACAGCCTGTGAGGCTGAGGCAGGGCTCAGGCCGTGGCCCTGTGGTTCTCCCTCAGCTCCACGGTGCGCTGACAGTTCCCCAGACACAGAGGCCTGGGTCTCGTCCTCCTTTCTGTGATTTTCCTTGAAACCTTTTTATTAGTATTTTGGGTTGTTATGTAAAGACTCATTTCATGTTCATTATTTCTTTAGTTATTTGTCATATCCATGTTGCAGATGTGGAAATTAAAATGCAAAGAAAGCTGAATTTCAGTTTTAACCACAGCAACACACGCTATCACATAGATGAAAAGGTACGGTGACTAGACACAATAAAATATCGCATTTGAGAATTATATAGGATATTTGAGGCAGTCATTGAAAACTGGAAGATGGGCATATTTAGATCTACAATAAAATACATGACCAATTATAGAGGAAGACACTAATATTTCGCTTAAAGACATCAGGTAAAGAACAAAATATTAATGTGTCAAATAATTAATATGATACAGAATTTCCACTCTGAATTATGAACTTCTGAGGTGACAGAAAGTATGGAAGGAACTCTCTTAAAGTAAACGTGCCAAGCAGAAGCTCACAGTGTTCCTCCCGAGAAGCTTTGCTGAGTGAGTTGATGCTATCAGCAACTGCGGCCTTTTTACCTGTCTTCACCTGTTTCGTGTCCCAGCCACTAGATGTAGGCGTGGACAGACCGTTCCAGTTCCGCCGTCACTCGATCAGATCTGAGCGCCGACTAGGCTAGGTACCTCTTATCTGAAACATTCAGAGCAGACACATTCCAGATTGTAGATTTGGAGAGGGCTGCAGTGTCTGGTGGATGGAACCCGTGTCTGGACATAAGATCCCTTAGATCTCACGCACATCTTGGACATACTGCCCACAACCGATTCATGCATTTGTAGCGCAGCTGTGGCGTCTGAGCACGGGTTGTCTTGTGAAGGCAGGTGCGGGACTTTTGCTCTGAGCCATCAGGCTGGGGTGCAGAAAGCTGAAGGATGGGGAGGACTTGTGGTTTCAGGTGAAACTGCAGGTGCAGATCTCATCCTGCACGATGTCCCTCGCTCTGCTTAGGTCTGGAACAGGCAGGGGGAATCTTTCCTTACTGGATGGACAAGACTGCATGACTAAGCACCAGCTCTCCTTCTAACCACGGTGCCAACTCTCCCACTCTTAAATAAGGTATCATGATGGAAAACCAGGAAAAGAAAGGAGGGAAGAACTGTCCTAAAGCATTAGACAATTCCAGATAGTGTTCCTGGAGTCAAGTTATCAAAGACAGCAGTCTCCAAATCATGTATGATGAGAGCACTTTGGTGATGAATGAGCCAAAAGAGAATGAACTGAAAAGGGGCGCGAGCCACAGAGCAAGATTAAATACACACGGGATCAGCCCTGTGTGTCCATCCTGCTCGTAGGGGTTTAAATACACACAGGATCAGCCCTGTGTGTCTGTCCTGCTTATAGGGGTTTAAGCACACATGGGATCAGCCCTGTGTGTCCATCCTGCTCAGAGGAGTTTAAATGCACAGCAGTTAGCCCTGTGTGTCCGACCTACTCAGAGGGATTTAAATACACACTGGTTTCAGCCCTGTGTGTCTGTCCTACTCGGAGGAGACAGTGGATGTGGGCCCTGGATAAGAAAACATGAAGGTGATTCGTGAACGGACGGACTAAGAGAAGGAAACAGACGGTGTTTTCATTACCTCCAGAGTCTTAAACATAGAAAAGTTATTAAATCATTGTATTTCTCCTTAAAATATCATTTTGACATGTCTTTACATCATAAATGTATCCTAAGAATAATAATAATAAGCACACAAGCCAAAACCCACAGCCTACCTACGCCATTGAGTGAACACTTCAGCATCATGAACAGGAGCGCACAGCTGAAGTGTGCTTACCTGACCAGCCACCGTCTCCCTCACCCCGATTCAGAAACACCCTTCAGCAACATGCGAGTCGGGGACAAGCCCAACAGTCAGTATTTAGCTGCATCAAATGTCCAATGCTAACATGTGACGGGATTCCCCAAACCATGACCTTAATAAAATATACCCACAACCCCACTCCAACTCACACACTTCAAAACATCCTCTTTCGCTATTAGCCTACTATTTAAATGGAAGATCATTATAGGACTTGTTTATAGGGGCAACCGTGCCCGCTGGACACCAGAGGCTAACTAAAAGCCCCAGGCAGGGCGTGTGCTCCATCTTTTAGACGGGGGCTAGTGAAGTCTCACAGACCGGGAAACATTAAGATGCTTACACTGTTCTTGTATATCCTCTAGAACTGGGCTTTCAGACCCCAACACGGAGATACCGCATCCTTGAGCTACAGAACATGGTAAAATCAAACTGGCGTGGCCTGGAAGCTTCGTTCCTATAGGCTACCTGTCATGATGCTGGAAGGTGGTATGCAGACTACCAGAGGAGAAAAGTAATCCCCAAACTCACCCAGCCATTAACCGTGTGAAGTGCAGCAGTGACTGCCTAACAAGCCACACCCACTCCTGCAACACTAGCAGACACGAGATGTTTCTGATTGCATTTAAGTCCCACTCCATGAGCTAGAGCCCATGCCTAGCTCCATTACTGGGCAGAGAATCTACAGAGAGTCAGGCCACACATCCTACAGGAGAATCTGCTGCTGTATGGATATGAGATTAGACCTACTCCCAATGACGTAGGGTAGTGCCCACAGAGCGATGCCCTTCCCAGTGCTCATCTAAGAAGCTGTGCAGTAGATGGTGTGCAGAGGCTCACAACCGGCCAAGGTGCTATGAATAAGATACTGCAGAATTGTCAGCCTTAAAGGGAATAAATAGTCCACTCCCACCATATCCCCCAACCCCTGTCAAGGCTCAGGGATCAGTGTAGGAAAGGTGTGAGGGCCAGAGGTGGTGGAGACTATAGCAGAACAGTGCTTATCCTCGGGACATGGCTACACCCATGAACTCACACAAGTCAGGACCTGTGCAAACCGAAGCAGAGCAAATTCCAAACACAGGCAAGGAAGTCGACCCAAATCCCACTCCTAGCCATGG
The DNA here is from genome assembly GCA_964023405.1 of Apodemus agrarius. Taxonomy (NCBI): domain Eukaryota; kingdom Metazoa; phylum Chordata; class Mammalia; order Rodentia; family Muridae; genus Apodemus; species Apodemus agrarius. Next base: position 4,462,089 of record OZ030013.1, read on the forward strand.
AACTGCTGGTGACTGAGCTGCCAGGAGACGGAGAGACAGCTTCCTCTAAGTTAACTCTGCTCTGGTGGAGAACCACACATCCCAGGACATTCGGGCGGCACAGACTGGTTTCGAAAGGCTTTTTTTTTTTTTTTAAGGGACACAAAGTTGAGTGTGTAGGAATGGGGTACACCTGGGAAGGTTGGGGAGGAGCATGTGTAGGATTGATGAATTAATTAATTCTAAACACTCGGGCTGTTTGCTACATATGAGAGCGGCCACACCTCTGGAATGAGGGTGACACTGTTGAAACAGGAGGCCTTCCATTTCCAAAGAGATGTCCATCGCTTAAAAGTGCAAAGTTAAAAAAAAAAAAAGACAGAGTACGAAACTAAGCAATTTAGGATTCACCACATACCACTACAAAATTATAGTGACTGGTCTCGGATATTTTCAATTCTTTAAATTTCTTTAAATTTTACAAATATGTTTGTGCTTTATTGACAGACTTTAATATTACATATTTCTGTATGCTACAAAAATGCCATTAAGAGGTGGGGTGTGGTGGCACACACCTCTATTCTCAGCACTTGGAAGGAAGAGGAAGGTGGCTTTCTGTGAGCTCCAGGACAGCAGGACTACGTAGAGAAGTCCTGCAGAAATCCTAGATCTGATTCTGGGTGCCCATGAGACGCAGGCGCTACTCCTCCTGACTGTTGATAGTGAATGTACTGACTCAGCTGGGCTGTCTGTGAGGAAGTCCCAGTGACCCATCTGTCTCTGCTTGGATGACAAGCGTGTGCACCACACCCGACTTTCCAGTGGGTGCTGGGACTGAGTGTGGCCTGTATACCAAGCATCTGCCTCTATTTCCTCCCCAGACTTTACCTTTATAACTCCCCTATCTGTACGTTTTAACTCTTGTTGTAAAGTCTGGTGTTCTTACAGTCAAATTCCACATAGTTTCCCTAACAGATGAAAAAGTATTTATAACTGTTTATACCAATGGCCTGGAAAACACACACAAAAGTAGATGAGAATACAGAGCCACGGTCACAGAGGGGTTGTGACACCGCTGTGAACCCTAGAGTGGACTTACACTTCCTTCCCAGAGCCCCCAGGATCTGAGTTGACTGCAGAAAAGCTGTGTATAATAATAGTAATAATAATAATAATAATAATAATAATAACAATAATAATGATAATAATCTCAAAGATCAAGTATAATGTGCATGGTTTTGGGCAACAGTCCTTGCTTAGAAACACACATAAATGTGAACCATCTTCACCTTAATGTGCCGCATGTCATCTCCTAGAGGCTCCTATAGCCATTAAACCACCCAAGTGTCAGCACCACTGATAAACGGTAGCAAGTAAGGCTGCTGCCGCCAGCTCTCCTGCTGGTTGGGCTATTTTCAAACATTTTTGCCATTTCCTCTGATCTTCCTTAATGTTAATTAGGTTTAAAGATTCCAATCCTAGGAGAGCCAGCCGAGAAAACTATTGTATCATAATAGTGATATTATGTTATAATTTTACAATTCAGGAAAAAAAAGTTTCCTCCCTCCCCCCCAAATCAACCAACAAACCACCCACCTTTGGAACACAGAGAGCAAAAGTCATCTTAAGCCAACGTTTATGATGCAATGCAGTGAGTCTTCTAGAGGGAATACAGCATCTCTACTTAACAAACATGTCGGACACTTAAAGGCCTGCTAAGGAAATACACCTTAAGTATTCGGAACACACAAAAACTAATGACTTACAGCCAACCATTGGACTCAGAGGTCCCTGATGGAGGAGTTGGAGAAGGGACTGAGGGAGCTGAAGGGGGATGCAGCCTCATGGAGGGAGCCACAGTGTCACTGGCCCGAACCCCCTTTTCCCCCACCACCCAGAGCTCCTGGACACTGGATCACTAACCAAAGAGTACACATGGAGGGACTCATGGCGCTGGCCGCATATGTGGCAGAAGATGGCCTTGCTAGACATCAGTGGGAGGAGAGGCCCTTGGGCCTGAGGGTGTTTGATGGCCCAGTGTAGGGGAATGCCAGGGTGGAAGGATGGGAGTGGGGGGGGGAGCACCCTCATAGAGGAAGGGGGAGGGGGGAGGGATAGGGCTTCCAAAGGGGAGACCTGGAAAGGAGAAAACATTTGAAATGTAAATAAAGATAATATCCAAGAAAAGAAGAAAAAGAAAAGATAAGGAAGGGAGGAGCTGGATGTCGGAACATGATGGTCTACCAGTATGTGGGGAACACCAGACAAAAAAGATCAATGAAAACTGGGCTTTCAGAGCAAGCTGTCTGGGAACTGTTTTAAAGTCTGTTACATTTGTAACTCCTGAGTTCCTCTAATGAGGGATATGGCCCCAGTGCTCTCTCCTCCTTCCTGTCTGTAGTAGCTGCTTTCTCTCATACTGCTGAGGTGTTTAATGCTAATATTCTACTCCCTTACTATTCTTGATCTTGAGTTTTGTGTTGAAGCAGATCAACATTTCCCATTAATCTGTTCCTATGTTTAATTCTTCTATGTTTGACTGACAGGGTTTAGTCACCAACTTTTCACGACAGAGACATTAAATTTAAAAAGTGACTCAACCATTAGGCTCTTTACCTTCCGAGCCTCGCTCGCTTTGGATTCAATGCTGGCTTCTACGAAGACTTGAACAGCCTGTCCCCAGTCTTAGTGGCCCGTAGCTCAGCACAATGCCTGCAGTCTTCATTGTTTGCCCTGTGACTCCCCAGCTCTGTCCTTGACTATATGTCTTTGTTTCTCATTTCTATTCCCAGCCACATCCACTAGCGCTCCACACAGCAGGTGTCCGCTGCTCTCAGTCCGAGCTCTGCGGAGGATGCTGAGTTCTCAGCCACACAGTACTTGACCTTCCAGGTCTTTTCAAATAGTCTAATTATCAGACACAGCTATTTGAATGATTATCATCTGAGCTGAAACAGCGCTTCCTGTTACTGCTCACCTATCTTCAAATGGGAAGGGGACCTTTGACCTTTCCCTCTTCCTTCACTTGATGACTCCACTAGTGTCTTCCTCTGGTCAGCATGCTAGCTCAGTCTTTACATATCATACAGATACTAAGTTACACTGCTCAGGACTGATAGCTCAGTCTACATATTATACAGATACTAAGTTACACTGTTCAGGACTGATTGATAGCTCCTAGTGTTTACATATCATAAGATACTAAGTTACACTGCTGAGGACTGATTGATAGCTCACAGTCTTTACATATAATACAGATACTAAGTTACACTGCTCAGGACTGATTGATAGCTCACAGTCTTTACATATAATACAGATACTAAGTTACACTGCTCAGGACTGATAGATAGCTCACAGTCTTATCATACAGATACTAAGTTACACTGCTCAGGACTGATAGCTCAGTCTTTACATATTATATAGATACTAAGTTACACTGTTCAGGACTGATTGATAGCTCCTAGTGTTTACATATCATACAGATACTAAGTTACACTGCTGAGGACTGATTGATAGCTCACAGTGTTTACATATCATAAGATACTAAGTTCCACTGCTCAGGACTGCCTTCCTGTCATAAGAGTCTCCATCACCACTAAGCCATCTACCATCTCATCTCTGTTGCTATTTCTGTAATAGGTCTAACTAACCTTCTGTCTAAGTTTTAAAATCTGTTGCCTCCCCCCAGGTCTCTGCAAGCCTCTAGTTTAGTGTGCTGGTCTCTCACTCAGAATCTACCCTGTGCACGCCCCGGGCCATTTCCTCCAGCCAGAGGACATCCTCTCTGACTTTACCGTTCACCCGACCTCTGACCTCCTCCTCGCTGGCCTGACTGGAAGCACTCTTGCAGAAAGCATCTCATCTGCAAAGTCCACGTGAAACAGTAAAATGCCTGGGGAAACTGAGGAAATGCTTTCCTCTCTGAACATTACTCTGTTGCTATGTTGTTGTTGTTTCTGTGGGCTGTTAGTCTCAGGCTAGCCACCCAGACGGAGGGCTCAGTGGGAATTATTGCAAACCATCCCAGCAAAACTGCACTACAGCAGGAAGGAAAGAAGCAGGGTGCTTGCCTCCAGGTGACTGTGTGCCTCGGTGTGTGAGCTTAGTTAAGGGAATTCATTCAGTTTGGTAAGAGAAAGGGGTCTTTTCTAAGCTGGGGAAATCTTTCAAGCCAGGGTGAAGGAACGAGTAAAAATTAATTCTACAGAAAGACAACAGGTTCCAAGGCAGGAGGGGGGTGGGGGTTAAGTAAAAGAAAGCAGGGATATTGGTGGGGAGGTGTATCCATGGGGGGAGGGGGGACACCTGAGCATGCTCACTTAAAGGTCATGCTCAAAGTCTATGAGCTTTATCCTAAGATACGGACCTAGAACAATGGGTTCCAAGATACTTCAGGGCCACCACTAACCACCACTTACAGGTAAGAAGGCAACATTGTGAGATCAGTACAAATTCTCATTTTATTAAATATAAGCGCTTATCATTCTTGTCCTGTGTGATCCAAACTCAAATAAAGAGAGGAAAAGGAAGAGAGAGGAAAAGGAGGAGGAGGAAGAGGAAGGGGATGAAAAGAAGAAAGTGGCGTATGATTTATACAAAAGGCATTTTGAGATTGTCACTTGACTTTGAAGTCTTGTGGATGTGGATGTGAGCTCAGAACCCTAGAGCCTAAGTAAAGGGCGCAGCAGCACACACCTGGAAACCAGGATTTGAGAAGGCAGAGATGGGAGGCTCCCCTCCCCGGGCTGGCTGTCCAGCCAAGTCATCAAGATCCAGGTTCAGTAAGAGACTCTATCAACAGGTAGCAGGCTCTGCTCGGAAGGGGTCGGTGGTTAAGAGCACTTACAGAAGAACTGGGTTTTTGGTCCCAGCACCAACCTGGCAACGTACTGTGATGTAACTACAGTTCTCTGGAGGCCTCTTACCCTCTTCTCCCCTCCATGGTATGTACGTGTGGTACACATGTATATTTGGAGCCAAACATTCACATACATAAAATAAAAATCAATACATCTTTTTAACATGGAGGTAGATGGTGTGGTGGTCTGAATAGGAGCAGCTCCATAGGCTCACGAATTTGAATGCTTAGTCACCAGGGAGTGGCGCTGTTTGAAAGGATCAGCAGGATTAGGAGGCGTGGCCTTGTTGGAGGAAGGGTGTCAAAGCCCAAGCCAGGTCCCCGCTCCCTCTCTCTGCCTGTGGATGAGGTTGTAGTGCGACTCTTTCTCCAGTGCCTGCCTGTCACCATGCTCCCCACTATGACGATAATGGGTAAGTGTCTGATGCAGTGAGCCAGTCCCCAGTTAAATGCGTTCTTTATCGCTGCCTCTGTCATGGTGTCTTCACAACAAAAGACTAGTGAGTAAGGCAATGGCTCGGCGGGCAGAGGGGCCTGCCACAGAGTCTGCCTACCAGAACCCAAGACGGGGTGGGGGCGGTCAGACTGCCCTCTGACCTTCACACGGGAATCACAGTTCATGTGTCATGGCCTCCACACACAGACATAATAATGAAAATGCTCTTAAAATATGAGGCTCAGAGCAAATGAGTAAGACATGACAATCTTTGGCCTCTGCATGAAAGCACACACAAGTACACATGTATGTACACATACCTAACTCAAAAAGAGATAAGGGCCCATTTTAATACTTTCAGAAATGGAACATTCTGGGCAGTATCAATCCAGTGAAAAGCTCCGTTCCTGTTGCCTCATGTGTTACATGTTCCTTTCCATGCCTTCCCCCGTAAGATCTCCCCATAAGGGAAGCATTCACAAAATATCTTCCTAGGACTAATTCACAATGCGCTTCCATATCACTGCTGGTAACAGGCAAGGAATTTCAAACTGTGATTACAAATACGGATTATTGCCTCTAAAGCTGCAATCACATGTCACAGATAAAACCAAGGCGGTGAGGGGGGCACACCTGAGGGGTACACCTGAGGGGCACACCTGAGGAGTGACGGAAAGGATGTCCGCTGTCTCTGCACATCGACGGCCACAGGGCACCCGAGCACACGGCAGCGTGTCGCCCTCAGGACACGGGGAGGGGATGCTATTTCCCCTTTCACAGAAAAGGAAACTCGGGCCTTTAATTAAGCAAGCATTTCCCTAAACCACATATATGTAAAAGCTATGAAGTCTACTATGGTACCCATGGCAACCAAGCACTTGGCTAATGTTTAGTCCTAACGGACTTCGAAGATATAGCACAGCAAAGTGAAGTATCTTAATATGTTTGACACTGAGTGGCATATTAAGATGATAATACTTTATAGTTGGTGGAAGCAATGTATTATTGACTGAAAGACAGACCTGTGTAGAAGAGGCGATATGGATTCAGAGATCTTAAAAATCCTCTTTATCAGGTACTAGTCGTGGGTGAGTTTTCAAGCCGTAGCATTTCAGTTATGCCAACTGTACTGTGGCACTTTAAATAACCCCGGAAACTCTTCTATGTCATATGTAAAGCAGACAGCTGGCATACAATGAGCAGAAGGTGGGATTACTGAATACTTCCTACAGCATCTGGCTAGCTAAGGAACTGGTCTCCCTCCCGAGAGCAGAAGGGCACTACTGTAAAGACCATGCTTTATCGTAAGCGAGCAGCGTTAGTGCCCCGCCTCAGGTTTGAGTACGCCTTATACACTGTTGTATAATGGGAATAACCTACAGCTCGCCCTCGCTCTGCTTAGACCTGGGCTGATAAGACGCTGTGGACCTGGAAGGCAAATGACGAAGTTGGTCAGGGGAGGCACAAAAGACAGGACATAGAACTAGGGACCCAAGCCGGACATGGACCCTTCAACCTCAGCACCCCGTGGGCAGAGGCAGGAGAATCTCTGGGGATTTGAGGTCAGCCTGGAATGAATGGTGAGTTCCAGGACAGCCAGGTCAACATAGAGAACCTGTCTCAAAAAAAAAAAAAAAAAAAAAGGAAGTGGGGCTGGCTGGAGAGGAGAGGCTCTGAAGGCACAACACTTCCCACCAGAAAATGCTGCTCCACTCAGCTCATCACTGCTCTTCTTACAGCAAGAGCTGCGCCTAGCGAGTCTGGGTGAGTAGAATCTCAGTCTGCTGTCCTGGGTTGAGGAGCCAACGAACTGCTCTAGTAAATAAACCAACCCGTTATTATACCTGGGAAACGTGAACAACACCTAGTCAACAGAAACCACACCATGATGCGGCCGTGCCGTCAGCCGTGTGGGCGTGAACTAGGTGTGAAGGGGGGACAGCTGGAGCACTAACATCATTATCTGTAAACAGCTTTGGGACAAACGGATTAATGCACCCACATGTGTGTACCACACGAGGAAACACATTTCTAACAAATAACAGTAGAGAAGTTAAAGCTACCATTGTCACCAACATTGGGAAGAGATTATAAACATATCCACTGCTCTGGGATTTGGAATTTAACACAGGAATACAGAAATTTCCAGTCTGGCTGTTAACATTGCACACTCAAGTAGCTGGGAGCAGGCAAGGAGGAGGAACTTCCTGTGACCTCTGCACAGGGTTAGAAACCCACCACTTGTAAGGAATTTTTGAGTACTCCCTGAATACAAATAACTTGTACTGGACTGCATAAACCCCAAATGGCGGATAAATGTGGTTGTTTCTACTTAAACCTTCGACGGTGACTTTGAATGTAGCTACAGGTAGAATAATCCTGGAAGACTGACAGTAGCATTAGTTTATAAGGACCAGAAAAGAACGTTATCGGTAAAGAAGAACGTGAAAATGTTGCCAAAACTCTGTAATCACATGTTACACTTTCAATATTTAAAAGGTTAATAGGAAAATACATGGTATCAACTTAAGAGGAAACAAACACTGAATGCATCGAGGTTACCAGCCACGTGCAAAATGCATTCTTTGAACAGTTGACATCAGAAAAAAAGCTTGTTTGCTTTAATTTGTTTTGGCGTTGACTTTAAATTAGCTGATACACAAGCCGCAACTCACACTATTTGGTTTCCAAGAATAGCCTCCTTCCTTTTTTGGGGGGTGGGTGGGGAGGCTAGCTTTTAAGAGAGAAAGAGAACTGAAGCTGCGCGCTTTCAATGTAAATGTCACAAGCGTGCTTCCCTATGCCAAACCTACTGAATGTTGTGTGGTCTTCAAATTATTTGCCAATGTGTCTTTAAAGTTTTGCACTAATCCATTTCTGCCACCCTACTGCCAACATTTAATCTTTTCCGCGACGAGAAAGGTCCCCTTAACTAGTATTGACACTGTCACAAGATATGTATGTGCCAATTTTGGCTGTCAACCCTCTTAAGGGTGGATTTGAGCGCGCGCTCACTCTGCACAGGCGTGCCTACACTTAAACAGCTCCCCTCTCCCTAGCGCCCACCTACTCATCCCTTCTCTCCTTACAAGTTTGAAACTTTGTTTTCTCTGGGGTCCAGAAGGAGCACTACCAATGTCCTAGAGACAAAGGGCTGAGCTCGGGGGTTAACGGGATGCCCAATTTTACTTGTGAAACAAAGCCCGCAAATCTGAGCCCCTGGGGGAGGTGGTGCAGCCTGGGCGAGCCAGGGACCGGGATCACCGCAGCCACCGAGCCCCGTGCGCCCCGCTCTGCTCACCGCTTCACGCGGATGATCTGGTCCCGCATGGGCTTGATGTCCTGGAAGCTCTGCTGGTTGACCAGGCTGTAGACCAGGATGAAGCCCTGGCCGTTCTTGATGTACAGGTCCCGCATGGACGCGAACTGCTCGGTGCCCGCCGTGTCCAGGATCTCCAGCACCGAAGGCGACGAGTCCACCTCGATCTCCTTGCGGTAGAAGTCCTCGATGGTAGGGTCGTATTTCTCAATGAAGGTGCCGGTCACGAACTGCACCGTCAGGGCGGATTTGCCTACCCCGCCCGAGCCCAGCACCACCACTTTGTACTCGCGCATCGTCCCTGCGCGGCCGCCGCCGCCGCCGCCGCCCGCGACATAGACCTGCGCCCGCGCGCCGCGCCCCGACCCCGCGGCCCCGCCGCCCTTACGGACTCGTCGGCTCACGGCCGCGGCAGCGCCCCGGGCGCCGGCAGCAGGGCTGCAGCTGAGCGAGCCGCGCGCGGCCCTATGAGCCGGCCAAGCCGGAGGACGATGCAGCCCTGCGGGCGCCGGCAGCAAAGGAGCTAGACCCCGCGCTGGAGCCGCCCGAACCGCGGGCCCGCAATGCCGCCCGCCCCGCCCCTCGCGCCTCCACGCCCAGCTCCCGCCGCCGCTGCTGCCGCCGCCGCTTCCCCAGTGCTGGAGCGCGCGCCCGAGCCCAGCCGCAGCGCTACCCGGGGCGGAGCCAGCCTGGTGGGCGGGGCAAATACGAAGGCCCGCCTCTCGCGCCGTCGCCTAGCGACCCTCCGCGCGCTCTCTGAGGACCGGCTTCCGCGACACCCGGCAACACCCAGCCCTACAGGCTTCCGTACTGCGTCTGCGCGCTCTCCTCCGCCCAAAGGCGAGCAACGTCAGACTCCCACGCTCAGGGTTTGCGGGAGGTGACGGTAGAGGGGCCGTGGGCATAAGATGCCGTGTGCACCATGCTTGGGGACCTCACGAAGGTCCAGCCTGTGGCAGACATCACTCAGCCTGTCAGCCTTCGGTCAGTTTTGGCTTTATCTCGCTAGAAGTAACGACGTGATCCTTAAGGACCGCTGCCATAAGTTACACAAGCAGATCGAAGCTTGGCTAGTCGGCGGCGCCCAGCCTACACGCAAAACCGGTCTGTGTCCGATGACGTCACCGACCCGCCCTCTAGCCCCGCCCTTCTAGAGTTAGAAGCCGAGCTCCGCCCCCGCGCTGGTAGACAGCCACGGGCGCCTGGAAAACCAGGATCGCGGATCCGTCAGCCACTGTCAGGAGACCCCAGAACACCTCAGCAACAGCCTGCGGGGGTGTCTGTGCGGAAGCGCAGATTCACTGGAGCCAATCAGGTCGCGAGTCTGGACACTAGCACTCTTGACCAATGACAAGGCGTCTTATCTTGCTAACCAATCGGTGTAAGACCCAGTGGTAGACTGAGCCAACTCCCCTGCGCGGCATGGCGGGGCTGGGCGTTTGCGCCTGCGCAGATCTGATAACCAATCGTAAGCCTGCTGAGGAGTGACGTAGGGCTAGGAGGAGCCAATCAAACCTCTCCCGGTGCTCGGCCTCTCAGGTCCGCGGTATGGAGACAGTGCAGGGCTGCTGGAGAACTGGGAGGGGCGGTGCTGGAGCGCCCGACTCCCCGCTGTTCTGGCACGGGAGCGGGTTGCGTTGGCAGACGAGAGGGATGAGTTCTGTTCCGATGTCGCCTCCGTGGCATTCTGCCTGGAGATGGGCATGGAAGTGGTGGCCAAGGATGCGGGCTGGATCGTGGGCTGAATCAGAAAACTGGGACTTTTGTCTTAAGGGTGAGAAATTTTCCAGTCCCTTAGGAGACATCCATCTGGCAGCAGTTGCTGTGGGTCTCCGTTCCTGCCTCCTAAAATGTGTATTTTTTGCCCCGTGGTAAGCCAGCGTACCTTTGGCCCCCGAATCTTCGTCATACACTCCAAGCCATAGCAAATACATGAAAAGTTACACTCTCCAACCTTCAATAACTGCTCGTTGCATTTATTGTCATTAAACCATGTCCTTGAAATGACGACTCTGGCCATAACTACCTCACACTTTTCAGAAGGTTGTATTTTTTCTGTTCTGTCAGAGCTTGGTGTATTCCTCTACCATTCTAATTTCCTACAAGGTCATTGTAGAGTGGATTTCGGTCTGGTTTCCTCCAACAGCAGGACATTCCTTTGCCATTTTTTTCTGTCACTTGTCAAAGTACAAAAATGTATTGTGGTATAGGAGTCCCCGACTGCCTATTGTTTCTGAACATTTAAGACTCCCATATGCTTGAATTACCTAGCTACAATGTAACTGCAAGTTTTTATTTAAAACTTAATTTAAAGCAAATGCCTTGTCAAATTGAAAATGTCAACTACCATCTCTCCTTACTTCATATCCATGGACTCTTGGTTCCAGGTCACCTCCCGAATCAAAAACCTGCAAATGCTCAAATCCCGTATATGAAGTGGCATATTTGGATTTAGCCTACACACTCTCTTGTATGTTTCAGTTCTCTCTAGATTCCTTGTGATGCCTAATATACTGTCAATGTTAAGCTAATAGTTACAATACAGTCTTTGGGAGAAATGAATCAGAAAAACCCCACATGCTCAGGACAGGACTCCATCCCCCAGTACTTTTGAATTTCTGCTGTTTGGAAACATGGATATATGGAAGGCTAACGATATAGCTCATGTCAGTCGTTACTTCTCTGGTATGTTCTATGGAGGTTTGAGAACTTGATACTCATGTGAGGTAGTGAACTAAAATTGAGGGAGTTTCCCCGTGTGCTTCATGTCTGAATGGCGTTGACAGCAGCCTTGTCTCAAGAGGTTGATAACAGGTAGTTAGTAGCTGGATTTTAGAAGTCTGGTTTTCTGTAAGACCAATAGGATTGGCTGTGATTACTTCTGCTCCGTAGCAGCTACAGTTTTCCGAGGAAAAGCAGAATGCTCCAGGAACAATTCAGGACTATGTGTATGGGTGATATTGTTTGCAGGACTATGTGTATGGGTGATATTGTTTGCAGGACTATGTGTATGGGTGATATTGTTTGCAGGACTATGTGTATGGGTGATATTGTTTGCAGGACTATGTGTATGGGTGATATTGTTTGCAGGACTATGTGTATGGGTGATATTGTTTGCAGGACTATGTGTATGGGTGATATTGTTTGCAGGACTATGTGTATGGGTGATATTGTTTGCAGGTGGATGGGGATTAAATACAGCCGAGAGGCATCACATGTTCTTTATGAATATGATAACCTGCATTGGTTGCTTTTCTCACTGCTGTCCCAAGTTCTTGACAAAAGTACCTAAGAGGAGGAAAAGCTCATGTTCAGCCGTGCCTCACAGGATAGAGTCCACAGAGGTTGGAATGGCTTAGCAGTAGGTGGCTAGATTCCTGTGGCCAGAGCAGGAGACCGTTCACTCACATCTTTGACACTCTGGAAGAAGGGACTTCTGATTCTCAGTTCTCCTCTTTCCCTTTTTATCAGTCCAGTACCCTAGCAGGTGGGCTGGGTGGAAATGCTTTCAGGGTTGTTCTTCCCTGCCCTCAGCCAGCCCTACAGAAAATCCCTCACAGACATGCCCTAGAGGGCCCCACTGTGCTCTGGGCGCTTTTTAATCTTGTCCAGTTGGCAACTGAAAGTAACTATTGTATAGTCTATCTATCTGTGCCCTGTCTACTACATGGTCTATCTATCTATGCACTGCCAGTAAATAGTCTACCTGTGCCATATCTACTACATAGTCTACCTGTGCACTTCTACTACATAGTCTATCTGTGCCATATCTCCTACATAGTCTACCTGTGCACTGTCTACTACATAGTCTATCTGTCTAGTACTACATGGAGCTGAAAATCTAGATAAGGCAGTGATTTGTGGTGTGGGCTTGTCTTAGGATCCAAGAGCTAAGCAAGTCTTTTTGTGATTCCTAGTTAACCCAGAATTGGGAGACTGACAATGAACACATAATAAAAATTGTCACGAAGTTGTGGGTGGATCGATAGTCACATCACCTACCGCTTCATCAGGCTTTCTACATTTTCATGAGGTGTGAAGATGGCAGCCTATGGTAGTTCATCTGTTTCCCATTCCAACAGGCCTCAGTTTTTCATCTTATAAAGTAGTTGTTTTGTTTGTTTTTTGCATTTTTTTTGCTACCAACATACAAAACAAAAACTATGAGCAGGCATATGTTTTCTTACCTGTTATGGCTTGGATGAGGATACAGTCCTATTTTGTGGTAGCATGTAGAACATTGCTTGAAAGGTGAGTTGCTATAATTAGAAGGATGTCAGGGTAAAATGGTGATATATAGCTCTAGTCCCAGGTACCAGAATTTCTAAGCACAAAATTGTTCAAAGGTCAAGCTTGCCTGGGCTTCATGGAGTTCAAAACCAGACTGGGAAATTTAGGGAGGCCTGATTATAAACTAAGATCCAAAAGGTTTGAAGATGTGGCTTCTTCATGGGACATCTGCTTAGCATGCAGTGTAAAAGGCTGAGGTGCAATCCCCAGCACAAGAATAAAATAAAATTGAGGATTTGGATGAAATATTGGTGTCTATATCCTGATCTTAATTATGTTCGTGTCTATGTCTATATAAGCCCTGTTCCAACTGTGATTCTAAAAGCTTAAGTCTTCAATCATGTGTTTGTGGGAAAGACAAAAGAAAAATGTGATGAGAAATTCAGTTTTGCCTCAGATGTGTGAACCTGCGTGACAGTGGAGACCGAGTCCTGAACACTGTCACCGCAGGGTCCCTTTGGCTTTAGAAGTGTGTTGCTGGGAGAGAAAGGAAAAAAAAATGAAAACTTAATTTCTCTTCTCCCCACTGGATCTGAAGGGAGATCTCTCACCTATATCCAGATACCCTCAACTGTCACACTTATGTTACCATGGAAACCCAGCCAGCTCCTTTCTTTCTGTAAAAAATGTTGAAAAGGGTGGAATGAAATGAAAATGTATTGTATTTTCTGACTCTGTGAGTCCAGCCAGAAGCACAAAACCACAGAATTTAATCCAGACAAACCTAATGGACACTGCCCGACCAGTCCCTCCTGCTCTTTAAACCGTGACTCCCTCCCCACTGAAGCCCCACGTCTCCTGAATCCTAAGTGAAAGGCACCAAGCTGTGGGGCTAGCTGCTGGTGATTATGAAGGGGGTGGGAACTGTCTAGGCCTCTGAGGCTTCACACACCTGAGGTAAAGCTGCAGACACGAAGCACAGAAATCGAAGGGGCAAGATAAACACTTTCTTATGAAAACATCTTGGTGCTCTCAAAAGGAAAAACTAGAACGCAGACACAGTGTGCGAAGAGCCTGAGAAAGAAATCTGTTGGATGAGAGAGTATTTCAAACGCAGCTTAAGGAGGCCATTTCTGACCAAGAAGGCTTGATGGTCAAGGGAGAAGAGAAAAGGCTTGGCAGATCTTAAAAGCTGGGGGTTCTGAGGGAACACAGCAGGGGTCGGTGGTCAGTGCGGGGGTGGGGGGGTGGGTGGTGGTGGTGGTGGTGGTGGTGGTGGTGTGTGTTCTGAGGGAACACAGCAGGGGTCGGTGGTCAGTGCTGGGGGGGTGTTCTGAGGGAACACAGCAGGGGTCGGTGGTCAGTGCTGGGGGGTTCTGAGGGAACACAGCAGGGGTCGGTGGTCAGTGCTGGGGGGGTGTTCTGAGGGAACACAGCAGGGGTCGGTGGTCAGTGCTGGGGGGTTCTGAGGGAACACAGCAGGGGTCGGTGGTCAGTGCTGGGGGGGGTGTTCTGAGGGAACACAGCAGGGGTCGGTGGCCAGTGCTGGGGGGCGGGTTCTGAGGGAACACAGCAGGGGTCGGTGGCCAGTGCTTGGGGGGGGGTGTTCTGAGGGAACACAGCAGGGGTCGGTGGCCAGTGCTGAGGGCCACTCCCACACTTCCCTCTCTCACTGCCAGAGAAGCTGGGCTGAATCACACTGCCATGGAGCAGCAGAGTTTTCCCTCTGCCATGGTATCCAGAACTAGATCACTCACGTGGCCCTCTTCTCATGCTGATGGCTTCTGGGATTCAGGTCCAAGAAGAAGAACCCCCAGAATGCCGCCTAGAGCGCAGCAGTGTCTACGGCATTTTCACCCCGCAAGCACGCTCAGTAGCTCGCAGAGGCATTGCAGTCACTGGAAATCTGCTCCACTTTCTGCATTCGAGGGATCCGGTAGTAAACGGTTGACCCAAAGAGCTTTCTTCTAGCCAGAGAGATAAGCGTTATACTATCAGTTACCTCTGGAGTAGCATTAATTAATGCAGATAAGACAGCATCAGATTTAAAAGGGCGTGTAATTCAATATAAGCAATGAAATATCATACAATATATAAAGAATTAAAAATTCAGAAGTAGTTTCCCAGGGCCTGATAACATTATATATAATTCATACAAGAATTTATAGAGGTCAAGAAAAATGGAGACTCAGGAGAGGGTTAGTCAGAGGTTATCTAAGGTGAGTTAGTATAGAGGCCCCCCCCTCCCCGTTCTGAAGGAAGTGGCCAGAGGACTGCTGTGATGGACAGACGCAGAAGAGAAAGGGGGAGAAATCTGATTGTTTTTCTTTATCAATAAGTAAAACACACCAAAGCGATTTCTCCTTAAACTTGTAGATTCGGCCCAAATTGCATGATTGAGGGCAGTTGTCTGTGTGCTTCCCTCCTGTCGGGTCCTGAGTCTCATCCTAGGATTTTTAATGCAAAAACGGTCAAAATGTCGGGCTTGCCTAGTGCGTCACTGGGGTTGGGCTTTGAGGTTCAAATACCCAAGCCAGACCCAGTTTCTTGTTCTCTCTCTCTCTCTCTCTCTCTCTCTCTCTCTCTCTCTCTCTCTCTCTCTCTTCTTCTTCTTCTTCTTCTTCTTCTTCCTCCTTCTTCTCTCTCTCTTTCTTCTTTTCTCTCTCCTCCTCCTCCTCCTCCTCCTCCTCCTCCTCCTCCTCCTCCTCCTCTCTCTCTCTCTCTCTCTCTCTCTCTCTCTCTCTCTCTCTCTCTCTCTCTCTCTCTCCTCTCCAGCACTGTGTCTGCCTGCATGCCGCCATGCTTCCTGCCCTGACGATAATGGGTCATGGACTAAACCTCTGAACTGTAAACCAGCCCCAATTAAATTTTCTTTTCCCCTAGGAGTTAGGGTGGTCATGGTGTCTCTTCACAGCAATGGAAACCCTAAGATATGTTTAATCCCCAGTACAATAATGAAGTAAAATAAAATAGAATATTTAGTTGAGATGTTGATGTTTATACCCTGATCTTAATCACATTCATGCATATGTGTCAGCGCAGTCCTGGGTTTCAGTACGGGAACTGACTCGAGTCGGTCAGCTTTACAGGGTATTTATCTCTCTGACACCTCGACTTGGAGAAAAATCACCATTCCTTTTCCTTCCTTTTCATTTTCTTTCTTTCTTTCTTTCTTTCTTTCTTTCTTTCTTTCTTTCTTTCTATACAAATGCCCTAGATTTTAAAGGCAAAATTATAGTCCATTTAATCATTCATTTATTGACAACCATTTTCTGAATTTCCGCGGTGTCTTGGGCAATGAGTGTTGATGTAGATGTAACAAATGGAACAGAGCCCGGTGCATACGTGATTCCCACGTGTGACTGCTGCAAAGCGCTTTGCCACTTCACCGTTATGCTTGGGGTCACAAAGGGTGAGCAGGAAACCGTACCTCTTATAATAAAGGATGTGTTCATATGCCTACTGTAGCCTGGATTTTAAAGTATTCTTGTTAGGTATGGAAAATAACATTAGAAAAGTCATCACAACCACATTTAACAGACAGTACGCAACGGGAAACAAACCTGTGGTGCTTATTACACAGTTTGATTGAACTTCCTCTACGATTATATCAGCTTCTTTTTCATAAAACAATTCATTTATTTATAATGTGTTATTCTTTACAGTTTTGTTTTATTGCTGTTGAAGAGATTTTTTTCCCTAAACATGGTACCAGAAGGCATTCAAAAGGAATCATTTTAAATGACATTATTTATGCAAAAGGATCTTTATATCTCCCAGTTTATTGAAATGCTTCTTTTCAATCAAATGCTTTTCATTTTTACATAATTCATGTCAGGACAGCTACCAGGAATAATAACTACATAAGAAACGTTCCTTGCCTGTCACCAGGTAGTCTACCCTCCCATTTTCTATATTGTGAAAGTGTGAGTCCTCTCTTTTCAATGGCCCTGAGCTCATTAGGAGAATTCTTTCATGACACTCACAGCATAAATCACTCCTCTTGAATAGCACCTTCATCTCAAACCCACCCTTGCTCTCTGATTTGCATTCTGCATATGTTTGTGTGTGCATGTGCATGTTTGTGTGTGGGTGCCTGTGTCTGAAAGTTCACATGCGCATGCGTGCACACAGCCTGTGGAGGTCATGGGGAAGCAACATTGCATGATGTTCTTCAGACAGTTTTACCTTTACCCCACTTATTTTTCCTGGCAGAATTAATTCCTACACTGGAAGTCATCAAGCAGTACAGGCTGAGGCTAGGGAGTTCTGCCTTGCCAGAACTTGGTTCCTGAGTGTGTGCTGGCACCCCTGCTACTTTTGCATGGATTCTAGGAATCAAAGTCTGGCCCTTGTGGAAGCACTTTACTGAATGGGCTGCATCCGCAGGCCTTTTTTGTATGTATTTTTCCTATATGTGTTCTTTAGATTTTTCGATCTTGCTTTGAGACATCTAGCCTCTGACTTTTCCCTAGGGAGCATCTGAAGAAGGTAATTTCTACATTCAACCAAAGAACTAGGGAAGACCCAGAAAAAAGAATCCCTGGGGGTGAAGCTGGGCTTTAGGTCTATGTCTGCACATTCCTCCAACTTCTTAGAGCAGCACGTGTGACAGTTGAGGATATATGGATATCGGTGAGAGATCTCCCTTCAGACCCAATGGGGAAAGGGGAATTGAGCTTTTCCTCCTCTCCCCACTTTTCTCCCAGGGACACATTTCTGAAGCCAGTGGTGCTGGTGGTGGCAGTGTTCAGTGCTAGGTCTCCACTGTAATGCAGGTTTACGAGTCTGAGGCAAAACTGAATTTCTTACCACATTTTATTTTGTCTTTCCCACAAACACATGAAAGAAACTTAAGCTTTTGGAATCACTGTTGGAATAGAGCCTATTCCATATGGCAGTGTGGCCGCCTGTCAATAATGGCTGCCTGATATGGGCGGCTGCTTTTGCTAGGAAGCACTGTGTCCTCACGGAGGCCCACAGGGTAACTGAAGCGGGACACAGGTCTGCTATATCTGCCTGCATTTCATATCGGTCTCCTTAACTTCAGCATCTGCCATTAGTCACTTACAAGGTTGTCTGTCCACTTGACCCCTCTTCTCCATTAGTGGTCGAAAGCTGAGGGAAGCCCTGTTGTAAACCTGTTGTCATCGCTGACTTCCTGGAGCGCTGAGCTCCGGTTAGGGCCTTGGATTGTGGGGCAGAGTTTTCGAACAGACATATAAAATGGGTCTATAGCTCAAACACTTATTGATAATAAGTCATAAAGAAATTTAAAATGATTGTTTGGTGCACACATTTTTTTTTTTTTTTTTTTTAAAGATTTATTTATTTTTTATGTATATGAGTACACTGTAGTTGTCTTCAGACACTCCAGAAGAGGGCGCCAGATCTCATTACGGATGGTTGTGAGCCACCATGTGGTTGCTGGGATTTGACCTCAGGACCTTCGGAAGAGCAGGCAGTGCTCTTAACCGCTGAGCCATCTCTCCAGCCCCGGTGCACACATTTTTACCATTTAGCAAGGATGGGTAAACATGGCCTAATGGGAAGGGTTGTTTATTTATTTTTACAGAGAAATGATGCTGCAGGTTATAGACCATCTTTGATGCTTTTCAGAGTTACTGATATTTTGATTTTCTGTCACTGTCAAAAACATCAAATAAATACATAGTTCAAAATGGTAAAAGCAGCCGGGCGTGGTGGCGCACGCCTGTAATCCCAGCACTTGGGAGGCAGAGGCAGGTGGATTTCTGAGTTTGAAGCCAGCCTGGTCTACAGAGTGAGTTCCAGGACAGCCAGGACTACACAGAGAAACCCTGTCTCGAAAAACCAAAAAACAAACAAACAAACAAACAAAATGGTAAAAGCATATGTTGGGAAATTTCAGAACCTTGTGGAAATTCTGTCTAATTCTAAGCCATAATTCATTGGATTAATTTTTATATGACTTTCGAGTGAGTAATTCAAACGGCAATTTTTAAAATAAAAAATGTGAACAGAATCCAATCCAAGTTATAATAATTTGACACATACTGAGGAATAATAATAGGGAAATATTAAAAGTCTTTATTTTCCCCAATTAAACAATTATGTTGCTATGAGACTTAAGATGACAGGCACTAAAAAAAAAAAATCACACCAACTTCTGTTCCAATTGAATCTGCTCTGACTAGGTAAAAGCAAACCAACAGTAACAAAAGATTATCAAGGCAAATTTGAGTTTTTAAAATGAACTATCAAGAACAAAAACAACAGGAGAATTTGCAATAATAACAGTAGGACAGTTTGTAAAAGTCTTAAGCATGCCCTTGATCGGTTTCGACCCTTGACCATTTCATGAGCTTTTCCTTTTCATTGTGGCTGTTGCTTAGAAATCAAGACTGTCTGGATTCCAGGACCTTCCTTCCAGGCGGCTAAGGAAGAGCGTCTGTCCTCTCCCGGGTGCCTCTTCTCCCGGGGCCGCTGAGTGCTGGAAAGGCAGGACAGGACAGCCTAGAGCATGGAAACTAGGCTGCAAGGGGACTCCAGGAGGAAGAGCCAGACGACAGCAGCCAGGGGGAGACACCGTTGTCAGACACCATTGTCATTGGTGCAGCCTCCTGTGAGTCCACAGCCTGCCTGGTTGGGGCCCTGGCAAGATGCTCACTGATTATGCAACGCGATCTGCTTCAGTCCAGGAGTTTTTAGAGGCACAGTCGAGCATGCTAAAATGGCATTTCTACCTACTCAGAGCATGATGCTTCTGCGTGCCCATATGCTCAAATTATTTTCAAATGTATTTGGGGAAAAATAGAAAAAAAAGATTCTTGGTACTGGAGCCCGGGAATAAATGCGCACGATCATTCATATCTCTTTCTGGCACCCATGGATAATCCATTCTTTAAATTGGCTTCAGGCAAGCCATGTTGGTAACTCATGCATTCCTTGGTACAGAGAATGTCATGGCGCACCTTGGCAAGCTCATGGGACAGCCTGGTATATTTGCTTTCAGCAGCTTAGAACTGGAGCCCAGAGGACCGGGTATGTGAAATGAACCCTTAGGGATGATGACCTAGAGAAATGTCAGATGGCAGCTCTCAGCCCGCCTGAGCAAAGCAGCGGTGGTTCACCTAGCCGTGGAGGTAGCATCTCTCTTTTAGAGAGTTTTTCTCATGAGGGGATCCCTCCCCCAGGCCAGTCATACACTAGATGTCAATACCAGAGGCTCCTGTGTCATCTGACAAAGACAGATAATCTGCTGCCATGCCTCTGGTGGCAGTCACATTAGAAATAAACCACTCTCTACTGTTATTTGGTCAGCAGTAATTATATATTAAGGCCCAACTATTACTCAGAATCTAATTGCATCTGACAACAATGGCTTTTGGCGCCTTCACAAGTCAGTGTTCAAGGTCCTGCAAGATGCCAAAGAGAGCAAGTGTGCCAGTTCCGGGATAATGGAATACACCCTCACCTGCAGGTCCAATAATCAAGCTTGGTACAGCAGCTGCAGGCAATAGCTGGGTCACGCAAAGTGAGGCCCAGGCCGAGGCTTATCTCCCAGCTCAGCCTGGTGCGAGCCCTCCAGGAGAATTTGAGTATTTCCTGCAGCTATTCCACAAAGACAGAGGGAGCGTCTTGCATTTACTGCTATTCCTATGCAGCAGTCATTTCCCACTGTTAATCTGTCTTCTAGATTAACCGAAAAGCAAAATGAAGCCATCTGGTCCCACCTTCAGACAGTATCCAACTTGCCCGGAAAACAGTGGCCTTCGCCTGTGATATGGACTTCAAACTTCTGTACCTGCAATGAAGGGGCCTGGGGATTTCCAAATGGAAGCCCTTGTCGGATTAGCAAACTTGTATCCAAAATGGCTTTAGATTTAGTCAGTTTGAAAATAAAACTCTCAAGCCATATAATTAATTGCCCCAAATCAGACAGTTCTGAGGGCAAACCATGATACTATTAAGTAAGCCTGTGACAGCAGTCACAGGAACAGACTTGGGCCAACGGCAGTCCTACTGCTGCGTTCAGATATGGGTAGTTTTATGCACCTCGACTGAGCAGCCCAGTGTGGTTTCAGGTGTGGCCTTGGGATCACACTGGGGTCCTGTGGCCCGGGAAGCAGCCTCCACTCCACTCCTTAGTATTCTAGGTCTGAGTTTCTTCTGTTTCTATATGCAGGTGTTTTTTTTTTTCTTCTAGCTTCCATTCTTGCCCCTATTTATTTATTTATTTATTTATTTTTGAGTGTGCATGCGTGCATGCGCGAGCGCTCGAGTGTGTGCATGTGGCCCTGCCACAGTGATGGAAAACAACCGAGGGAGTCCATTCTCCCTTCCCACCACGTGGTTCCTGAGACTCCAACAAGCCTGGCGGCCAGCCTCTGCGCCATCTTGCCAGCCCTGACTTTGATTATAATTACATTTGATATAGCTAACATTTTATAAGTGTTTGGAATGGGACCAAGGGTTTTTCCTTCATAAGTTTAGACTCCAGAATTCGGCAAAATGAAGACTTAGCTTCTGTTGGGTCCTGTGACACAGCGTCTAGTGTCTGTCAGGAGCAGACGCGAAGGAAACGAGAGCCAGTACTAAAACTCCGGGCACCCGGAGGTTCGTCTGGGACCACAGACCAGCAGTCTCGCCCTGAAATATTTATATCCCGGATTAAGTCTAAGGCTATGGTGATCGTGAGACCCTTAAACCCAGGGAAGGAACTGGAGTTATTATTTTACCATATCAGTTAGCCTTCTGTTACTGTGCAAAATACCAGAGGCCGCTAACTGAAAAAAGAAGAAACGCCTGCTCTAGTTCTCAGCCCCCGTCAGCGGGCTCCGCTTTGTCCACGCTGAGGCACAGCAGAACTTCATGCTGGAGGACTCAGGGTGGCACAGGGCTCTCTGCAGGGTGGCCAGGAAGCAGTGGGGGTGGGACACCCTCCCCCGAGCCACTCCCCTAAGACCTAACTTCCTTCCAGCAGGCTCCACCTCCTGAAGACACTATCCCTTCCTGTCCTGTCACAGAATGCAGACCAAGCCTTCTCTCTCTGTGGACGTCCTGCTGAGTCAACTGGACCTTCCTGAATCATAGAACATGTCAGAATGCACTGTTCCCAAACCCTGAGACGCCACAGTCTCATCATCTCAGGGAAGGACTTGGTGCCCTAACCATGTCTCCCCACCACAGTCGCTTGCAGGGTTCGGGTTTTTATTTGCTTACAGGTTCGGTTGGCTGGTTCTCTGAGGCTCAGTGACAGCCCTTCACAGTCCACACAGGCTACACTCTGACAGGAACTGGTGAGGCCTGGGGACCAGAGATGCACACAGAATCCCAATGTTACTTTCTCTTTCTTCTTGTCATTTTAAAATAGCAGATTACATTGTTCATAAATCCGTGCTGGAAGTTTATTGAATTTCCTAGGTACCAGCTGCCAGCCTTGTAGAACGCCTGTCTCTGGTGTCGTAAAGGAAAAGGGGCTGCAAGTGTTCCACATGCCAAGACTTAGACCCAAGGACCAAGGTCTCCATGTTCAGCAGCCTTGGTAGGACCAAGAAAAGGAATAGACAAGGTAAACCAAGGTAAGATATCCATATACCCACTCCATCTCTCTCTCACACACTCCATATCTCTCACACACTCCATATCTCACACACATTCCATATTTCACACACACACTCCATATCTAACACACACACTCCATATCTAACACACACACTCCATCTCTCTCTCTCACACACACATTTCATCTCCCACACACACTCCATATCTCACACATACTCCATCTCTCTCATACATACTGCACATCTCATACACACACACTCCATATCTCATACTCACACTCCATATCTCACACACATACTCCATATCTCACATACCCATTCCATATCTCACATATACACTTCATATCTCAGATGCCCACTCCATATCTTACACACACACTCCATATCTCACACATATACTTCATTTCTCTCTCTCACACACATACTTCATATCTCACACATACACCATATCTCACACATATACTCCATCTCTCATACACGCACACATACTTCATATCTCACACATACACCATATCTCACACACCCACTCCATATCTCACACATATACTCCATATCTCTCATACATGCACATATACTTCATATCTCACATATACACCATATCTCACACTCACACTCCAGTCCATTACTTGCATCACTACCCTGTGAAAGACGAGTTAGGAAACAATGCAAATGTCCAATGGCTAAAAAATATCACATCCAGAATGTGATGCTGCATTTGTATACCTATGCAAAGGGAATATTATCCAACCATTAAAAAGAAGGAAGTTCAGGCTGCAGAGATGGCTCAGTGGTTAAGAGCACTGACTGCTCTTTCAGAGGTCCTGAGTTCAAATCCCGGCAACCACATGGTGACTCAAAACCATCTGTAATGGGATCTGATGCACTCTTCTGGTGTATCTAAAGACAGCTACAGTGTAGCTCACATGCATAAAATAAATAAATGTTTTTTAAAACAAAATAAGGAGGTTCTCATGTATGCTGTAATGAGAATGTTGATAGAGAAGAGGTAAGCAACATTGGTGGCTTCCCTGTCAGGTCCAGATGACAGACCCCAGAACCATTGCAACAGAGTTCTCTGTGGGGAACCAATTCAGTTAGGGGGCATACTCGCAGAGCATGGATGAGGGGCTGCTTACAGAGCTGTAGGGGAACCCCCAAAGCAGATGCACCAGAAAGTCTTTATCCATCATGATGGCTTCTCCACAGCTGCACAGGTGGTGCCCCTAACCCCATGAACCTTTCCCAGCCTAAATCCAGCACCTCCAAGATCCCAAGGCCATGAACAAGTAGAGCAGAACTGCAACAGATGACTAAGGGAGTGCCCATGGCCCTCCCTCACCAAGCCTGCCTGCTCATGGTGGTCTCCTACAGACAGGCACTGTAGAAAGGATGATGGTGGTAACCATTTTGCTAAACACACAGCATTCTACAGCAAGGGTGAACCTTGAGGCTATTGTGCAAGGTATGATTAGCCAATGACAGACACGGAAATGCTGTACAAGTCCAAGATAAATCTATAGTGCCACGTAGGCTAGGGCCTAGGGTAGGAGAATGAAAATGAGTGTCCCGTGGGCAGAAGGTTCTCTTGGGGGGACTGAAGGAGTTCTGGAGGTACTGGGGATGGGGCATTGTGCATGTGCTCAGGCCAGGGAACTTGCACAATTGGGGTTTTACAAAGAAAAATGTATAATGTGTATATTTACCAAGACCAGTAAGGAAGAAAACACAGGAGCACCACCTGCTGTCCTGGGAAAATGACAGAGATGCACTTTTCCTTGTGTTTTTGATTACGTATAGCTTCAAATTCTGGTTGTGATCCCCAAAACACACATAAGACTCCGAGAGCTAGGGAGAGGGCACGTCTACGGCTGGCACAGTGAGGAGTTACCTGGGGCTTCTGTTTCCTGATAATTCCAAGGGGGTGCCTGGAGATTTGTTAATTTAAACACAAACCTTTCTGGGAAAGAAAAAAAGGGAGGGAGAGAGGGAAAGAGGGAGGGGAAAAAGGAAGGGAGGGACAGAGGGAGGGAAGGAGGGAAGGAGGGGAGGAGGGAAGGAGGGGAGGAAGGAAGAGATATCCCTGGGGCTTGCTGTCCAGACAGTCTACCTGAATTACTGCACTTCAACTTTAATGACAAACCCTGCCTCACAACACAAGGAGAGTGGTAATCAGAGCCAGTATCAGATGTCAATTTCTAGCATCCATCGGCATGCATACACATGTGCACATGATCTGTGTGCACACAAACACACACACACACACACACACACACACACACGTGTGCACACACACACACACACACACACACACACACAGGTCTATAGAAGAGACTCCATAACCAACACGACACTCTCGGGTGATAATTAGAAATGCACTAACAGGATTCCCGAAGTCAAGAGTTTGTGAAGTTTGTCATTTATTCCACAGATTTTATTCTTGGGTGTCTGTGCTTGCTTATTTACATGAATTATTTATCTCATGTCTGGAATTTAATATATGCCACAGAGCTACAGATTACATGATCCATCTTAAGTTTTGTGCTTTGCTGTCTAAAGGGGTAATCAACCTCAGCCATTCATTTTACTTATTAAGCCCAGTTTGGGAAGGAATGTTTTGGACCTTCTTACATTATGCCAAAAATACAGTTATGGTTTGTTCGGGATGTTGGAGGCAATGCAGATAAAGGGAAACCAACTCAATTCATAAAGGTGGGTTAATAGATTCTGTGCCAATCCTGCTGCAGGGGATGATGGAGGCGGGTGGGGATTTCTGGGGATTACTGTGTGACTGTTACTGAGGCAGAAACCAGAACATGCTGGTCCGTAGGCGAGAACAGAATTCAAGAGTTCCAAACTCACTCTGAACCAGGGACACCGACTTTGTAATGTTGTTTTTAAAAAATGAGTTGTCAAATGCACAGAATGTACCAGGACCCTCTTATTTTATTTTTCTTTTGTAATATTTGTGCATGCACACGTGCATATGTGAAGTACACATGTGTGCATGTTCACATGCTTATGAAGGCCCGAAGGCAAGCTTGGCTGGTACTCCTCAGGAGCTGTTTGTGTTTAAGACAAGGTCTCTCAGTAGCCTGGACCCCGTCAGGCTACGTAGGCAAGGCTGAGAACAATCATCTAACTCCTCCCACACCTCAACCCAACCCAACCTGGGCTAGGATGAGAAGCACACGTTCACATGTCCAGCACATTTTACGTAGATTATAAGGATTGAACTCAGGTACTGTTATGGCTTATATATGCTCTTCCCAGGGAGTGGACTATTAGAAGGTGTGGCCCTGTTGGAGTGGGTGTGTCACTGTGGGCATGGGCTTTAAGACCTCATCCTAGCTGCCTGGAAGACAGTTTTCTGCTAGCAGCCTCCAGATGAAGATGTAGAATTCTCAACTCTGCCGCACCATGCTGGCCTGGTCACTGTCATGCTCTCTCCTTGATGAGACCGGACAGAACCAACTAAATGTTGTTCTTATAAGAGTTGCCTTGGTCATGGTGTCCATTCACAGTAGTAAAACCCTCACTAAGACAGTGACACATGTTGCAAGGCAAGCACTTTATAAGCTGTGGGCTCACCCCCCCCCCAGCTCCATAATATTGATTTCTATCATAAGATCATCAGGCAAAATGGATTAGGATGTTCTGCTAGTTTAGTTCTTAAATTCAGCGACAGGTTGCTCTGAAAAACTGATGGTGAGAATTCTTCCTAGTGTGACTAGCTTTCTCTTGAGAGTGCAGAGAGAAGGAAGTTAGGTACAATAACCATGGTTCTGGGCTCAGGGAAGCGGCAGGATTACCAAATAAAAAGTGGAATTAAAAAAGCTTCAGACACAGCTGTTCACACTTCTTTTGCTCCATTCCATAGTACGATATACATCACTCATATTCTTCTTTAAGGATTTATTCACTTTTAATATATTTTCATGTTTTGCCCGAATGTATGTATATGCACCTTGTATGTGCCTGGGACTGGCAGAGCTAGAGAGTATTGGATCCTTTGAAACTTGAGAGGCAGGCAGCCGTGAGCTGGCCCATGGGAGCCGGGAACCGAACGCTGGTCCTTTGAAAGAGCAACCAGTGTCCTCAGATCCTTAAAACAGCCTTTACTTTCAAGCTTTCTGAACAGCTAAATAGTTTTTCTGAACTGGAATGTTGTGTGGACTCTCAGGTCCCAGGCCAGTAGATAATGTTGCAGATAAGGAGAGGGCGGTATATTGAAGTCAGGGTGGTCAGCGTTTCGAGCTGTCTGCGCCATCTTCCCCTATCGCTGTTTTAAACGTCTCATCTTTCAAATAGTGTCCTTCTAAAAGACTACACTTCCATCTTCCCTTGCAGCTAGGCAAGACCAAGGAGATGCTGCAGGAGGGAGGTGTGAGCTGTGTGGGCTGTGTGGGCTGTGTGCCACACCCAGCTGGCCCTCACCCCACGCCCTGTAAAGAGTCATGGACACCTTTTTCCTCCTGTGGTCTCAACCACCCACCTAGAAGAGAAGGTGCCCCATGCTATGTGTGCCCCCAAATGCAGTCCCCTCAAGCTCTCCCTGTCTCTGTCTCTCCCTCTGTCTCTCTCCCTCCCTCTCCCTCCCACGCCCTTCCCTCTTCCTCTCTCTCCTCCTCTCTTTGTCTGCTGTGTCTTTTACCCTGCCTCAGAAATCTAACATATGGTACTGAAACCCGAGGAGGGAGTCCGAGGTTCACTGACAACCCGAGCCCTCCTTCACATGGGCGGATCTCCATGTCCCTTATCTGCACCCCAGCCCCAGGCATGACTGGGCCGAGCAGGGCTGTCCATATCTCTCAGAAAGACACATGTTTTTCTCTGTCTCCACCCTTCTCTCCACGGATTTTTCTCTCTCTGACACAATCTAACCCCCAGACAGGAAGCCACGCTCAGACAGAACGGTGCAACTCAGACAGAACCGTGCAATGCAGCCTGGACAGGGAAACCCACGGGACCTAAACTAACTCAGAGGCCACAGGTGACTCCCAGCCCCCCTCAACCCACAGGACCGAACTCAGGGGCACCCAGGTAGGTTTCTGCCCTCCTTCGTCTTGTCTTTGGACTCCCTCTGTTGAAGGTGCCAGGTTCACTGGTTGAGGGAATTGCTTGGTCCAGAGCTTTGGAAATTCTCCACTGCTTGGCAGAACTGGATCTGCTGAAAGCTCTGGGAGCCTCCCACTCTCCCTGTCTCTTGACCCTGGAACAGAGATTGACCCCCACCCCACCCTCTGGAACTGTAAGATTTGGGAGAAGGCCTGCCCTACCTTCCAGACTTGGCTTGGTTAACCTGAAATCCAAAGAACACCTCTGGGTGGCTGAATTTGAGCCCTGTTTTTACCTTGGTCCTGAACCTACCATGCATTCCAAATTTTGTCCTTTGAGGGGAGATCTCAGACTGGGTTCACTTGTTCAGTCAAACTTTATGAAACCGCCTTAATCAATTTAGACATTGAAATCAAAAGTTCCAAATTTGGGCCAGCAGTGGCCAGTCTCCAGTGTACATCGATTCCAGACTTGGACTGAGAACCCA
The DNA here is from genome assembly GCA_964023405.1 of Apodemus agrarius. NCBI lineage: Eukaryota > Metazoa > Chordata > Mammalia > Rodentia > Muridae > Apodemus > Apodemus agrarius. Next base: position 4,489,998 of record OZ030013.1, read on the forward strand.
GGGGTCTACACGTCCATAGGCAGTGTGTGTGTGTCTGCATATGGGAGCAGGCAATCCGTAAAGCCCTGGGGGAGACTGGATGGGGGGTGAGTGGCAGGGATGAGAACAGGTAAAATGAGCACCCCTCGTACAGCTCCCAGCTCATGTCTGCCTGGTTACCGATAGGTCATCCATTATCATCCTGGTAGGAAGCATGGCAGCACACATGGTGCTGGAGGAGAGGCTGAGAGCTCTGTATCTTGCTCTGTAGGTAGCAGGAGACTGTGTGCCACACTCTGCAACACTACAAAGCCTGCCTCCACAGTGACATACTTCCTCCAGCAAGGCCACACCTCCACAAGGCCACACCTCCACAAGGTCACACCCCCAACAAGGCCACTCCTCCAACAAGGCCAAACCTCCTTACAGTGCCCCTCCTTCTGAGCCAAGCATTCACATACATGAGACTATGGGGGCCACACATAGTACTGAAAGCTGCCTATGGCAATGGGATTACCGTTGTTTAATCTCATGGTATTTAAGGGTTTTTACTCAAGAGAAATGCATATAAATTAAAATGGCTTACAGTTTCACAGGCATTTAGTTCTCTGCCCCACATTCTTACTTTTATTTACTAAAATGTTTCCCCATTCACGATCATAGATATCTTTGAAACTTTAGCTGAAATATAAACTTTTATTTCAGGGTCTGTATAATCACTGGGGTGTGGTTTTAAAGGGCTGTAAAATTCCAAGCAGAAAAAGGATAACTTAAAACTTGTAACAAAAAAGGGTTGCTGGTTAAAAGTCTATGCATAGGTAATCTTAATTTGCTAAAGCATGCCATATGTGTAACTTGGAGTTGACTCCTGTTTAGGGAAATCAATGTTTTTACAGCATATGAAAAGGTTGTTCCTGATGGGCTCACTGTATCAGGAGGCTGGGTTGTTGCTTGCCACCATCTTGGCTAATCAGGGTGGAAGCAACCTTGTAACTTGGCTGCTATCTTTGCTAATATTATAGTGATGGCAAATGACTACACCTCTATCTTGGTTAATGTAACCACATGGCATAAACCAGCTAAGGTGGCACCCATAAACCCTCTAGCCCTCTGCTTAGAACCATCTGTTTCTATTAGACTAAGGAGGCAGTACCAGGACTCCAGGACAGTCTGTATAAGGATGAACATTCATTCATTCATTATTCATTCATTCATTTATTCATTTATTTATTATATGTTAGTACACTGTAGCTGTCTTCAGACACACCAGAAGAGGGCACCAGATCCCATTACAGATGGTTGTGAGCCACCATGTGGTGGTTGCTAGGAATTGAACTCAGGACCTCAGGAAGAACAGTCAGTGCTTTTAACCTCTGAGCCATCTCTTCAGCTTAAGGATGGATTTTTATATGATGATTTTTTTTGTTTTGTTTTGAGAGTGAATAGATGCTGACAACATGGGCAAGGTTTGTGGAAAACAGGATTTAGGAGAAGCACATGTATGGGGACTGAGGCTGGTTAATTCCTGAGGTGATAGTGCTCCATTCAGGCTAACAGAATCTGACTGAAGATGCATGTCTAACCGCTATGTCTTGGCTAACTTCACCATGCTTGGAGAAACTGAGTCATATAAAAAGCTGTAGTATCTTGTAAAAGTACACTATAAAAGAATCAGGAAATTAAGGTTCCAGTATCTCCATGGTTTAATGTGCATTCCGATACAGAAGGTTCTTCAATTCAAAAATTATAATTGTTTTAAAGCTCAAACTTAATTGGGATAAAATTATGAAATCCTAATCTTACTGTAAACTGTGAAAGGGGATTAAGACGTACAAGTTCCTGGTTAGTCACCAATTCTTTAATGTGTTTGGAACTATGTTTGTTGTCATTCTAAGTACAAGTGAAATACATTTACAGAGACAGGCTTTGAGGGAGAAACCAGTGTATGTCCCCTGTAATGTAGTTCTCTGCATGTATGTCTGAATCAAGTAACTCAAAACAAGTTTAAAGTTCAAGTTCATTTAATGCAAAATAATATTCCATCAAGCATGTTTAAATAAAACAGGTTACAAAAAAACTCAACGCTTGAGTAAAGCGGGCTAAGTTTACAACACGCTTGCATGGCAGGAAGTCCCCGGGCCCTAGTCATTGACTTGGATGCAACACCAGCCAGCCAGAGCAAGTGGCAGGCTAGCCACATTACAGATAAGGAACGCATGGGGACTAAGGTCGCCAGCAGCCTGCTGCTTCTGCCCCACTGTGTAGACCTGACCAGCTCTGGCTGCACAGAACAAACCAGAAAAATTCTTCCTTATCTATAGGAAAGATAAATTACCCCTCATGTATCACATAAGAGGATGGATTCTCTTGCCTAGTGGACTTTGTGCCCGCATCCTAAATGTCTAGACAACAGACAGGCAAGGAGCAAGTGCTCTGCCCTCCGTATCTCCGAACTAACATGTAAGGGTGAATAGGGGAACCCTGTACCTAAGCCTACCACTGACTGGTATGCTAGCTCAACGGATTGTACCCTTTCAGTTCTTCTTCTTAGCGAAGGTTAGTTCCAGTGCCCACACCCTGACCATCCATGTGCCCTGATTAAAGGAGGCTGCCGGTCTTGTAATTAAACTTACAGCTTTGCGAAGTCGTTCAGGATAGAAAGGTGGTGTCTTTGGAACCCTTGCAAGACAATCCTATGACAGAGACACTGTTTCTCTTTTAAGTTGTCAGTTAGCTGCTGGCTCTAACTGGCTTCCTTTACAAAGCTTCTGGGTGCTCGGTCCTCACACAGGAGTCTTGTTGGGGATTGGTTCTAGTGCTTTGAATTAGTCTGGCCCTCCAAAATCAGGAATCTGTGTGTCCAAACGTTGAAGGTCCTTGTCCCCAGTTAGTTTGTGATCCATCACATAGTGGCCTATGACTGGGCAGGTAGACTGAGGCGGGACCTTTGGATTTGCGCAGGTTAGGAACTGGAAGAGAGGAAGGAGGAGAATGTATTGACCAGGAGTACTGGAGGGAAATGTATGGGGGGGAGGCAGGATTAGAACTACCCAGCCTTTGAGCTAGTCAAGGTATATTAAAATTAACTGGCACACCTGCCAGTGTCTTTCATTTGCAAATGTACAGGGCTATGGCGGGTGGCTGGGAGTGAGACCCTCTAGGAGCAGAAAGTGGTACTTGTCACTATAGATTCTCTGATGTAACAAAGAGCTAATTATAGTTACCTTATCGTTCTACAGAACTCTGGTACATGGTCTGGCCAGTTGTACAACTGCATCTAACCTTATGTTAATTTTATATTTAACCTTATAGTATGGTAATATTGATGTAAAAAAATGTTCCTTATTGACTTTAATATTCCCCACAAAGCTTACTGGCTTACATTCTGGATCTTTGCTGTCTGTTAAATTTTTATTATGGCCCCATGCATGGACCGTCTCCTGAGGTTCTCTGTCTGCTACCCCGTGCATGGACTGTCTCCTGGTGACCCTTCTATATTTCCACTTTTACCAGCTTGAAGAAATTACAAAGAGATTTTTGTACCCCGACTCCCCCAATTTACACACCCCCTTTGCATTTAGAAGATAGTGCCCTGCTAAAGGACTATACAATTCCCATCTTCCCTTACACCCGGCCAAACCCTAGGAGAGGCCCCAGGAGGGAAATGTGTTCCTCAGGCTATGGACAATGTGGGCTATGTGCTGTAAATGCTCACAGCCATCTTGCCATCTTTTTTCTCTGGCAGCCTCAACCTTGTGTGTAGGATACAGGCTGCTTCTCTCTGTGTGTGAATAAACACAGTAGGGACGTCAGCGGGGGCATGGCTCCACAACTCTGCTTTGGATCATTTGCTGTTTTCTGTAATTCCGTTACAGTGTTAAGATCAAGTCTCTTTCTGCCTCCTGTCCTTTCTGAGATACCTCAAAAATCTGACACTTTCACAAGGGTACCTATGATAACTGGAAAGTTCACATCTGTCCCTGAAATTATATTATTACTATCTATCCCTCCCCAAGGAAAGTAAACGCCTGAGGTCAGGGGTCAGGCCTGTGTTCCTGAGCATTTCCTCTATCTGTCAGCCCAGTATCTGGAGTTCAGCAAGAACCCATCAATATTTGCTAACTGTTTATCTGAAAAGCAAGGATGCTCCTGAATTTGGTGAGGAAAGGAAACACAGGGTTGTGCCTTTCAAAACCATCCTGGGGTTAGCATTCCTGGTACTCAAAGACAAGCATTGCAAGCCAAGTGCTGACTGTGAATGAGTGGTGATCTTCCCTCTGAGATCTGGCTGGCCTAGAGTCACTATGGCCCATGCTGTGAGTGGTCAACTCACTATTGAACAACGTCTACAGCTGTCTTTCATCCTGCCTTCATAAGAGAGACAGTTGGAGTCTTTGAGTTGGAAGATAGAGAGGGGAGAACTAAGACAGCATGACTGAATGTTCCTCCAGTCTTGCTTTCTGTACTATTTTAACACCTTCCAGGACCTGCTCAATTTTTTTATTTTCATTTTATAATTATTCATTTAGTGTGTGTGTATGTATGTGTGTGTGTGTGTGTGTGTGTGTGTGTGTGTAATATATAAATACAACCTTCTTAGTCCATATAATGTTATCTGTATGTATGTTTTCAGGGATGACCATTCAGTATCCAGTTGATGTGCTCCTCCCTGGGGAGGACTCTCTGTCCCACTCTCGGCATCCCTCACTTGCCTATCACTCTTTGACCACGTTACCACGCCCGCATAATTTCTAGCTGCATTCTAGATATTTATACTTATACCCACAGATAAGTGTAGTTCTCAACCCTCATCAAGAAAACCTCTTTTTACAATAATCACAGTGAGGGACCCTAAGGGGTTTTCCAGTCCCACACCCTCCGTACAGCTTCCCCCTCCCGCCTGGGGTCAAGGCTAGGCCAAGTTCCATTCTCCACCCACAGGAACATTCTTGAGTCAAAAATTCTCAGAATGCACTGACTGATAGTTACCCGACCCTCTGGAAAGTCCCAGGTAGAGTTCAAATGAAAGTCATGCTTGCTAGCCAATAGATTTAAAGGTCAATATGGTTAGCCAGTAAGTTTGAACTGTAACCTTGCTGATGTAACCTGTGCTTCTAAAACATATGAAAACTGCTTGTAATACCCTTCGGAGTCACCTTCTTAGTAACTAGTCTTGAAGGACTAATTGAAGGTCGACCCCAATGCACCGGAAAATAAACTTCTTGCTTTTGCATCAATCTGCGTCTAGGTGTCTCACGTGGGGGCATCTCGAAGTAAGTATCACTTAAGGTCAGTGATACTTAACACTATAACAGAATTACAGAAAACAGCAGATGATCCAAAGCAGAGTTGTGGAGCTATGTCCCCGCTGACGTCTCTACAATGCAACTCCGTATCTATGGCTCAGGGTGCAATGGAGAAGGGGAGCCAGAAAGAACCCAGGAACTGGGACTTTCCTGTCAGATTGTGTCTCCTAGCTACAGTAGGCTAGGACCCATGTCAGATGCTAGACCCACAAAGTCTTGCCAACATGGCTGCCTGAGGAAGTCCTGAGCGAAGAAAACACCAATAGACATGTCAACACGGAGGGATGGATCCTAGACAGAGAACTACAGGCAGCTGTGATGGGCTCACCCTGGGCCACTCTGAAGAGCTATGCGACACTGTGCTTTCCCTTCACAGAATTCCTGCCCTGCGGCATAGCGGTATAGTCTCTACAAGCCACCACAGGGTTGTTACAGGGTTTCCTGGACCCGCCCACCTTTATGACTCAGAAAGGTGCAAGCTTTGTTTTCCCCTTGTGTCTCTTGTATCTTTCTTTAATATTCTAAGATCCTTTTCCTAATGTTTTGCACTTCCTTTCCTTTTCTCTGAAGCCCTCTCCTTCCCACGTTGCTACCCAACCCAAAAAGGAAAAACATCTCCCCCTCCCCCCCTTTCCCCTCCATGTCTTTTCTAGTGAGCTGTTGAGACTTACAGCTTTCTTCTCCTGGGGTATATACATTTTAAACTATGGTAAAATTGCTCTCAAGTCTCTGAGTCTTTTCTTAAATTCCTTATTAATGAGACTAATAAGTGTGTGTGTGTGTGTGTGTGTGTGTGTGTGTAAGCCTTTACTGGGTGAGCCACCACTCATACCATGTTTTATAGCATTGATTCGATAGATCAGCCTCTAGGCATACTTTTGGAGATTAGGAAATAGGATTTCCTTTTGTTCCATGACCCCACACTTGTGGATTTAGTGCCTCTTTCAGGATGGTGTCATATTTGAGTTTCCTCTTCAACTCTGAAAAGGAAATTCAAGATTTAATTCTTTTTCTACCTAAGACTTGGCTTGGTGACAAAACTTAGTTATTGTTTTAAAGATAAATGTAAAGTGGAGAGGTAAAGATTGTAGTTTGAGAGAGGAAAACCCTTTGTAGTTTATTTATACACAGTTTCCTTAGACAAATGGTATTTGTATATAGAAATCTCGTAAAAACATGCACAGAGGTAAAGCTATAGGTACCAATATGAGACAGGAGGTTTTAATTATAAAACAGCAATTATAATACTTTTTATCTAAATCAACTGTGTTTATTATTGAAAACTCCTTTAGACTTAACTGTGTTTATTATTAAAAATCTCCTTTTAGGCTAAGAAAGCAGCACAGCTTGTATTTTAAATTAATATGCATCTTTGTATGCTGAAATAATTCAATATTACATTTCTACAACATGCTACATATGCAATTCAACTCTGGTTTAAAATGATTCTTATATGATGATAAAATCTCAAGATCATAGATGTCCCTTCATATTAACAAAAGCCAATTTATAGTGTGTGTCTAACCATCCATCTCTTTGTTAGCACATAGCCAGTGCGTGCTCATGTAAATGAAGGCTGTTTCTTTCAGACATTATTTAAGCATATAGAAGCTTAAGATTATTTCATACTGTTCTATTGCTATTTCATGGTATTTTAAAATATGTTGTTGCTCACCCTTTTCAAACTCAGATACGTTTTATGCTATTATTTCATAATGTAGCCCTGTTTTATGATATGCGTGTGGTGTGTCACAGGTCCTCGTGATACTGAGCAGTCCGGAAGCAGCACGGGCTTTGGTACACTAATAGCTCCACAAGGTAGCCACCTGTCCCTCTGCCAGTGATGAGGAGAATGACTCCTGTTGGCAGAGGGGAGCCCAACCTGCCTCACAACTTCCTGAGGAATGCTGGCTTTTACCTAACCACTAGAAATGCACATATAGTCCAGGTTACACCCCTTTCTGGACATTTGGACTGCCCTTTGGAGGACCTGACATTTGTGTCTGGAGATATGGGAGCAATGAGATTATAAAAGTAGACTGGCCCGTGGAGCCGGCATTGACCCTGTGTGGCAAATGGTGAGAACTGGTGTCCCTTTGAAAGCTAGTTTGTCACATAATAATGAACCTCTCACAGTGACTTCCCGTCAGTCAGCCAGGAAGCTGCCTGTAGGTCTTTGCTTGTGCCTCAGTGTATGAACTTGATTCTATGCCTGAGAGCACCGCAGAACGGTTACTTTTTCAGAGATGACATTGAGAAAGTTGTCTTTCGTGGTCAGTGTGTAAGCAACCTGGAATTCTATTCTGGTGAGGCAGGAAAATATTAACTAGGATGCTTGTCTGATTCAGGTGTCCTTCCTGTGTCTTATCCTGTTTGATATTTGACTCTGCCTGGAGGAAAGACATGGACATTGGTAGCGTCTTAGGGTTTCCATTGCTGTGAAGAAATACCATGACCAAGGCAACTCTTGTAAAGCAAAACACCTAATTGGGGCTGGCTTACAGGTTCTGAGGTTCAGTCCATTATCATCGTGGTGGGAAGCATGGCAGCATCCAGGCAGGCATGGTGCTTCAGAAGGAGCTGAGAGTTCTGCATCTTATTCTGAAGGCAATCAGGAGAAGACTGTCTTCTAGGCAGCTAGGAGGAGGGTCTCAAAGCTCATCCCCAAAGTGGCACACTTCCTCCAACAAGTCCACAGCTCCTAATAGTGCCACTCCCTGGGCCAAGCATGTTCAAACCACCACATTATACTCACTTGCTGCCATAGGCTTGTCCAAACACATGAGTCTATGGGGGCCACAACTAGCTATAGTATAATTTAAGAAAATACATTTAAGTCCAACTTATAAAGTCCCCATAGTCTACAACAGTCTCAACAATGTTAAAATTTAAAGTCTCTTCTGAGATTCAGCCAAACACTTAACTGTAATCCCCTATAAAACCAAAATAAATAAATAAATACAAAAACAACCCAAAAAACCAGATCACATACCTCCAATATCACAGGGTACACCAAAAATGTCACATTGAGGAAATACTGGACCAAAGCAAGACCAAAAGCCAGCTGGGCAAATTCCAAACTTCTTTCTCTGTGGCTGGTTCCACTCCCTGTTAGCAGATTTTCTCAGCAAATATCCCACAGCTCCGGCATCTCTAACATTTTGGGGTATCTGGGACGACTTAAATTTTACAGCTTCTTGTTCCAATTTCTGGGATCCACACATGATCTTCTGGGCTCCTCCTAAGGGCTTGGACCAGTTCTCCAGCCCTGTAGCACTCTAGGCTCTGGTTGACTCCACTCCACTATTGCTGCTGTTCTTCGCGATCATCCCATGGTATTGGCATCTCCAATACACTGGGGCCTTTTGCTGCAACTAAGCTTCATAGCCTCTCATAGGCTTTCTTCATGGTGCTAAGCTTCAATTTCTTTGCATGACCCCTTCACCCCTGGGATATCAACTGCAACTGAAGCTGCACCTTCACCAATAGCCTTTCTTGGCCTCTCACAGTGCCAAGCCTCAGCTGCTCTTCATGAACCCTTCATGCCTTCAAAACCAGTACCACCTGGGTGACTCTTACACAGTACCATGTACAGCTGCAGCACAGGGTACAACCTTGGCGATCACTGGAACCCAGCTTCTTTGTGCTCTCAGAAAATACCTCCCAGAAGACTTCACCTCAGTGATGATGGTCTTTTTTTTTCTTTCCATTTTTTAAAATTTTCTATATTCTTTGTTTACATTCCAAAGGCTTTCCCCTTTCCCAGTTCCCCCTTCACCATATGTCCCATAAGTCCTCTTCCCCCTTCCCATTCCCCAATCACCCCCTCCCCCCAACACACACACACCATTTCTCTGTTCTGATACTCTCCTACAAAACTGGATCCAGTCTTTTCGGGACCAGGGTCCTCTCCTTCCTTCTTCTTGGGAATCTTTTGATTTGCTAATTGTGCTTTGAGTATTCAGAGCTTCTGGGCTCATTAATATCCATTTATCAGTGATTGCATTTTATGTGTATTCTTTTGTGATTGGGTTAACTCACTTAGGAGGGTGTTTTCCAGATCCAACCATTTGCCTACAAATTGCATGAATTCATCATTTTTAATTGCTGAGTAGTTTTCCATTGTATAAATATACCAACATTTTCTGTATCCATTCCTCCTTTGAGGGACATCTGGGCTCCATCCAACTTCTGGCTATTATAAATAAGGCTACTATGAACTATGTGGATCATGTGTCTTTATTGCAGGCAGGGGAATCCTCTGGGTATATGCCCAGGAGTGGTATGACAGGGTCCTCTGGAAGTGTCATGCCCAATTTTCTGAGGAACTGCCAGACTGATTTCCAGAGCAGTTGTACCATCTTGCAATCCCACCAACAGTGGAGGAGTGTTCCTCTTTCTCCACATCCTCTCCAGCACTTCTTCTTAATCACTGGCAATTTCTTTGCTCCAGCTAAAAAGCACCAATCATCCCAAAAGTCCCTTCTATCCTTGACTTTAAAGCCAGAGCCACATGACGAAGCCACCCGCCGAGTTCTGCTGCTTGCTGGGGCTGCAGCATGGCCCCCTGTTCTATTACAGCATCACTAGCTTTTGGCTTTCCAATTCCTTCACTGCCTAAGCTTGGCTGTCCTGGGACTTGCTCTGTATACTGATTTCAAACTCAGAGATCTGCACTCCTCTGTTTCCTGCATGCTTGGATTGAAGGTATGTAAAGAACCTAAGCTGTTCTTTACCTGAAACTTTCTCTATACCTGGTTGGCCTTGAACTCAGAGATATGCTTCTGTCTGTCTCCTGGAATTAAAGGCCTGTCCCATCACACCTGGGCTTAAGCTTTTCATGGCCACAATTTCTCAAGATCTGGCTCAAAAGCCTATGTCTTCCAGCCTTGAGATAACAGGTATGCCCTCCATTTCTGGATTATAGTTCATCTCAGATTAAAAATCCAAATGAAAATAATAATCAGGTAATAATGCCTAGCAAGATATAAATATCCCTTGTTCAACTGCAAACACAAACAATAAGTTTACCTGGGTGAGATCTTGCCCTGAGGTCACCACTCCATTAATTCCATTTAATATCCTTGAACACAGGATTTGGCTCCATGGCACTTCCTGGTGCTCCTTTAAAACTTAAACTATAGGTTTTGTGTTTTTCCTTTCTAAGCTTGCTACACTTGATCAAAATGCTCTTCATGAGAGTAAACCAGAGGACAAAGTCTCTGCTGGGCTTTTCTCAGGCTTCCTTTGTTAATGCAATTAATTGAAATCTTTTTACCTTAGTCTCATGTAGACTTTCAAAAGAGAGGGAAAAAAGCAGTCACATTCTTCACTAAAATATTACAAGAAATGTCTCTAGGCCATGTACTAAAAATCTTCTATGAACCCTCTTGAGCTAAATCCCTACAGTTCAAACCACACTTAGGAACAATGTCTTATGCCCATTAAGCACTACTTAAAGCATTCCACTGCTTTACAAAATCCAATAATCTACATTCCTTCAAACAAAAACACAGTCAGGCCTATCACAGCAATTACCCAACTCCTGGTACCAGCTTCTGTCTTAGCTAGAGTTTCCATTGCTGTGAAGAGACACCATAACAAGGCAACTCTTAGAAAGGACAACACTTAATTGGGGTTGGCTTATTAATTGTAATGTTTAGTCCATTATCATTATGGTAGTGTCCATCCAGGCATGGCTCTGGAGGGGCTAAGAGTTCTGCATCTTCTTCCAAAAGCAGACAGGAGAAGACTGGCTTCCAGACAGCTAGGAAGATGGTCCTAAAGTCTATCCCCATAGTGACACATCTCCTCCAACAGGGCCACACCTCCTAATAGTGCCACTCCCTGGGCCAATCATATTCAAACCACCACAGAAGCGCACTTGGGTTTGAGTGAAGTCTGCAAGTCTCATGTCTAGTGGATACCCAGGAGGCAGCAAAGCAGCTCAGGAAATCTCTCTTCATGGGCTAAGAAAGTAGGGCAGTGGTAAAGAACTTGTCCAGTATGCTGGAAGCTCTGTGGTTCAATCCCCAATCCTGCCTCCACAGGGGCGGGACTTCCTGAAAACACTGCTTACCTCATAAAGGAGTAGCCATTGCTCCAGGTGGATGAGGCTTGGGAAGACTCTCCGGGATGCAGAAGACAGAGCTGAAACTGCAGGGGTGCCATGGGTCACTCAGAGGAAAGGGACCCTGTAGTGCTTGTTGACTCTTAGGCATGAGAGACATTTTAGACTAAGCAAGGGGTCCTACGGAGACTCGAAAGCTGAGTTGGCTGCATGGCTGCCTACACCCTATGAGGCCCAGAGTCCAGTCTCAAGCATTGTATAAACCGAGTGTGGCGGCCCCTGCCCTTGATCCCAACAGAATACAGGTAGTGAACTCAAGACAGCCTGGGCAAGAGACCCTGTCTCAAAGGTAAAATAAAATATAATAATGCATAAAGTGCCCAAAATGTTCCTGAGAATAAGAGAAAGGGCAGGGTCTCTACTTCTACGAGTTAACATTTGGGACGGAGAAGAATGCACAGGTTTGACAACAACAAAAAGCAGAGATGTATTTTTAAAAATGAGCGATAAAAATGTCCTCAAGATAGGAATGACTAAATGATAGAACGGATGCTGGGAGGAGGAGACTGGTAAAGAGTGAACCGAATTAGGAGGAGCGATGAAGAATGCACTGCAGAGATGAAGAGTAGGGAAATGTGAGGGAAAGGAAAAGTGACCCAGGACCCCTGGGTGTTCCAGGGAGGAGGAGTGGGGAGGGGGTGGAGGTGGGGGGGGAGCAACGGTCGTACAGGGAAGACCATCTTACAGGGAACTACAATATGACTATGGAGTTAAAGATAAATCTTAAAATTGAAAAGGCAGGGGGCTGGAGAGATGGCTCAGTGGTTAAAAACACTGACTGCTCTTCCAGCGGGCCTGCGTTCAATTCCCAGCAACCACATGGTGGCTCACAACCATCTGTAAAGAGATCTGATGCCCTCTCTACTGGTGGGTCTAAAGACAGCTACAGTGCACTCATATATATAAAATAAATAAATAAATCTTTAAAAAGAAATTGAAAAGGCATACAGAAGCCCAAGCAACATAGACATAGTTGTATCTAGGAACTTAATATTAAACTCATATCATCCAAGACAAACCTGGAAAACTATAAAATCACAGGAGATAAGATTTTACATATAAAGGAAGCCTCCTGGTTGACTTTTCACGAATGCTTCTGACTGCAGAGCTCAGAAGGCAATACATTATCTTCTAAATGTTGAGGGAAATGAATTGCCTGTTTGCTTCATTATTATTCAAAACAGGCACGCATTTTCCCACACTTGTAGGAAAGATTGCTACCCACTGTCATCCCCAGCCATGGCTACTGAGGGGTCCATTTTAATAGAAAGAGACAAACTTACTCCAGAAGGAGAGAATCAGAAGCCACACATTACATATGGAAAATTGATTTGCGTCTGTGTAGGTGGGCAGACCTGTGGGAGAAATAGATGCTATTCAATAAATAGTGCCAGGCATTTCAGCACCCTCAAGGGGAAGCGAAATGAAATTGGCTTCCTGCTTCACTCTCCACAGGAAGACAACTTCCCAGTGGAATAGCTTGAGAGGCAGAATTAGCAGAGATGAAAATATAGGAAGATTTCTTTATGGCCTTAGGGTAAGGAAGAACTTATTAAACCATAAAGAAAAAGCTTGATGAATTTGACAATGTTCAAAGTGAAAAGGGACAAAACACAGAGGAGAAGAGAAGAAAGGAGAGGAGAAAGTACCAGACTACGAAAAGAAAAAGAAACCGGCACAAAATCAACTCAGCCACTGAGTAAAGAACTTGGAAGCATGTGAATGTCTCTGCGCGTGTTTTGGTAAACTGAAGCCTGTAAGCAGCTGAGCTCACTGTGCTCAACTCAGTGAAGGCACGCTCGGCTGTCGTGCAGAGTGGAATTACGATGAGAAGAGCAGTCAACAGATTTTACTCATATTCATTCTTTAATCTGTGTTGAAGGAATAAGTTGTACATAGATGGGGACAGAGAAGATGGCTCAGTGAATAAAGACCCTTGTCACCAAGCCTGACCAGGACTGATATGTAGAAAGAGAAAACCAACTCCAATAGTTTGTCCTCTGATCACAACAAACATGGTGTTCCATATTCTTTACTTCCTTCTCTTCTCTCTCTCACACACAAATAAATAAATGAATAAATAAATGTAAAAAAACTGTTAAAAGTTGAAAGTACCGAGTCATGGAAACATATTTATAAGCAACATTCAACCATTAAAGCTGATATTTGACAACAGGCCAATCTCTTAAATCCCATCATAGACCAATGTAGATGCTGATGAGGTCCAACGCTTTAATTACTATCTTCAGTTTTACAAATCTGATAACACACGGGTACGCTCACACACATACACAAACACATTTACATACATATATACACATGCACACACACAAACACACACAAAACTGGTACTCACATACATTCATACACACACACACTCAGGCTCACTTACAGAATGCACACACACAAACACATGTACTTACACACACACAAAGGTACACATTAAAAGGTACACATACCAACATTCACAGCTACAAACATGTGTGTGCGCACACACACAAACACATGCACACACATACACATGCACTTACACACATGCACACACAGAGACCCACTCACACACACAGGCACACTCACACACACATTCACACAATGCACACACAAACATATGTACACAAAAACACATGTACTTAACACAAAGGTGCACACACAAACACATGCACAGGCACAAACAGGTGTGCATACACAAGCACACACACACACACACACACACACACACACACACACACACATGTCCATTCCCATCCCATTCTTTAATGATCTGTTCTCATCAAAGTGGAAGTGCTCACAAGTGCCCCTTTCTCTGTGGCGATGTGGTGTAGATATTTTAAATATGCTCAGCATCTCTATGCTCTAATTGTCTCCCTTTTAAAATTATATCAATCAGTTTTCTGTTTAGGGTACAGTGTGTTCTGTTTCCAAAGAAAAAAAGCCCTGTTTGGAACCAAAGCCTTGCTGAACAGTTCTGCCGGAGACCTTTATTTCACCAGAGGCAGAAACCTGAGAGTATTTTACTAGCAATTAGCTTTTGAAATAGTAGTGACTTCATTTTCTCATTTATACTTGGAAGCCATACATAGGATTTATGAAATTCCTTTTCTAACTTAGGTGAAATTGTCAAGAACACTGTTGTTTTTATACAAAATCTCAAATGTTTGAGTTTTTTACCAATAAAGACTCTGGAGCCAGCTGCTGAGGTAAAAGCCCGCTAGCTTGGAGAGGCAGAGAAGGCACCCGGCCGACCTTCCGCCTCAGCTGATGTCCCAAGAGGAAGTTCTCCTTCTCCACTCCATCTCAAAAAACCTTCAGACTGGATGCCCCTCCCTCCTACTTCCTGTGCATCTCCTCAGCCCTCCTCTTGAATTCCTCTTGCTTTCTGTCTTTTTCCCATTTGTTCACTCCCTGTCAACTGGTTGCTTGCTCCCCCTCTTGACCTATGATGAACTTTATTTAATCCTGTTGACAGTAAACAGAAAGCCCTTGGATTAAAAGTGTGTGCTAGGGTCCAGCCACGCCAATACTAGAAAGGATTTTCCAGTAAACAACACAATCTCAGAGTTCCCAGTGTGACCAACATCTGTGATCAACAGTATCATGCAACAGAACACACCGTGTTCTAGCTAAGAAAAATAGATATGCCAAGTCTGGCCTTCCCCTGGGACAGTCCTGAGAGGACAGTTGTGATGGTTTGTATATGCTCAGCCCAAGGAGTGGCACTATTAGAAGGTGTGCCCTGTTGAAGTATGTGTGTCACTGTGGGTGTGGAGTTTAAGACCCTTATCCTAGCTGCCTTGAAGTCAGTATTCTGCTAGCAGCCTTCAGATGAAGACAGAACTCTCAGCTCTGCCTGCATCACGCCTGCCTGGATGCTGCCATGTTTCTGCCTTGATGATGATGGACTGAACCTCTGAACTGTAAGCCAGCCCCAATTAAATGTTCTTTATAAGACTTGCATTGGTCATGGTGTCTGTTCATAGCAGTAAAACCCTAACTAAGACAGAAATTGGTACCAGGGACTGAGGTATTGCTGTGATAGGCTTGACCATGTTTTTGTTTGGAAGAACGTAGATTTGGCACTTTGGATTTGGAAAAACATGGAATGTTTTAAGTGGGACTTAATGCACTACCTTAGTAGGAATTTGGAAGACTTTGTTGCTATACAAACTTGGCTGTACAGAGGTTTTATTGGAGAAGAACTTCAGTATGTGGCCTAGAAACTGCTTTTGTAGTATTTTGGTGAAGAGTGTAGCTGCTTTTGCCCTTGTCTGAAGAGTCTGCCTGAGGCTAAGGTGAAGAGACCCAGATTAATTGCATGGGCAAAGGAAGTCTCAGAAATGCCCATCACAGACTTTGTGCTCTGGTTACGTTTCATGAAGAGCATGTTAAACAAGTGTGGCAAGCTAAGGAAGAAAAGAATATAAAATATATGGTTCAAGTAGTAAAGGTACTCCAGAAAGTGAAGTGGAGCTGAATCCTGTGCTCAAGGATATTAAAATTAATTAAGGGAGTGGTAACTTTGGGGACAAGATCCCACCCAGCAACGTTTAGGCCCAGACTTGGCAGAACAAGTCTTTAATCCCAGGAGGCAAAGGCAAGCAGATCTCTCAATTCAAGGCCACCCTTGAACAGAGCAGGTTCTAAGGAAGAAACGCTTAAGTCCAGGCATTTAATCCCAGCATTAACAGGAGATGGAGCCGTGCAGATCTCTGAGTTCAAGGTCAATCTACAGAACAAGAAGCAAGGATAGCCAAGCTTAGGCCATGAAGGAGTTGGAAAACAAAGCTAGCAATAATATACTAGAGCCGGGTGGTGGTGGTGCAAGCCTTTAATCCCAGCACTTGGGAGGCAGAGGCAGAGGCAGGTGGATTTCTGAGTTCGAGGCCAGCCTGGTCTACAGAGTGAGTTCCAGGACAGCCAGGGCTACACAGAGAAACCCTGTCTCGAAAAAACAAAACAAAAAAATAATATACTAGAATAAAGGGGTAGGGCTTGTTCTAGCCCCATCAAGCAGCAGAACTCGGCAGCTTCAGCTATGTGGCTCTGGCTTTAGAGTCAAGAACAGAGGAGATTATTGGGACAATTGCAGTGATTAAGAAGAGACCAGCATCACTGAGGTGAAATCTTCTGGGAAGTGTTTTCTGAAAACACAAAGAAGACAGCCAAGACTGTACCTCATGCTGCAGCTGAACTTGGTACTGTTTAAGAATTACCCAGGTGGTACCGGTTTTGAAGGTGTGAAGGGGTCAAGGAGAGCAGGTCAGGCTTGTCACTGTGAGAGGCCGAGAAGGTCATTGGTGAAGATTAAGCCCCAGTTGCAATTGATATCCTAGGACTGAAGGGGTTATGCTCTGGGCACCATAAGGAGAGCCTATGAAAGCCTAGTTGCAGCGAAAGACCCCAGTGTATTGGAGATGCCCGTACCATGGGCTGATCATCAAGACCAGCAGCGGCAGTGTCCGTGGGGTGGATCAATCTGAGCTTAGATTGCTACAGAGGGCAGATCTGCAGAAGTGATGCCAGCCCCAATTCACTGAAGAGTCATCCTCACAATTCTTATTTATGGATGGTGAAACGGAGACCCTGAGAGGTTGTCTTGTCCAGGGATGACAGCTACTAAGTGACCAGAGACAGAATTGGAGCCCAGAAAATCTGATTTCCAAGCCAGTCACCCAACTACCCTACATCCTTCTGTATCTGATGACATTAGTGCCTGCAAGTGACGGCAGGAGGTTCTGTTGCATGCTTGTCAGTCTTGGCTGTTGGTAGCACGTTATGTTGTGCTGAGCTGTCTACCTCGGGCCTCACCTATTGCACATACTCTGTTCTACTAGATGATGCCTCAAAGTTTTCTAAAGTGATAGTAGCAATTTAAACTCCCATATTACTGATGGCCTGATGGATCTGAACTGGTGTTGCTGGTGCTAAAACTGAACTTAGTATCTTGTACATGTTAGGTAGTGTAGTACCATGGAGTATCATACCCAGTCTGTGCTTGATTGACTAACTGATGGCTTGGTAGTTTTTGAGACAGGAAAAGGCTTTGCAGCTCAGGCTGTCCTGGAGTTCACTATGGAGCCCAGGTTTCTTTCAAACTCCCCCTCTTGCTGCTGTGCTTCCTGAGTGCTGGAATGATACATGTGAATCATCATTCACAAGCATAATCACACCAGCTTACTATGATTTTAATGTGAATTTCTCCAGCTATTAGGGAAGTAGTAAATTTTCCATTTTTTCTCTGTTAGGCATACCCATCCCAACTCTTTTACCCATTTTTATATTGTATTGTTTTGCTTTTCACACTGATGTAGAGGCATCCTTCACATACAAAGGTTTTATCTCTAGTAAATGTATCAAGTATCTTCTTCTGGCTTGTGGCATCTCATGCATGCACTTACTATCTCTGAATAAATGGCAAGTCTCAATTTTGTAAATTTTACTTTTATTTACTGTGTGTGTGTGTGTGTGTGTGTGAGAGAGAGAGAGAGAGAGAGAGAGAGAGAGAGAGAGAGAGGAGAGAGAGAGAGAGAGAGAGAGAGAGAGAGAGAGAGAGAGAGAGAGAGAGAGAGAGAGAGAGAGAGAGAGAGAGAGAGATCTTCATGGTGTGTATGTGGAGGTCAGAGGACCACAGACAGCAGTCAGTTCTACTTTTCTGTCTTCCATGGAAATCAGGCTGTCAGGCCAGTGTCCTCACCACTAAGCCATCTCTCCAGGCCTCTGGAAGCCT
The DNA here is from genome assembly GCA_964023405.1 of Apodemus agrarius. Classification (NCBI taxonomy): domain Eukaryota; kingdom Metazoa; phylum Chordata; class Mammalia; order Rodentia; family Muridae; genus Apodemus; species Apodemus agrarius. The sequence continues at coordinate 4,508,137 of OZ030013.1, forward strand.
CACTTTTAAAGGAGTTGAATTTGTCAATCTTCGTTCAAGAGTCTGAGTTTCCTTTTAAGCATTTAAAGCAGTGTTTTTCAACCTGCAGGTTGCGACCTCTTTGGTGTGTGTGTGTGTGTGTGTGTGTGTGTGTGTGTGTGTGAAACAACCCTTTCACAGGGGTTTCCTAACAAACACCACTGGAAAATAGATATTTACATTACTATTCATAACAGTAGCAAAATTCCAGTTATGAGGTAACAATGAAAATACTTTTGTGCTGGGGGGGGGCGGTTCACCGCACATGAGTAGCTGAATTAAGTGACTGCAGCATGAGGAAGGCTGAGAACTGCTGACCTGAGTTCCCATGTCCTACCTCGAAGATGTTTTGTAGCACCGTCTTAGCCTGCTCTCTATTGTAAACACCATGAACAAAAGCATTCTAGGAAGGTCAACTCTTGAGTCAGTACAGGAACCCAGAGTAGGAACCTGGAGGCAGGAACTGTCTCCTGGCAGGTGAGCTTGCTTCCTATTGAGGCTGTTCTTCTTTCTCCCCACACTCCAGCTTTCCTTCCAATTTCCACACATGGGTGTGGCCCATGGGGCTGACTTCTGAGGAGCGAGCGCAGTGTGGGCTCCTGTCTGTTCACCTCCCTGGGCTCTGGCTTAGGACCACCACTGCTAAGGGGCCTGCATTCCACTCCCACTGTGCTGTGGGGTGCTCATGCTCAGACATCTTTGGAAGTCACAGGCTGTGCAAGGGGCATCTTTTGACAGTTGTGTTCCCAGGAGCCTGTGATGATCAGGGCCCCTCTTGTTAATCAGGCTTATCCTGTGAGAAACAAATTCTTCTTTCATGAAGCCACTGAGATGTGTATACAACAACAGATGGGGTTAACCCGATTTGTTCATATTGACTTTAATCCTGCCTATTTGATCTGCCCATTTGCATAAACATCTAAAGAGCTGTTGATTCTTTTTGTCAAATGGTCTGGAACAACGAGTTTTGTCACCTTTCTTCACTAGTTTTTTTCTTTGCACATTTCACTTCTTATATCTCATAACTAGCCAAGAGTTCCTGGACAGCATGGAAATAAAGCAGCTACGGCTCACAGTCGCCCTGCTCCTGAAGTAAAGGGAACCTTTTGATGATCTGTTACTCATTGTTTGGTGTAGAGCTTTTGTCTAAATAAATTCCTTTGGGGGGGCTCTAATTTATCAGGAGACTTTTTAGTATAAACAGATGCTATCTTATCTAATGATGTAATCCTATCCTGGAGAAGATAGTTTTCTTGATTGCACCGATAATGCACGTCTACTCCCACAAATATATCCACCTATGGTTTTACTGTGTTTGTCTGGGTTGTAAATCCAATAAATAGTACTAGCCTATCTTTGTTTTCAAACTCATTGCTTTGCATATAGTTTAATTATGTGTATGCATACATGTTCATGTTTGCAAGTGTGTGTGTGTGTGTGTGTGTGTGTGTGTGTGTACTTGCAAGTGGAACCAAAGGTCAACCTGAAGTGTAATGACACATTTGCATAAACATCTCAATAGCTGTCGACTCTCCAGTGTTTTCTCTATCACACATCCCACAGTGCGGAGTAAGGAGCTTTGCCTTGTTTCTTCATTGTTTTCCCCCTGCATTTCCCTTCCTGTATCTCATTACTAACCACGAGTTTGTGTACAGTGTGGAGATAAAACAACTAAGTAAAGAGACCTCAGATGCTATCCACCTTGTTTTTTAAAAACATAGTCTCTCAGTGTCCCCAAGACTCCCTGACTCGATTAGGCCGGCTCCTCACTTCTGGGGTTGCAAGCATGTACCCCCTACATCTGGCATGTTTATGTAAGTTCTGGGGACTGAACTCAGGTCCCCATGCCTACAGGGCAGGCACCAAGCTAAGAGAACTATCTCTCCAGCACCAATAACTTAGATTTTAAAAGATAATTTCCTTAAAGTTATTTCTTGAATCTTAGGGGTTTTGGCTCTCCCTTAAATGTGGGCCTGAGACAGGCTAGAGAACGTTGGGCCGGCGTTCAGATTGCCAGCTGGTTCTTGTGTCAGCCTCTCTGCCCAAAACAAGCATGGCCAACCAGGTGAGCCCAGCGTATTAGGAGCTAGAGATGGTGTTGGGTCATGCTACAGAGTTATCCCGTGTACTTCCCTCCTTCATAACTCCATATACTTAAAGAGATGGTTTCAATATTTTATCTAGTCGGCTTTGCTATTCTCCAGAGACCCGTCCAGTGTATCTATTCCATTGTACCCAAGAAATAGTGCTCCAAAATGTTGGTTACAATAAGATATAGACTGCTAAGCGTTCTGCTGAGCTAGGCCAGTACCTGACAATTGGCCCCTGGTTTACTAATTCCATTGCAAGGGAACTTGGGTATCCATCCGAGTGAACCTTCCCGAGAGCAGGGCTGAGAGCTTGGCCTGCCTTCGAGATGACATCTACAGAGGAACTCGTAGTAAGCAGTAGGCACTAAACATTGGAGCTGTTTGACAAGAATGGTTATTCTTTTGACACTCCAGTCCTATGGCAGTTGTCTATAGTTGTCTGACCGACTCCTCACAGCCATCCCATGAGAGCAAACCTCTTCATCAAATCCCCCCCTTTTTTTTTCCAGAAAAGAAAAATGGAGCGGGAACTCACACAGTCACCTGTGGTCACACAGGTGACCAGCAAATAGCCAGGCCTCAGCTTGCCTGCCACACCCAAGCTTGGAGCTCCTTCTGCTGCATGAAGTGAGGTTGGTGAACACCAGTTTGAGCCAACGATCAACAGAGGGCACTCATGCGCACCAACCGTCATGACTCCTGCATTGTCTCCAATGGGTAGATGAGAGTTACATTATTTGTATCCCCAGCTGGCCATCAGCTATGCCGTAAGTGTGCTGATTGATCTATGTAAAGATTTTTGACCAGAGCAAAACAACCTAATATGTGGTTTGCATTCAAAGCATATTGATGCCTCTTAGAGTACTTGGGATAATCTACACATTGAGCAAGTGTACATGGTTTTTAAATTACTCCTTGCTGTTACCCACAGTGCATTACCAAACGCGCTGATTCCCAAGTGCTACCCATTTAAACTTGCAAACGATATGTAACAACACAGGGGAAACTCCTCTGTTCACTTTAAAATGACTTTGATGGGTTCCACAAATAACATTCTAGAGTTCCCGGAAACTGGCTTCTTCTTCTACCTTAGATTTAACAAATGTAATCAGTATATTTTGTTTGAATTCTACACAAAGATACTTGTTTTTTTATCTAAAGGAAGTATTGATATAGGGATTAAAATTTAGACTTTAAAAAAGTTGTATTTCCCCTTAAGATATGTGGAAATTTGCCATATTTTGAATGGGTAATAAAGACTTTTTGGCTTTTTCACTATGCTCCCCTTTGTGCTGGTGCGAGTGAACTTAGCACCATCTTTGGCAACACTTTTACAGTCAATTTTCTCTGTTTAAAAGCAAAATCAAAGCTTAAACATATCTTTCCTTTCAGTTCATAATGATATACAGTGCTTGAGTAATGCGGCTTGAAAATGATTGATCACTGCTCAGACTCCCTGGGAGGCAGAAGACCACCACGCACAGAATTTACTAAGGAGCATTCCTAGGACCTAGCCATGAGGGAGAGAAGCTGTTGGGAGAGGCCGTGAAGCTGGTTCGAGCAGCTGGTCCGGGGGCCTGGGGATAACTGCAGAATCATTCCAGTCAGGGCAAGGCGGCAGTTTTATATTCCTCTCTCATCCACTTGGACGCGGGCCATACTGAAGGAGTGGGGAGGCTGGACTGCACATATCTCTTTAGTTTATATGATTCTAAAGGAAGGCTGGGAGTCTTGGGCTGCTGGAGCATTCTCGGGTCCTGGGGAGGAAACGCTTCACCGACATCCCGTGATATCGTCTACTGATATCGTCTACGTTGCCTTGATTTTATGATACCATCTTGTTTCTCTCGTAAAGACTGACATTGCCTCTGATGTGTTTTTAGCTTGTTGAGATAAAGTCTCACATATTACAGGCTGGCTGGCCTTGAACTCAGTTCTCCTGCCTCTACCTTCCAAGGGATGGGCTTACAGGCTCCAACCACCACCAGCTGGCTTCCTCTAGTACTTGGAGTACCTTTCATTTCTTTGTGTGGAGAACCCCCTCAATCTATCCTTCCTTCCTCCTTCCCTCCCTCCCTCCCTCCCTCCCTCCCTCCCTCCCTCCCTCCCTTCCTCCCGTCCTTTATGTGTGTGTGTGTGTGTGTGTGTGTGTGTGTGTATGTGTGTTGCTCTAGTGTCACAGTGCATGCATGCATCAGAGGACAACACTGTTGTGGGGTTGATTCTTTTTTATGGTTTCTGGGCTTTGGACTCAGGTCCTCCTGCTTGCGTAACAAGTGCTTTATACTGGCTCTCCCGCAACCGTTCTACTCCCCCATGCCTACATTTTCACTCCTGTCATTTCTTGTGTAACAGGAGTTCCCGCCTTGCTGGACTCGACTCTATTTCCTGCTCCCGAGGCTCCCTCTCTAGCACAGCATCCCCTGAGCGGCCTGTAACATCGCCAGCTCTCACTACTCGAGGGATGTGGTGCCTGTGGAGTGATTCGGAAAGCATCAGGAAACACCTTCGATCTACAGCTCGTATTTTGTTTGCATCTATATTTTCTTCACCAAATGGATTGTAACTAGATGATGAAAGCTTCAGACTGTTTTATAGTGTAACAAGGAAGTAAATTATGATTTGTGTGTGTGTGTGTGTGTGTGTGTGTGTGTGTGTGTGTTTTCTGGCATTTTCAAACACATGAATTAAAGGCTCAAAAATATTATTAAATGATTAGTTTTCTAGTTAGCTCCTTAGACAGGAATGTGATTGGGTGTAGGCAAAGGTAATTGTAGTTCCTGTTTTAGATCTATTTTTCTGTCCCTTCCAATGCCACCAATGGCTCATCTCCAAGAGTTCATTTGGTTGGGGTGAGGCCTGGGATGCCACATTCCAGTGAGGCCACAGCAGCCCTGTGGATGGTCTGGTATGTTGGAAAGCTCTGGATACCACTAGCCAGGCTGTGTAGGTTTGAATTATCACTTCATTGTAGACCAGTGGTTCTCAACTTTACCAATACTGTGACACTTTAATACAGATCCTCATGGTATGGTGAGTCCCAACCATAAAATTATTTTGTTGCAACAAATAAAATAGAATTTGTAGCAACCTCATAGCTCTTATAATGATAATGTAAATATCTGATATGCAGGATATCTGATATACAACTCCCAAGGGGTCACTACCTAAGGTTGAAACCACTGATTTATACCTTTGTGATATTTTGCTAAGTTATTTAATGCATTATCCCTGGCCTTTCATCTATTGATAAGGGTGCTCATGGAGAGTTCCTGTAATTAAATAAATGAGACACGCTGAGTGAAGAAGTCATCGCAGAATATAGCCAGAAAAACGTTAATATTTGTTCTTGTTGCAAACATAGACAAGTTGACTTTCTAAGTCAAGGTCCAAGACAACTTGTAAATGAATACAGGAATTTATCATGTGAATTGAAATGGGTCTGGGGGGAAAGGCCCTTCCCCATGACATGGACTAAATAAAGTAGGTCTAGTCAAAGAAAATTTATAAAGACTGAAATGTATTTGCAAATAAAAACTACCGGGTAAAATAAATGACTGTTGAATCTTTTCAAGAATGTGCTAGATGCTGAGTGATCAGAAACTTTTCCTGCAGAGGTGAGTTCTGGATCTTGTAGTGTAATCACTTTGTCATATAGTCAAAGGAAAAATACACAAAGGCACACCCAGAAGGCCTTCCCAGGACTGTGCCTTTGGTCTTTATATTTAATGTATGGCTGTCTCCTTGCAGACAAAAGCCACAGAAAGCTTTAGCAGTGGAATGCAATCTTTTGCCATTGTGACATGATGCCATCATCTCCACATGTGTTGGATTACAACCATAGCTATTCTAGAATACATATGGCCCACAGACACGCTGGAACACATAAAGCCCATGGACACACTGACACATACGAGGCCCACGAACACACCACCCTTTTCACAAAGCCATAGTACTTGGATGATCATGGAAAGCTGTCTTTATTCAAGATCCCTTATTACTTGTTATGGATCAACATGTATTTTCCAAAATTCCATGTGAGATTTTTTTGACCCCTAGGAATATGTCCTTATTGGGACATATGTCCTTATATGTCCATATAGAGTCCCCCATATGTTATGGAATTGACGTGATGTCATCAGGGTCGGCCTTGGTGGACATGACTGGCGTCTTCATAATGATGTGAAGCTGACTACATACAAGATGAAGACCGGCTGACAACAGTGGCAGAAACTGTAGTGGTGGCCCTGCAGGCTAAGGATGGCAAGGATTGTCAGTGGCCATCAGAAGCTGAAAGAGTCCAAGAAGGATTCCGGCCAGTCTAGAGAGGAGCATAGCCCTGCAGCCACCTTCAGAATGCTTAGAGAATGAATGTCTGCCATCAGTCTGCGGGCTCTTGTCATGGCCACCCCAGGGGCTGGGCTTGAGTCTTTTCATCTCTCTGTTATATTTTAGAAGATTGTTTTTTTCCTTCTCCTGCTATTGCAGTATTTACTTTCCTTGATACCGTGACGGTCAGCCTGAGGGCTTTATTTCTGCTTGCAGCTTAAGGGAACACTGTGAGAGAAGGCATGCTGACAGAAGTGTGAGGCGGCTGGTCACATCGCATCTGCATTCAGGAAGCACAAGCTCTCAGGGGCTGGGGGCGGGGAGTGGGGCTATACTAGGAAACATCCAAGCCTTATGACATAATGTCTTCTATCCAGCCCTCACCTCAAGGCACACTTCTGGCTGAAACACTAAGCATTTAAACAGGAGAGCCTTGGGGGAATATTCTACACTTAGACAACCTCTCCTTGTACTCAATACGGGTCAAAAATGGGTTCCCCCAAAATGCATCTTGAAATCTTCACTCCTGTGACTAAGTCGGTACTTGACAATGGCCCTGCAGATGTGACCAAGTTAACATGTGATCCTCCATATGGTCCTTCATTCAATGACTGGTGTCCTTGTGAGGTAATCTGAATCTACAGAGAAGGAGAAAGCCATGTGACACCACAGGCAGAGGCTGGAGCTGTGTAGCTACAAAGGCTGCCAGGGACCAGCAGGCTCTGGTAGAGACTGAACCGTCCAGAGGGTTTTACCCAGAGCTCCTGGATAGCAGAGACTGGGACTTCATGCCCCGTCCCCTGAACTGCTAAGACGCGCTTAGCCTGGGCTAACTGAATATTTGTTGAGTCGAAGTAATTGGAGGATTCTACATAAAAAATGGGGCTCATTGTCATCATAAATCTATAATTTGCCTGTCGGGTTCTGGCATTAATTGTCATGGAGGAAATAGAAGAGGCGTCTAGGTAGTGGGTGTAGAGCCCAAGCACTCATTTGAACACTATCTTAGGGGGAGTGACTGGCCAGCAGGCAGTTTTCCACGTCAAGGCCTGCCTACTCCACAGTGCATAGCCTCTTTTTTAGATCGGGTTATGTCTCAGTGAAATAGAGTGACTTGCCAGGTTCAAATTACGGATGAAGAAAGCTGCTGGTGCTCAGAAGTCGTTCAAAGGAAGACTTGAGAGTTAAACTCGGGTAGAAATTCAGCTCTCAGCCACTAAACATGCAGACGCTGATCTTCCCTTTCTGTAAATTCAAAAAGCTCGTCATTACAGATGACTAATGTATGGATCCTACTCCATATAAATACGTCAGAGTCCTAGATATGCATGTATTATGTGCTTGGTTTGGTACAACATCTGCACAAACCTAATCAGTTTATCGGACACAGCTGGAGCTCTGGGCTAGCGTTCTGCCAAGCTACTCTGGATACACTTTCTACCTTTGGAAGTCCATGCAGTTCAGTGCACGCTCGGGTTTCCATCTCTCAATGCTCGGCGGAGGCCAGGGAAGGGAAGTCCTGGCAAACAGCGCTTGGCTTGTGTGCCTGTAAGAGTTTTCCTTTCGCAACAGAAGGTTCTCTAGCAGAAGAGAAGGACTGACCCCATTCCGATCGTTTTGGTGTGCAGACAAGAACCAGCCCGCTTTTTCGCTTACATAAGCCGGAGGCCTGGACAGACACAGAGGCAAACAAGAGTGACATCCAACTTTTCAGTCTCTCTGGACAGAACTGGATCTTAGTGGAATGCCTTCCATGTGTGACCTTTTGTGACCTTTATATAGAAATTTATTCTCTCTGGCTATTTCCCCAGACTTTCAAATTACGTCTTCTCGGGGAATATATGTGGGCCTGGCCACGCCATGACTGCATGAAACATCATTATTGGGCTAAATTCAATGGATTCCATTCTGCTTTATTTTAGCAGAACCACATGGAACTAAACAAAGATGAGATACCCTGGAGAGAAGGCACTTCTGGACCTAATAAAGAAGAAGCTCTGTCCTGAATCTCTAATAGTACTTTGTAGTTATGAACTACAAAGTATTTCTTACAGTGTATTATTATGACAGGGAAGAAAACCCATTTATTTGAAGTAAAAAAATTTTTTTTTTAAATTTAACATTTCACCTTAAAGCTACATAAATTCTGTACTTAGAATATGAAAGCGTAGCTTGAAGAATACTACAAAGCAAGTTCATTCCAACATGGCCGGGGCATTAGGGTGAGCAAAACTTGAAGTTCCATTCCATAAAAGGGTTGCCTAATTTCTCTGAGGTTTCCTCTACTAATGAGTCTAAGGCATCCTCTATAAAGCCTGAAACTGTGTAAAATGTATGCGGTCCAAACCAGCCACTCACTGTTCTACCCTACTTCACGAAAACAGTTCAGTGTGAGGCTTATCAGAAATGACCCAACAAAAATCAAGCCAACCAGCACATGTGAACGTCACGTGGAACGTCCCCGGAAGACACCACTAGTTGGCAGGTGATCAGTTCTTAAAGCAACTGAAAGGAAAGAGGAAATCGAAGCTGTGTGCTGGCTGGCCACGCTCATAAGAAGTGCCAGGTACAGGTGTGGGGGGTAGCTAGTACTCATACCTGGAAGGACGGGGCGGAGCTAGGAGTCTTGCCTGGAAGGATGGGGCGGAGCTAGGACTCTTGCCTCGAAGGGCGGGGCAGAGCTAGGACTCTTGCCTGGAAGGACGGGGCGGAGCTAGGAGTCTTGCCTGGAAGGATGGGGCGGAGCTAGGACTCTTGCCTCGAAGGGCGGGGCAGAGCTAGGACTCTTGCCTGGAAGGATGGGGCGGAGCTAGGACTCTTGCCTGGAGGGCAGACACGGGGAAGCATGGTTGATCCAGAACCACAATACACAGCACAGTATACATTTGTCATGCTGCGAATGAGGAGTCTCTGCAGCAGCTGGAACTGCTCGTCGGTTATTGGCAACTCTCTTCATCGACACAGGGCGGACTTGGTGGAGAATTACAGACTATCTAACGTGGAGTTTAAGGTCCAGCCCTGCCACTCACCTCTCCTGCCTCCTCCACCCAGGATTAGTTCATGCTCTGTAGATCATATTTATCCACAATGACTCAGTTATCCTTATGGCGAGGGAAGGGTTCAACACCAACAGTTACTGTTTCTCAGACACTCGGATACCTGAAGTGGGGCGATTATTCTTTAGGGAGTCAGTATGTTGAATATTTCTGATGTTTTAAAAACATCAGTATGTTGAATATTATTTCAGTTTGCATGGCAGCCCCTAATTCTATAGTGTTGCAAAAGTAAAAAACTCTGACTAAAGGACAAAGAATGAGCGGGTGTGAAATATCATTTTTAGATGGCATAGTTCAAAATTTAAATATTTTTGACAGAGAACTTTAAGACAACTGATATTTTATACCTAAGTAATTTTACACTAAAGAGATATAAAGTAGCTGCTTTCATATCCTTTTGGGTTTGAGATATTTTTCTTTTAACCTTAATTTTTATTATTTATATGTATGGGTGATCTATCTACATGTATTTTCTGTGCACCATGGCCATGGGATGTCTGTTGTGGCCAGAAGAGGGTGTCAGACTCCCTGGCACTGAATTTACAGAGAGCCGCCATGTAGGTCCTGGGAATTGAACAGATGCCCTTCCAGCCTGTTCTTAGTCTATACGGCCAGGCCTTTCGCATGTGACAGATTCCCCTTTCTGTCCCCTTCAGCAGCTACACATCACACTGACCACTGAAGCTCCTTCTAGAAATCTGTATCACAGGCTGACGGCTCCACTTCCCTCACCCTCTCCCCCTCTCCGGTTTCTCCCCCTCCTCCCCTTCCTCCCCCTTCCCATGACATCCACATTCTTCACGCTGGTCCCCATTTGCTTACTCACATGCACGTTTCCTGACGATTAGTCAGAGTCGCAGCAGAGGGACTCGGACGGCGGGATGCACTGTCACCGATTTTAAAGGGTGCTGAGAGCACTCGCCGAGTGGTGGTCATTATAATTATCTTTAAAGCCAAAGCCTTGGGCTGGAAAGGTGGCTCAGCAGCTACAAGTGCTTGTTGCCACACGTGATGACACAGGATCAATCTCTAGGGCCCACATGTGAGGATAGAATCAACTCCCCCAAGCTGTCTTCCTACCTCCAAATGTACACAGTGGCATGTGCCACCCCCAAATAAAAGTGTAAAAGAAAAAGCCAAACCCAAAGCTAAATCAAATCAGCCAATCTATCATCTATCAATCTATCATCTATTAATCTATCTATCTATCTATCTATCTATCTATCTATCTATCTATCTATCTATCATCTACCTATCAATCCATCCATTATTGGTCTATAATCTACTTATCATCTATCTATCTATCTATCTATCTATCTATCTATCTATCTACCCACCTACCTACCTACCTATTATCTATCATCTATCATTTATCTATCTACTTATCTATCAACTTATTATCTATATCATCTATCAATTTTCTATCTACTTATTTATCATCTATCTTTCTATCTACTTATTTATCATCTATCTTTCTATCTACTTATCTATTATTTATCATCTATCATTTATCTACTTATCTATCAACTTATCTATATCTATCTATCTATCTATCTATCTATCTATCTATCATCTATCTACCTATCTTTGTCCCACTGGAAGACTCCTGTTTGTTCCTTGGTGTCACTGAATGGCATCTATACCAAGGTAAAACCATTTCTGTCCAAGGGATTACCTGTCTAAACAAGAAGAAAGACGGCAACACAATCCTTTTAAATGCTTCTTTTATTTCATTGGTTGTACATTGGGTGAGTGAACTGAATATTACAACCAAAACATAGAATTGATACAAATTAGAATCCTGTTTACACTGTAAGATAACGAATGAGGAAATTCTTTAAGAAGTGTTACAGAAAGATTTAGTAGAAATGTGACCAGTGGTGTACGGCAGAGAGGATGTGTCTGTGAAGTGATGTCAGATCCTGAAAACCAAGAGTGAAATGAGTTCCCGAACAAGTGCAGTTAGTTTCCTAACTACCGTTAGCTGTTGAACTGATAGCTTCCTGTCTTGGAGATTGGTGATTTTGTTTTTGTAATTAAACAAAGCATTTAAGATTTATCCATCATAGTCAGACTTCTGAATATAAACAAACTTTTGGCAAATAATATTTATACAGAAAAATAGTTTTAGATCCTCTCAAATCCCAGAATTATTCTATAAAATTACATTATAAATAAATAAAAAGCAAAATCTGTTGTACATATATTTGTACATCTATGCGTTTGCCTTGCCTCTTCCTTATTGTAAATGGCATATTTGACTCTGCATATTATAATCACAATTCTGGAAAATGGATATCATAGTAAAAAATACAGTCATCTATATTTGCTGGGGGGATACAGGTGATGTCTTGATGCTCAATTATTAAAGGGCTGAAAATAGCTATGTGCTAATAATTTTTAAAATAAAAATCATGAAAGGAAAGGAAAAAAAGACAGTTACAACAATTAGTCTACAAAAATATTTCAGTGATTCCTGTAGTTTACCTTTTTAGTCTACTATCTTCTCAATGAGTTTAAATGAGTAAGTAAAGAAAAAAAATAAGTATGAGTGTTTTAGGCAAGTTGTAGCGTAACTACATTTTTATAGCTGAGGAAATTACAAGTATCAATAATACATAAAGATGAGAACTATCAAGGTGATACACGTTAGATACAATACCTTTCCACAAATTAAAACAAACACAACAGAAGCACTACGCAAGATTACACTCAGAATGTGATTTCTCTTTTCGATACAGTTATCAGATCTATGATGTAAGATAAATAGTAATTAGACTTTGACCAACATGAATTAAATGCAGATTTTTTTCAATCAAAAAAAATATGATATGGTTGGATGCCTCTAGTTTTCAGAACAGGCGATGATACCAAAAATTTAAAATATTTTACATTCAATCTCAAAAGTCAAAATACTTCAATCACTAAAATGTTCACAAAGAAAATGGATGTTTTAAACAACTACACATAATATCCATTTATAACAGCTGTTTCATTTCTTAAACAATAATTTAAAAACTATGTAGGTACTGTGTAGGTCATGTGCAACATATAAAATGTGAAATATGAAATATTTGGTACGATAGTGCTTAAAATAAACTTTAAAACAAACTTTCTGAACAAAATTTAATTGTATCGCTATTACCTTGAAGATCAACCAAGTATTTAAAAAAAGTAAACAACATTAAAATATGTTTCATCCATATATAGTATATATATGTATGTGTATATATAATATGTATGTACTTGTATTAAAGTTTTTTATACTTTTGAGACATAAAATATGCTTTAAGGTGAAAGAATTAAAAGAACTATTTTTTCCATGCTGTAGTTAGTTACAACCCTTTAATCCAACTTTTAAAATGCAAAAACAGTAATGGATGTTTTAAAAAGTGAAACTATCTACTTTTTTTCCCGTTTACATAGTAATTTAGATTAAAGTCACAGTTTGCATCTGTAGTGACTAATCTCAGACGTACTTGAACTGGAGTATTATACAGACCTCCCCACCTACAGCGTCCCTGCTTCTCTAGGTTTTAGTTTAGAAGAGTTATTCGGTAACAGGCAACTGGAGGGCGAGTTTGAAAGACCAATCCCTTAGATTCGACTATTGGCCTGAGCCTTTCATTCTTGTCAAGCTGGATGAAGTCTGGCAAAATCTAGGCACTTCTACAAAGTCTCTCTTATAAAACAACTTTAAAAATATACTTGTAAAATAATACCTTCAAGACTTTGTTGGGTTGGGTATGAAGCTCATACCGTGCAAAGTTTTTTTTTTTTTTTTCAATCTATGCAATGTTATTCTAGAATCCCATGATTCAGTGTGGCATCTCCTGGCAAAGCGAACCCCACACTCTGATGTGTCCCCGGCAATTGTGCTTGAACTGCCACTCAGACTTTAGACCTGCGAGGCAGGTGCGCGTTTTTTTTTTTTTTTTTTTACTTCACTTCTCTCTGCTGCGACTGTCCGTCTCCTCAAGAAGTGAATCATACCCTTTGATCCAGTCAGGAAATGAAATGGTTGTGATTGGAGTTAGAATCGAACCTGCCCTTGGAATAGGTACTTAAACTAAAGCTAACTATTTATTGCTAAATTTGAAATATTCTGAGTCGAAATGAGTATATTGGCTGGACTTTCTGCATCAGCTATAGTTATGGAGATTAGACAATATTCCTGGGACAGAAACTATGCTCAGAACCCTGTAAAAGAAAACCTCATCCTGTATGTCTTTGAACATTGCAGCTGGTCTCAGGTAGTAAACTATCTTAGGCTGGAATATACTAAGCATACCATATTTAATACTCATATATGACATAGCAGAACTAGCCTTAGGGTTGTGGTCTGTCCAGAAGAACTAAATTTAGCATGCAGTTTGTGGCAATTCTATTGAGGAGGAAACGGGATAGTATGTACAGTAACAATGTTTAGTTATTCTCAATGCAGATTCTTGGCATTCCATTCCATTCCTGTTGATTATTTCAGAATTATCTGTTAAAGAAAAAGACAAGTGTGATTTAGACCTTCTGCAGGGAAAATAGGAAGTTCAAGTCTTATTCTTTTTGCAGACAGATATCTGATAATAGAATGATCTCCAATTTCTCTTAATTCTGACACAATCATTAACTTTGTAACCTGTACCCTTGATGCTGAAGGTTTTTGCACTGGGCAGTTTCTTCTGTGTGCCCATGGCAAGGAGAGCTGGCTCGAGCACACGGCTTTCTGTGAGACCGCAATAGCATGCATGTGGGCAGGGCAGGCTGTCTTTTCCGACCTCAATCTCTTTAAGTGATTTTGCTTCATATTTCTTTGGTCTATGCTCATATCACTATCAAACTGACCTTTGATCTACTGATCAGAAAGCCCAATCAGAGAATTTAACTTTGTAAGCTGTTTATAAACTCAACTATAACTATCTAGTTTAACGGTTCATTTATAACTCAAAGATACAGTCTTACTGAACACAACCTTGTTCCCCAGAGAGAACAGCAACCAGCTTAAACGTCACAGTGAGAAGGGATAACCATCTAATTAAGCAGTTAAAAATATTCGTAACAAACCCAAAACCTCAGATAGAGCTCAAGCAAGGCTACTACTCAGTCCAAGCTGGGCTCCTGGGATTAACCACAAAGGTCCCCCGTCCCGCTTCTGCATCCCTGGGCTGTGACTCCAGGGCCTTGAACACACTAGGACAGCACTCTGACACTGAACTACGTCCCCAGCCCAGTGGTGTCCCTATCCAATCTAATGCTCTTGGGGTGAGAGGTTTGGGTCTATGTGGTCTAGACCATTAAATATCAAGCTTAATATAAAGTTTTACCAAAAACATTTGTTCTTTGCAACACTTTGATTTATCTTTGTGTAACTAATGAACACAAGTTCCTTTGCTAAACAGCCAAAAAGAAATGAGAAATAACTGATGGAACCCCTTATGGTAAATATTAGCTAACACCGGTACACGTCAGGTTTCAAGTCCCAGTAAGAGGGCTATCTCTACAAATGTGATTTATTACCCTATTATATCAGAGTTTATACATATAGATATTATTCTTTGATCACTCCAATAGTTCATACTAATACTTTAGTATAATCAAATGATAAATATGTCCATTCAGATGTATACAGAATTGGCCAAAAATGGAGGTGACTTATGGAAATATTTATGTGAAATGAAGGCTCGAAACTTCAGATACTGAGGCTATTCACTTAAGACTTATTTACTCATCTTCGCTTATATGGTCGCATGAGTGTCTGGGAGTGAGGATGCCACATTGGGATGGGTGCCTACAGAGAGTGTTGGGAGTTCTGAGTTGCTCAACTTGGGTGTTAGGAACCAAAGTTTGGTCCTTCAGAAGAGCAGCAGCTCTGGTTAACCACTGAAAAGCTGCCCTAGCCCTGACCCTAGCCCCTTCTTCTTAAAACAGTTGCTTGGAATTTGAAGCTAATTTGGAGAACAGGGTTCCTTGTTTTATGTGCTGGTAGATATGAGTAAGAGCAACATACAATGTTTATATGTAGATTCTGTCACATGATCTAGTATTTGAATGCATTTATCATATGGTCTATGACATCATGACAGCTAGGTAATACTTAGAATCGCCAAATAGTCAGTTTATGCTTTGGTTTTAGGTTTTAGATAGCTGACTATTAAATAGGGCTTTCCTGTATTTCATCCCCAAGCTTCCATGCTATCTGCACAACAGGACTACTTCCTAAGACATCAAATTATGTTCTATTTTCTCTTACTTTAGCAAGAGACCCCAAAGGATATAGGGAAATCCACTAGTTCTCCAGACAATCATAATGATGTACTTTTTTTTGGGGGGGGGGAATGTACACAATCCTGCTTATTGGATGAAGTTAAAAAGCAGACAGAACAAAATTACAAACACCTGATAGGCACCCTACCAAAAACCTAGTAATGAAGATGGTGGAGTTTGCATTATGCAAACTCACAGCGATGCTTTGAACTTGTGTGTGACACACAGACCACTGGGGAATAGCTGAGCTGGAACTCACCCAGCCTGCCTTTCCCTCTGCCAGTGAATGGACTGCATGGAGCCAGTGCATGGAGACAGACAGGTAAGAGTGGGTTCTGGTGTTGACCAGAAACCTGGCTGTCAGGGCCGTACCTTTGACTATCTGAGACATACCATGCATGTGTAGGATAAAAGGATGAGATACATAGCAGCTGTGGGCTTCAAGAAGTTCTGGAATTTGACCTTAGGGCTGAGTAAAGCGTTCAGCTTTTCTCCTTAGAAGTTTATTTATTTATTTTTAATTATTTATTCTATATTCTTTGTTTACATTCCAAAGGCTTTTACCTTTCCCAGTTCCCCCCTCTCATATGTCCCATAAGTCCTCTCCCCCACCCCTGCCTATTCCCCAATCACCCCGCCCCCATTTCTCTGTTCTGGTACTCTTCTACAAAACTGGATCCAATCTTTTTAGGACCAGGGTCCTCTCCTTCCTTCTTCATGGGAATCTTTTGACTTGCTAATTGTGCCTTGAGTATTCAGATCTTCTGGGCTCATTGATATCCAATTATCAGTGATTGCATTTCATGTGTATTCTTTTGTGATTGGGTTAACTCACTTAGGATGATATTTCCTTAGAAGTTTAATTTGTGAGCAGCAATGGTTTCCATGAAAGTATCATTTATTGTTAATTTTTTCCCCCTGAGAACCCTAACTCACTGGGACTGCCGGAATGAAGTACACTCTAGGGTGAAGTGTCCCTTGGAAGTACAGAATTAAGGTGATGAATATGCCGCCAACCAATGCCACTCATTTCAAACTTGTCCCTTGGACCTCTGTTCCCATGTTAGGGGACATGTGACACTCCCATGTGCCGGACAAGCTAAGCAGGAGGAAGAGGAGATGCCCGTGTGTGTTTGAGGGAGATGGCGTCAGGAGACTCTCTTTGGTTTTTGACCTTCTTTCCTTTGGTCAGATTATATTTTCAGTAGGTGCTAAAGCTATGTAAATTAAAGACAAATAGAACCATTCTGCATGCTTTCCTGCTGGCTTGGCACAGAGACTTTTTTTCTGTCCCATTTACATATCTCTCTGCACAACTCTTCACCTCTCTGCTTCTACCGTTCTTTATGACCAATTTTATACCCAGATGGACTATACACTTCAGAAGGTATCTGAACATTAAATATTGGCACAAATCACATTATTAAAATAGTAGGCTTATAGTTGTTATAGGTGATGTGGCAATATACTACAAATCTGATGTACATTTTAAAATTCTTAGTTAAAATGTCAGGGCTAAAGAGATGGCATGGCAGTTAATAGTGCTTAACTCCTTCAGAGGGCTCAGTTCAGTTCTCAGAACCCATGACAAGGTGCCTGGACCTCTAGCTCGAGGGGACATGATGCTCTGGAATCATGAGTATTTATTTGCACGCGCGCGCGCGCGCGCGCGCGCACACACACACACACACACACACACACTGCAAACATAAAATAAAATAAGCACAACAAGCTAAATGCCAGTGATTTCTTTTCTTTCTTGCTTTCAGTCCAAGCTGAGGTGGCTACCCAACATCCCTTTCCCAAGGTACTATAGCCCACATATCCTTGGAGGTCATAATTGAAAACTATATCATTAGGTCCACAAAAGTCTACATGTAAGTTAAACGGAGAGCTAACTTATCAAGTCTCCTCAGGGCCTCTATCTTGGCTTGAGTTTTGGTATCTACCCTCTTGACTCAGCAGGCTCTGAGAGTATCTGTCACACAGGAAGTAGCTTCGTATGTGCTGTGTCATTATATTCTGCAGACATGAAAGTCAAGGCAGCATTAACTGGCTTGCACTGGTCGGATACTCATTTGCTCATGTGGCTCCTGACATGAGAATTATCTCCAGGGAATGAAATTCGTGGCCCTTCTCAGACTCGTGCCAGGGACTAGGGGAAGCTGAACTTCCAAAGCCCTTTTTATACGTTTTACCACACTATCTGAGCAGGATGCCCTTGAGCCTATGAATCAGAGAAAGGGACACTCGAAAGAACCAGCCTGGTGCATGAAGTGGGAGACAGTGTTAAAAGACCTTTCCCATGCTCTGGAGGAGCTAGTGCTGCCCGAGTGACCACCTGCACCCTGCCTTAACCTCCTCCCAATGAATGCAAGAGATGTCAGTCAGTCACCCTACCTACCCCTTCAAGAAAGGTCAGTCACAGTCACCCCACCCCACCAGAGCATCACTGCTTCAGCTTCTGAGAAACCTCTGCAAGCTACAAGAGGAACTAAATCAAACTTATCAAAGGAGACACATTTCTATGTATCTCCCTGGTGGGTGATTCCCCTAAGTAAGTAGTCTTTACTATGAGAGAAACATGGCAGGAGAATTCTTAAGTACTAGTATGGTCTGGCATGTGTGGTGAATCAAAACTTTGAACTGGAAATATTGTTTTCAAATTCCTTTCCCACTAGTAGGAGAACACACAGAAATGAAGACAGCTGATGCCCACAAAGTCTACACTTCAAGTTAGGAAACAGACGAGCTTGACCTCCAGTCAAGAGTGCCATCATCAACCACTTGTGAGCCCTCAGGCTATCGCAATATGTGTGATACAAAAAGAAGCTGGATAGCTGCGACAGAATCTACTTATTAACGAGATTAATCAAGCTATCCCTTAAATTGCTGTATTTAAGTCTGATGGTTCTCTTTAGTGTGTAGATACCCTATGCTATATTGCTATATCCGATTGGAACATAGTCTGTGAGTGGTCTGATACTTTTTAAAGACAGAGCATGAATGACTCACAAGAGCATCAAATAGGTCTTCCTGTCATGCACTGGGCAGCCACTGACTAACTCTGGCATCCTTCCTGAGGGTGTGGTAATGAGTGGCAAGGGAGATCATGAAGAGGTGCTTTGGGCTGGGCTCGTCTAAGGAAATACCAAGCCTTCCAGAACCAGGTAGCTGAACATTCTGTGACCGATCGATCTGCATTACGGGAAAATGATCTTGTGTGGCTCAGATCCATCTCTGGGCCAGAATCAGCAACAGACTGTTGGTGTGCATGTGGGTCAGACTCACTTCCTTGGAGGAGAGACCCAAGCGAGTCTAGACTGCTGCTTCCCTAGTTGAGCAATAGTTGTAGCAAGTCATGGAAGGTGGTGGCAGGGAAGTTGGTGGGACTGGGAAAGGATGTGTATTGGGGAGGCAATGCTACAACTCCCAGACATTTAGTGCTCACTCCCAGGACAAGGGCACTAGACCAGAAGAAGCCCGATGACTAAAAAGAAAATACAATCACCCTGACTCGATCACCAGCTATGAAATATTCATGTCCTCTTGTCTCCTTCTTAATGATGATGGATTTCGGATGAGCCATTCATCACTTGGAAGAGATCTGACCAGGATGTGAAATGCACTTGGTGGAAAGCGAAACAGTTTGTGCAGAAATGTTATCACTGAATTTGAACTCATCAGCACCATGAACTTGACAGCTGACTCAGCGGGTCTTCCTGCGGGAGGGTGCAAAGGATCATGGGATTGCTTTAGTGTTTCAGAAACCTACCAATGCCTCTGAGTTTTCCCCTTGTGGGTGATCTTTAGGAACTGAATGTATACTCTCTCAAAAGGGTAAATTTTTATGCGGCTTCCAGAAAAATTTACACTCCCTACAGAAGAAATTGCTGAGATTCAAAAATGTATCTTTAGAGATGGCAGCTCACATACTACACTTATTAAGAACAGCTTTGCGGGGCTGAAGAGATGGCTCAGAGGTTAAGAGCACTGACTGCTTTTCCCAAGGTCCTGAGTTCAAATCCCAGTAACCACATGGTGCCTCACAACCATCCGTAATAAGATCTGACGCCCTTTTCTGGTGTGTCTGAAGACAGCTACAGTGTACTTAGATATAATAATTAATAATCTTTTTTTTAAAGGATGGCTTTGCTTAGTTGATGTTGAAGACATCTCAGTGGATACATCCATGCACCCAAACCCCAAAACAACTTAAGGAAAAGCAAGGAATGTTTCCCTTTAATTTCCCCCATGACTAGCCCTCAAAAGCTGTCTTCATAATGCTGACTTTGGAGGGGCAGATAAACTATACCTTATAAAATATTTGTGTGGCTTTGCTGAACTATGAAAGAACCTCAGAGGTTCTTGGTACCACACACTTGAAGTTGTACTGGACATTTTCAGGCAGGTACATTAACCAAGCCGTCGGCGAGTTCCCCAGGAGGGATCTCTAATTCATCTTTACGTGCCTGGTGTCTAGGATGAGTGCTGGGTACGCAGGAAACACCAGCATCTGGTTGAATGGATGAATACGGACGGAGTAATGGAAGACAGGGCCCCACTCACAGAAGACCATCAGCTGCATCAGGGACAGCAAGACTGCAGAAGACTCCTTCTGCGATATGTGAACTACCTCAGGAAAATACATCATCGCTGCAAAACTGTCTTCACTTCTTGTCCCATACAGATAAAAAGAACAGTTCTGCAGGCTGCAGCCAGAATCACACAGGAAAAAGTGGCCAGCAAACTGAAACTCCACTGGAGGAAAATGTCTAAACATGGCAAATATGTTAGAGGACCTTTCCCACGGTCACAGGGCTCTACAGCCCTAGAAGGGCATTTCCCTGTTTCCTGAAACAGAACTTATCATTTCCTTTAAAGTACAACGGAGACTTGCCTGTTTTCTACCATCTGATATTTATTTCTTTACGACTTTTTCTGTGATGGGGACTGAACCCATGGTCTTGCACATGCTGAAATGTGCTCTGTTGATAAGGTGTTTCCCAACCCCTCTCCTCTCGTGTTCTTTTTACTACGCCCTGCTCACACCTACCACTGTTTGGCTTCTCTTCCTCTTTGCTCTGTAGCCACACAACTCATACGGCAGCCGTTACTGTCACCAAAAAATGGTGTTCATTTCTGATGTTTCCAGAGAGGCAAAACCTACACAGTAGTCTGACTGCCGCACATGGAAGGACATGCTGAAAGGTGATCTTAAATTAAAATTAATCTGGAGACAGGGTCTCATTTACCCAGAGGCTATGTAGTTTAGTATGACTTTGAAGTTCTGATCATCCTGCTTCTAGTCCACTTCTGCTGAAAACCACAGGTGTGTGCTCAACCACAGGTACGGAACGCAAGCCACCACTCTAGCAATCCCCTTCTACCCCCTGAAGACAGGTCTTACTTGTTATGCTAGGGGACCACTGTTCTAAGAAAGGGCAGATGCTGCCCGGGGTCCTGGTAACAAATTGTCAAGTTGACAGTTTCACTCCAAGGAAAGAGCACACTGAGGTCGGGTGGTACGGCTCTAATACTTGATGGTCCCCAAGAGCAGTTTAATCCAATTGCTCTGCTTTATACCACTGCAGGAAGTTAGCACCCAGAGACCTAACTTCTCTATCTTCACTGATGACGATTTTTGGTGGCTCATTTTTGGAAAAATGTTCCCTCCCCCATTCTGTGGTTAATAAATGGAAGACTTTGGGGCTGTTTTAATACAAAAAATGTCATGTAAAATATTAGTAACTGGGTTCTCTGTATGAAACATGTTAACACCACCACCATTAAAGATTATTGACCAAGGCCCACACTAAGAGGATCCCTGGATAAAATCGTAAGTGGAAGCTCCTGATATGGGGTCAATCAACCACGTGTCATATTAAAACAAGTCTGTGTGGAAACATCTAGACTCCTGGGTGTATTGCAGCGTGGCTTTGAATATGGCCTCTGAAATGCAGGGCCTCTGAAGCTTAGCTCTGGAGGGTTCTCACACTAAGACAAGACTGGTCCTTACATGTGTGCTCTGAAACACTCAAGGTTGCCCCAGCACGACCGGTTCAGTTAGAGTTCCTTCCCAAGACACGAATCACAAGCTCAACACAAATAACCCACTCCACCCATTTTCAAATGACATATATACAAGTAAAATCGCTTAGATGGCTTTAAAAAATGGTGTTTGCAACTCTAATGTGGTTAAAATATAATTACCCATAATGTAGGAAAATAAGGGGCTTAGGTACACTTGATACTGCTAACCTGTGGGATCCAGACAAAGGGGCAGACCAATGTCACTTCCCCTACAGATGGCTTGTCACCCATACATGCTCTGTCCTCAGGGGAGTGAGCTTTCCTGTCATAGTCAACCCCTCTAACATGACTGGAATTCTCTTCACACACCATACATGATGGGCATGCGGGGCTAGCCTATCCACTGGAGTAAGAATCAAGAAAGGAGCTTTCTTCATGCACTTGACAGCAAGGCTTCTCTTTGCCAGGCTAGACCCAGCTTCTGTCTTCCACCTGTGGGAGAATCACAAGGATCATGTCCTCCATTTTACTCTGAGATAGGAAGGCTATCCTCAGCTCATCTTTCCACTAACATGTTATACTCTGTTGTAACTGAACAGTATATGACTTTCTAATATATGTCCCCTAAGAATGACTGGCTCTTACACACACTAAGGAGGAAGGTAAATGGATATGGCAGGTCCCCTCCCACCCACCACACACACTCCATTTCTTTTCTTTTCTTGATCTTTTCCCCTGCTGTTACTGAAAATACTGAAGAGTGCTGGGTGTTTATTTATGAAGAATAGCTATGAGATTATGTTTGATCTGCAGCTGTGAAAGAAGGCAGAACCTAAAACAACACCTTAGAGCGGAGGGGTCAAACGAGAGCCAGGAAGAAAGGAAGCAGGCAGAGCAAGCCATAGCTGCCTAGGAACTAGTCTACGTGTGTGTGTGTGTGAGTGTATGTGCGCGTGCGCGCGCGCGTGGATGTGTATAATGTGAATGCATGTGTGTGCATGTGTATGATGTGAATGTATGTGTATGTATGTGCATGTGTGTGGTGTGAATGCATTTGTGTGCATGCATGCATGTATATACATGTGTCTGGTGTGAGTGAGTGTGTGTGTGTGTGTGTGTGTGTGTGTGTGTATGAGTGTGGAGGCTAGAGGTCCATGCAGGCAGGCTGTATGCTCGTCACCATATTTGGGGGACAGGGTCTCTCACTGATCTGGCTAGCCTGGCTGGCCCTTGGGCTCCAGGATCTCCGTCCCAGACTCCCCAGTGCTGGCATCATGCATCCACGCCCTATGCTCAACTTTATTTGTGGATGTTGCAGATTCAAGCTCACGTTTTCAAACTCACATGACAAGCTCTTTATTGACTGAGCCATATCTCTGCACCCCAGGCGTGCACACTGAACTTCCCAGCACTATTACACAGGCGCCCCTTATTGACCATGCCATGAACTGAACAAAACTATAAAGGGCGCCCGGAGGGGGAGGGCCTGCTGTGGTTAGGACTGCTACAGGAAGCACTCTGAGGACTGAGCTCCCCTACGGGTCTGTTTGGTCGGGAAGAACACCACGGAGAACCTGTCTTTGAAAGATCATGTCTCCAGCCACAGGAAGCCCTCCTTCTGAGCATCTCTGGGTTACCATGGAGCCATAACTCCCAGGGCAGGTGCTGTTTCCACAGGAAAACCAAGCACCAAAGCCACTGGCCAAAGAACTTTAAAAATATACTTTCCAAATGCAGACTGTATATGTGAAAGAAGGCTACATTTTCATACTATATCAAAATATATAAAATTGGGGCCATACTATTAAAGCAAATATCCTAAAATATTTAGAACGTTTACAATGCTACGTGTAGGAAGTGAGGCTGAGGTGAAATGGGCGTCCCATGCCTGAGTGTTCTGCTCGTGCAGACCTCTGGGAATGGATGCTGAATCTAAGAACAAAATGACGTGTAAAAGCTAATTTACGTAACATCAAGACCGTCTCTGTTATATAAATGGACAATAATCAATATGCCTATTATTTTATAGTTATTTTTGACATCAGACTTATCTTAAAGCTTTCACAGGTTACAAGTTAACAACTCAAGAATGAAAAATGAATAAAAAACTTATATCAGTTTCCAAGAGAAAAAGAAATGGCCCAAAGAAACTATTTTATTTTTTAAATGATTAATTTGCTTATATGGCAATTAATTAGTTAATTGCAAAGGAATTTCAGAAAGATTTGTTTGCAAAATATAGGATTTTTTTCTTTTTTACAATTATGCGGTGTTCCTCACAGTAATAAATTAGAAATCCAGTGAAGCATTAAAAAGTCCGTGAAAATGAGCTCCCGCTGTACTTGGGGAAGTCACCAACTCTGCTTCTGCGTTCGTTACAAAGGGTCAGGCCTGGGATCCCGGTCTGGATGCAGCATCTGTTTTCACAAGAGGGCAGAATGTGTAACTTAGACCCCGAGGAACTGGCTTTTAAGGCACCAATGGCAAAAACACCACCAAAGGCTAAATTCAGCAGGATGGACAGGAGGATGGTGTGAAGTATTGGATGTGGAGGTGCATCTTCCTGCGTTGGTACCACCCCTTGGGGGTGGAGAATGTTACTGCCAGTCAACAGCTTCCGGCACAGTGACGATCCTGAAAGTCCATTTTAGCTTTTTGCCTGTGGGGAGTATGCGTGTGTGCATGTGCATGTATGTGTGTGGGTGTGTGTGCAGGTATATGTGTGTGTGTGCATGTGTGTGCATGCCTGAGAGTTTAGTTTAGCCACTCAGCTGTGTATAAACCAGAGAGTAGATGTGAGACACACTCGGGAGTCACATCTGTGCCCCCAGCTGTGGCTGGAGCTGTCTGAGCCTCTGTTCTCACGGTGCTTGCTGGTGGCACACTTACTCCCTCTGCAGTGCGGTAGGCATTTAGACCAGGTCACAACTAGCTCTCTCAACAACTCTCCAGAAGTCCAGAAACGCTCTGTTTTAAGACTTGGCAAGAAGAAGAAGCCAGAGGCGAAGGCTTTACCAAGGACAGCAGTCACATTCTCTTTATTTCCTTATTACTAAACGTTCCTGTCAATGGTTGGGTCTCTCTGAGGTGATCTGCATCCCATAATTATTTTGACTATAATTATTTGCACATTCCTTCATTGCCTATACCCTTTATCATGTAAGGTCCATGAGAAAACTGGCTGTCTTTCCACTGCCTCATTCCCAGGGTCCCAGCTGTATAGCTCCTAATATCCATTGCTGAGAGAAAGAAGACATACCATACCGTAGCCACTAAATAAAATAGTGGGCTTTTTAATAATGCCTGCTGCCCCAGGATGAACCTCACTTAACAGGAAAACCCCACAGCTGCACACAGTCACTGTCCTTGTGAAAACAGAACTCTGAAAGGCGGGGATTGGGAACAAGGAAGAATCATCTTACAATATAATATTAGCAATAGCTTAGGTCCTCTGACATCTTTCTTAATACCCCACTCCCCCATTTTTTTGGAGAAGTGTTTAGGTAAACCTTTAAAAGTGCTAGAGTATACACAGACTCCACTTTAAGCACTTCTGACAGTATGCTCGGTGACAGTATGCTCAGTGACATGAGACAGTCACTTTGCAACTCTCAACACAGCCCACCGCCAGAATTTTCCTCTTAATTGAAACCCGCACCAATTAAACACCGCCTCTGAGTTTTCCTTCCTTGACCTGTGGGTTGTCAGTGCTGGGAACTGAACCAGCGATTTGTGCACACATGACAGTTACACTCTACCTCTGAGCTACACCACC
The DNA here is from genome assembly GCA_964023405.1 of Apodemus agrarius. NCBI lineage: Eukaryota > Metazoa > Chordata > Mammalia > Rodentia > Muridae > Apodemus > Apodemus agrarius. The sequence goes on from OZ030013.1 coordinate 4,533,696, forward strand.
AGCCCTGGCTTCATTGAGACAGTGTTTCACGCGTCTCACCCTGGCCCCTGGACCTGAGACCCTCTGTGGTTCCACACTGGGTCCACAGACAGTGCAGTTCACACTGCGTCTGGCCCTTTGAGTTTACCCACCTCCCACCCTTCCTGCCTCTGGCTTTAAAATGGGGCCCCGGTTCTGCGCCTGCCCTGCCCCCATCCGCTCAGCTGATTTTCTTAGTTCTGTGCCTTTATTTAGGAATAAATGAAACGTCCAGTCACTCATTTTCACCCATTGCCCTAAGGCTGCCCAGAACATCCTTTCTTAACTAATGACACTCAGTTTACCTGAGGTCGTGAACAGGAAATTTCTATGGAGACAATGGAGCAAAACTCTTTTTTCTCTTTTTAAAAAATCTTTGAGAGGCCTCTGGGTCGGCTCTGGGATGAGAGGCCTCGGGGGTCCATCCTGGCATACTACTCTGGAATGCTCTTGCCCCACAGCCTGGTTTGTGTCACTGAGCTGAAATCCGAGTTTGTCAGTTTCGAAGACCACCAGAATTTTCAGACAACTCTGATGGGGAACTTAAGACTTCAGGAACTCTCCATCTCTGCGAGGACATCAGAAATGGTTAAAATGTTCCCTCCCTCGCACATGCTGGGCAAAGGCTGGTCTCCTTAACTCTACTCACCTAAGTTGGACTGGGAGGGTTTCCTAACAGCCAGCCCCTACACAGACCACAAGCCCCAGTCCCTTTGCATGTGCTGGGGAGCACGGGGCTTGCAGGATTTCATGCCTAGGGCTTACACATGTCCAGTGACATGCTTGCTTGAGTTGTGAGCTGTTTATTCTCTGTGATTTGTCCTCATCGGGAAAATGCATGAGGTACTTCACAGAGCCATAGTGAGTGTTGAATAAAATGCTTCGTGTATCAGGAGTCTGATAGAAATCTTGATGAGAGGTAGGGCTATCGTATTAGGATTCATAATCCTAAATCAAGTTTGGTTTCAGTTTCTATTTAAATAGTTATTCAAATAATTCCACTGTGCATTTAAATATAGGTTTGTATGGTGCCTCACATGTTGGAGAAATGCTTGGTTTTTGGACAGGATTAAGATATTTTAGAATATCAGATGCATTTGCTCCCCTTTCTACAACACATGCTGATGTCACCGAATGAAGCCAGACTGAATTTCTCTGATATTTTTCATTGAAGTTTTGACTGTCAGCTCATAATAATCATTTTTGCAAACTGAGACCTTTTATTGTAAGAATGCAGCGCTTATGCACCAGTGCTGCGTGAACAGTGACCGCTATCTTGGGAATCTGATATCCTTCTGATGGGCGGCACTTCTCACCCCCAGGCAGACCTGGGTCACCCCAGCTGCAGGCATAGTAGACACACACTATGAGCAAGACATCCATCCTCTTTTATTCTTGATATGTCTCAACTCTATGATGGAAATCCAAAGTTATTCCACTCCTAGGACAGTATTATATGATGACACTAAACTATCTTCTTATTTTTGGCAGGGACAGAGGTTGAATGAACCTAGGACCTCAAACAGGCAAGCCAGGCAAGAGTTCTCCCGTGGAGCTACAGGCCCAGCCTTTGACACTGTTTTAATTTCTAAGTCAAAGCCACAAAATGTAAATATTTCCACAAGCTACATTATTTAATTATTTCCAGAATCCTGTGCTTAGAGGAAATGACTATTCACGGACACTTCTGCGAACCAATCTTGTTTAACAAATAAATGTCTGCAGTTCAACTTTGAAGAGTTCACTTCTCATGTAGCTCCTGCATATGCTTCAGAAGTCAGCAGGGACTTTCCAGCTTAACAAACTGACATAAACTTCCAACAAGCAACTCAAAATTCCTCATCCTGGGGCGGGGCACACTCTCCCTCCCAGGGACAGGGCACATATGGACTTCTTTACCTTTACACACTTCTTAGGCCTCCCCCTTTAAACCTCTGTCCCAGCTCACGTTTCAGGGCTATGAAGAGCCCAGAAAAGAACACCAGCAATAGGAATCTAGTCAAGTAACACCCCTGTCCTGAGCCCAGGGGACAAAGCTGTTTCTACGGCTGCACCGTTTGCTGTGGAGCAGCAACGGTACACACAGACAGTGGGACTGATGGACAGCATGACTTAACACCGGAAGAAGAAGCGCAGTCAGACAAAGTTGGACTTCTCTGGTACCTTTGCTGACTCACAACCCCCCCCCCCCATGCTCCAAGGAGGAAGCAAAGTTTCATATTTCGGAACAGCGGCTTGATGAGAGCCACACTTTGGCGGAGCAGCCGAGGTCTAAACGCAGTGTTAGGAGGCAAGCTTCTCATCCTTGTATAACGGGGGAGCAAGCCAGTCCAGGACTCTTGGGTTTCTTTACAAAATGGAGATTTACAGGTTTAGAGAAGTTTGAAGTCGGGCTTTGCTCTGTAGCAGTATAACCTTGGGCATGTTCCTCAGCACCGCTAATGGTCTCTTCAGGGATGTTTCTGCTTTCAGGGAGATAATTCACATCAAACGCTGTGCGTGATGTTTGGCACGAGACAAGTGCTTCAAGCTGGGTGGTGGCTTGAGCTACATCTGCGCTGTCTGTCTGCTCTATTGTCCTTGGGGTCCTTCCGTGATCATTTACAGCACTTTCTCGAGAAGGCGGCTGGCGAGATGGAGAAAAGATGGCTAATCCGGTTCTAAGCTTGCCTATTTTGCTAGGTTATGGGAGTTGGGCAAGGCACTTTGTTGAGTAACTTGCATCACATACATATGTGATCCGAGGGCTGGGGAGAGAGTTCAGCGGGAAAAGTGCTTGCCACATGAGCGCCGGGACTCCAGTTGGGGTCTCTAGCATGCATGTAAAAACCCTAGTGCACTGAGCTTTCATTACAGCCCCAGTGCTGGGAGAGTGGGAGGAGGAGGACTCCTGTGCTGGGAGGGTGAGGAGGAGGACTCCTGATGCTGGGAGGGTGAAAAGGAGGACTCCTGGTGCTGGGAGAGTGGGAGGAGGAGGACTCCTGGTGCTGGGAAGGTGGAGGGGAGGACTCCTGGTGCTGGGAAAGTGGGAGGAGGAGGAGGACTCCTGTGCTGGGAGGGTGAGGAGGAGGACTCCTGATGCTGGGAGGGTGAAAGGAAAGACTCCTGGTGCTGGGAAGGTGGAGGGGAGGACTCCTGGTGCTGGGAGAGTGGGAGGAGGAGGACTCCTGGTGCTGGGAAGGTGGAGGGGAGGACTCCTAGTGCTGGGAGGGTGAAAGGGAGGACTCCTAGTGCTGGGAGGGTGAAAGAGAGGACTCCTAGTCCTGGGAGGGTGAAGCAGAGAACTCCTGGTGCTGGGAAGGTGAAAGGGAGGACTCCTGGTGCTGGGAGGGTGAAGGAGAGGACTCCTAGTGCTGGAAGAGTGGGAGAAGGAGGACTCCTGATGCTAGGAGGGTGAAGGGGAGGACTCCTGAAGTTTGCTGACCAGTCAGTCTAGTTAAAAGAGAGCTCCAGATTCAGTGACAGGCACCATATTAAAAAAAAAAAAAAAAAAGAGTAAGGTGGAGAGTGATTTGGGTAGGCATTTATTGTTGACCTCTGGCCTCAACACTTACACACACATGCACACACCCATTCACACACCCACGTGAACATGCACACATTTTACTCACAGGCATGGCATGATTGTATTAATTTGTTCTTTGGACTTGCTTAGATCTGAATGGTTTAACTAAAACTGTTCTTCACCTGATGCAACCGTGACTGGAGGGCACTGAGTGACATCCTACAGTGATCAATTTAATGATACTGCTTTTAGAAGCACCCCTTGGAGAACAGTGGCGAGTGCCTGTACTTGACACAGGAAGCTTATCCACATGCGCTCTGCGGGTCTTGCGCTCTGCGGGTCTGAGTTCTGCAGAGCAGAGTGGGGATAGGACCAACAGACTGGGAATCGCGACACATGGGCCGCGATGCTGAGGCGTGACGGAGTCCAGGGGCTGGAACAGCCTACAGCTCTACATAAATCCTTCTCAGACTCTGCCAGTCATCCAATCTGATCCAGCAAAAATCAAAGTAAAGATGCCAACAGGGAAGGAAGCTGCAGGGCAGGCGGCCTCTCTGGATCTTGTCAGTAATTATTCATCACCGGAGCCCAGGGTTTCTTCTTCCCTCAGTCCTCTTTCTAGCACCTCACTGGTGGAGAAGTCACTTGAGGGTGAGCTCATGCCCAGCCCTTGAGGTTCCCATGCATTCTCCATGGACACAGCACATTCTTCCTGCCTCCTGGGACGCCTGAACCCCACTTCCTTCTCCGTGAGTGACCACAGCATTTTCTGTCCCATGCTCCCGGCTAGTCACTCAACGGGACCAAAGCAAGCTTTCAAAGCTCACCTGAGATAAACTGCTACCCTACTTAGATCTGTAACTGTAGCATCTCTGACAATATTCTCTCTCTCTCTCTCTCTCTCTCTCTCTCTCTCTCTCTCTCTCTCCTCTGTGTGTGTGTGTGTGCGCGCGCGCGCGCGCACGCTTGTGTACATGTGTTAGGTCTTCAGGCCTGGTTGCAGGTGTCTTTACTCGCTGAACTACCCTGCCAGCCCTGAGACTGACCCTAAGATCCTTTCTAAGCTATACATGCTGTAGGAGATGTGTGGAACGCCAGGGAAACACTGCATGTGCAATGCTCTGGATCTGACCGTCTGCTAAAGAAAGGCTTCGTCTCCAGCTCGATGCTATCAGCAATGGCAGGAACCTTCCTGAGAGAACCGAGCCTCAGAGAGGAGACCTTGAAGGGGACACTGGGACCTGCTCTCTCCTGTTCTCTCTTTAGCTCCGCAAGGGCTCCTCAGCCACGCGCTCCCTCCATGGTGTCCTGTGCCGGCACAGACCCCACAGCAATGGTCCCGCCGGAGCCAAGCCGAAGGGAAGGCTGCTCCCCACGAAGCTGAGATCTCAGGTGTTCTGTCCCGTGGCGGAAAAAAAATCGAGTGGGACAGGCTTTGGGGTCAAGTCCGGCCGTTGTCACCCATTAAGGATACGACTACACCTAAGGTTTCGTTTCTTCAGGTATGCGAGTGACAAGAGAGCCCACGTTCTGGGCTCACGTGCAAAATCATGGAAGTAACAGGCTGTTGAGTTCCTCTCATTCTTACCACACTCTTGTTTCTAGCATTTAATTAACTCATATGTATATGGGTTCCTTTGTGAATGTGTGTGATGCACAGGGGTGTGTGTGTGTGTGTGTGTGTGTGCGCGCGCGCGCGCGCGTGTGTGCATGTGGAAGTCAGAGGTCAATGTCAGATGTACTCAATTGCTTTTCACTATATGTATGTATGTATGTATGTATGTATATACATGTGTGGTGTGTGTGTGCTGTATGTGTATGGGTGATGTGTATGTGTGGGGTGTGTGTGTGTGTGTGTGTCTGTGCGTGTGCATACACATGTAGGACCCAGATGTTGATATCCTGTGTCTTCCTTAACCATACTCTGCCTTATTTCTCTGAGGCAAAGTCTCTCACTGAGTTTGGACTTCAAAGATGCTATTAGACCAGACAGCCAGTGAGTTACAGGATTCCACCTGTCTCTGTTGGGGTTCTAGATCTGTTGCTGCCACACTCAGCCTTTTACATGGGTTGCTGGAGATCTAAACCCGGGTTCTAGTGTTTGTGTAGCAAGCAGCTTCCTGATCGAGCCAGTCCACAGTGCCTCCACCCTATGCTTTGAGACAGTGCCTCGCTATGCTTGGAGCTTGTGTATCTGACTAGCCTGGCAAGATCTTCCTGCTTCCACCTCTCCACGGCTGGGATGACGCTCTGCATGCACCTTTCCTCTGGGCTCCGGCGGACTGAGCTCAGGCGCTCCGGCTTGCAGAGCAAGAGTGCTGCTGACAACGCCATCGCCCGAGCCCCTCGCCTTAACCTTTTGCGTATTTTTCCAGGTTGGCCTGTACCTTACCGCTTCTCAGTCTCCCCCATATCCCTGGCTACTTTAGGTATAGGATCTTACCTTGGAGCTTATTTACCATGCAGTGATATTTACATAGGGTGGTTTCATGTTCTTAGGGTGTGTTCTGGTGATTTCCTATCTCCTTACTAAGCCACTGACCCCTAACTACCTCTAGCATCCCTACCAACTGGAATAGACTGAAACTTACGTGATCCTGGAAGTTACTGCCTCTTCCGTTTCTGGTAAATGTGGCCACAGGTTCTTGGGACCCACCCCACCCCCAACACACACACACACACACACACACACACACACACACACACACGCTGGTTACTTCTCCAGCACTCAGGTAGAAGTGCAAGCCGGCATCAAAAATTTGCTGTTTGGAATAGCTGCTGTGGAGAAAAGCCCCGCCCATCGCTGAGCCCTTAGACACTGGCTGAGTTCAAGCTAGTCTGCCCTTCCTTGAAAACCTCCAGCTGGGAAAAAGACACAAGACGAACTACATGTCCACAGGGGCTCTGTGCCAGTAGCCTGACATTAGAGCGGTGGAAGATGGCTTTACTAACACCTGCAAAAGCCAAATACTCTGGGGAATACGACTTTTAAATTAAAAAACAACCCCCACCCAAAGTCCCATCAAAACTCAAAAGAGTATAGGATCTGGAGCTCAAAGTAGGGCAATGCACCAGGCGCCTCAGGGTTCTCCTGACAGGCTTGCTGCTCAGAACTAGAGCTGCTATGTCTGCAGGTGCAATGTACAAAGTCAGCTCAAGACTCTCATCAGGAGGTGTGAACCACTGGGGGGGGGACACACCCCAAACTGTACTGGATCATAGTGATTACATAACTGACTTTCCCTAAAGAATCTCTAGGTATTTTTGTTAATCAAACCTCGCTGCAGGCGCCCTTGAAGCAGCTGTCTCTGAGGCCAGCGAAGAAAAGTCCTGTTCTCTCTTGATTTTCTGAGGGCGTGCATGCATGCGTGCGTGCGTGCGTGTGTGTATACAATGTGCATGTGTGAATGAATGCAGGTGTGCTGGTGTCCTGATGCACATACATGAGAATCAATTCTCTCCTTCATTCAGTTCTGGGATTTGACCTCAGATATGCAGGCTTGTGTGGCAAATGCTTTTTACCTGTAGAGCCATCTCAGGTAAAGATAAAACAAAACAAAAACACACACAAAACAAACAAACAGACCAACCAAAACTCCGTCTGTCTACCTTGCTCCTTGGTCATCCAGTTCACGTAAGCCCTGCAGTGTACTCTTATCCCCCCACCAGTAAATCTAGGCTCCTCCACTCTGGCAATCAGATTCAGTCACCAAGCCGCGCCAACTAAGCGGACAAGTGGAAAAGCTGGAGGAGGGGGGACTCTACCCAGCATGCAGTGCAGAAGGGGTGGAGGCTGATGGCTTTCTACCCAGCATGCAGCGCCACTCTGGGGCCCAGCGCTTCTTTGGTCCTCGGCTCTCAGCGAAGGGGCTGACTGTGAGAAAGGCATGTTTGGCAGTTTGAACCTCTGCACGGGGCTGGCCTGGAGGGAGGTAGTCGAGGAGGGAGAGCTGACAGAAGCCTACCCCTCCCACAGCGGGCCCTGCAGAACCAAGATACTTTCTTGTGAGACAAACACAGGCCCTAAAATGGGTCAAGTGATGACTAGTGGAAATGCTGACGGCCTCCTACATTTGTCTGAATATAGTCCCAGCAGATGGCACTGAATAACAGAATTCCTACAAGGCCGAGCTGTGATAGGGATGAAGCTTTGGGTTATGTCCACAATGGCCATGACGGTGAGTAAGGCGACGTAGGATTTCCTTAAAAGTAGCTCTCAGAAAGGCCAGTTAAAAAACGCAATGGGTGATTCTGGCTAGAGGAACTTGTACTATTTTTTTTTCTGGTAGAATATTATTGAGGTTGAATGTCAGATGTAGCACACCTATATCTGCCATGTCTGAAAAATGAAAATTTCTAGCCTAACAGATATTTCTATAAAAAGATGGGGCGGTGAGATGATTCAGTGGGTAAAGGCATTGGGTGCAGAGCCAGATGACCTGAGTTCAACCCCTAGATCCTAGATAGTAGAAGGAGGGAACCAAGTCCTGCAGGTTGTCTTCTGAGCATGCACACACACACACTCCCTAAATAACTGTAACTGAAAATGTGATACATACATGATGGACACATTATCAACTAGTTTGCAGTAAACTGTTCTTAAGGCTGATTATCTGTTGAGTGAGCTTAAACTTGGGAGGACTTAGAGAGGTGTGCTGGAGTGTCACTGACCACAAGTTGGCATGTTTTGGAGACATGATTGTTTGTTCACACCGTGATGGAAACATCATGTGTCTTTAGTTTTGAAGGCACTGTGTGGGCGCTCCAGAGATTCCTAATATTGAGACTGTAACTGCTTTTCTCCCAGACATCTCACAAACCAGAGTGAACTGGCTTATCCTTTTCTATCCACAGAATTATAATGTAGATCCAGAGAGCGGGATCTCTTTACAGTTGGGGGGAGTCTGTGCAACCCTGTGGGGCTCTAGGCTTTGGTAGTTCTCCCTAACAACGCACTGGGGTAGGGACCCTGGATGGAATGAAGCTGCTAAGCTACTGCTCTGGAAAGAACTCAGAGCCTAAGAAATTACTTTCTGTGGTAACCTCTCTGCCTTCCCACATCTCTTTCTGCCACCTGAGAGTTCGTTGGACAGGTTCTGTCATAGCGTGAAGGTGTTTTGACATTTGTCTTTGTCTTTAAGTTACTCTCCAATGTAACGTGCAAAGGCTAAGCAAGCCCTGGCCAGCAGCCACTGTTTCAGTTCAGGATCTTGTTACAATGTTTCAAGTCTCTGCAGACTCTCCGGCCTCAAATCCAACTGTCTACTCTTAGCTTCTGTTCCCACGACTATTCTGCCTGAGATCCCTAAAGTGGACAAGGAGCAGACATTAAGGTCAGTGCCCACCTATGGTCAGGCCTGCTTGGGGCAACACTGGTACACTGACCAATCCGATCACTGGCTCTTTTCCAGCTAAGCTCTACGCCCCGCCCCTCCCCTCCACTGTACCTGTGTACTAATGCGTAAAATGCATTTGAAAATCCAAAACCCTAAAAAAAAAATTGGAAGCACAGTTCTGCAATCATTAAGTTATAGGAATTTTAACCCACATCTGTCTTTTATTAAGACAAAATGTCTATAATGAAAAAAACTAGGTAACCTGCACACTAAGTTGTTTATTCTGCATCAACTCTACATGCTCTAGTCCTGCGAGCAGGCTGAAGCTCACTGCTTGTTATCTCACCTTTTTACGATGTCTGTGTTGTTGTTGCCAAGACATTATGACACTGGACGATGCTGGTCATTGAGTCTACACAAGAAAAGAGCCCTCACGCCCAGCTTACTAAGACTGCTGGCTAATTCTTTTTAGATTTATTCTTTAGACGTTATAGATGATGTTCTCAGGTCATGGCATTACCTAACCCTTGCGAGGTCTACTGTATAATTTCTAAACATGACCTGGTGCTCATCGAGGCAGCCAGCCTCTGTCTACGTTCATCTTCCCAGTTCTGTGTCCTTCATTGGGGACATTAGCAAGGCCGTTTCCTCTTCCCCAAAGGATCCAAGTTTATGGTGACCCCTGCCTGATATGACTTTTGAACACTCATTATTATATAGGAGGCAGCAAATTACAGACAGAAGAGGAAGATCACTGCAGTCCAGCTGCCTGCTGTAAGCCCCACCAGGCCATTTGTGAGCCCTGCCACCTCAGGTAGCACAGGTAAATGTTTCAGTTTTACCATCTAGAAAATGAGAAAGATGAACATTTTACCAATCTCATGAAACCACAGTGCGGATCCAATGGCATCTATTTTACACACACACACACACACACACACACACACACACACACGGTAATAGGGTCAAGCTATGTAAAATGAGAGAACATTTAGAATCATACCTGCTATGGAGTAAGTGGTTATTATTATTATTATTTTGAGATTAAATTATATCAGAAAATAGCTCAATAAATTTGCTTGATATATTTTTATTTACTATGTATTTTTAGAGTTAAGCAGCTATTTCTTAAAAAAAAAAATAAATTCCAGAATGTATTTATATTCTGTCTTTCTCAAACTGCTAGTCTAAGGTTGAGAGATTTCTGGGCATTTAGGCTGAAGCGATGGTTACTGACTCACCGGTGGTGTGAGGGAGGGAGTGGGGGGGGAAGCTGGTGTAAAATGCTCTGGGTGGAGCTGCCCCCGGGGAGTTCCGGTGTACCCTCTTTCTCTGATTAGGAGTACCTCTGAAGTTTTCAGTGTTTGAAATGGCAATCCGGATTAGCCAAAACACCGTTGAAACACAACTGCATTTTGTGGCAGATGGCTCTTGAAGGACTAGGGCAGGGTGCCTGTCACTCAGTGAGCTCCGCCCTCTGCAGCCCCGCCCCCACTTCCTCCTTCCTGAGCTGCTCTGCAAAGCACTCACAAATCTCCAGGCTCATGAGTTTTTGTTGACTTTCGTGGGTCACATGGGCCTGCTTCGACTGGCATTTACAGAATGAACTTTAACACGATGATAACCTATTATTTCCACCGTCATTAGCCACCTCTGTGTTTCCTGCTCTTAGGTGCTTAGAGCTCTTCTGAGTTCGAGATAATGGCTATCATGTCTGAAAGCTTCTACTGTAGTGATCTGCTTTTCTGTGCTTTGTCCGCATGTGTAAGCAGACCTTCATTCGAACTGACACCCCATTTCTCTTCACCAACAATGTGCCCCACCGGGGAAACAACTGTCATAACAAATCACAAAACTCAGAAGGAATCTAGGATTGGGGCAGCCACTCCTGTGTCCTCTAGTTTCCCTGCTCTGGATTAAATTGAAGTAAAACTTGATAGTTCCTTTATCAGTCACACCCTAAAGTGGCATATGTAGGCTTCGGCTATCCTGGATGCCCCATCCTCCCTTGCACGCCTAGGTGAGCCTCTCTACACTTTCACTCCTTCAGTGCTTTCTACAGACAGCACTGAAGAGCCCCGAGGCCATCTATCCCTGTGACTGCATGCACGAGTGGCTGCAAGCAGGGACTTACCCTGCAGCTCGGAAGCACATTTTCATCCTGCCCGTCTCCTTTTAAGAAAGATGTCTGAGGATCAGAGAAACTCAGTCTGTCATAAATGTGGAGTTTTACTGTAGCAGGCATTCCTATAAGACCACAGAAGCTTGTTTCCATAGGAAGGAGATTTCCTAACAACGTGGATCAATCTCACAGAAGCCCAGTTTGGGGAGGCAGGATCTAGGCTCACGAAGCATCAAGAAGTCCCATACCAAGTGAGTGGAAAGGGCTTTGAACCTACTCAGAAGGGTGTAGAACCTTCTCCTGTCCTCCATCCCTGTTTAAAACCTCGGAATAAACCAAACAACCAAATAACAAACAGATTTCAGGTCTTCCCAGTTCAGGAATTTATTTGCTGCTCCTGGTGCTACTGGTTTGGAAGCCAGGCTGGTGTTCCGTGGAGGCCAGGCTGGTGCTTGTGAAAAGCAGAGAGGTGGCCACTGTCCCTATTTTGTCCCTGCTGTCTACTAGCCTTGCTCCTTGTCATAAGCCTGCTTTACCAGGACACAGGGAGTGTAGCATTTATTCCTGCCCGTCAGAGCAAGCCCAGAGCACTAGGGTCACAGATTCGCACTGGAGGTGAATCTGTCCTTCCGGCTTATAGGCTGAAGCTAGGAACCAGCCGTCCACGCCCCCGTCCACGCCCCGGGCACAATGTCTCCTAGTGTTTAACTTACCATTTCTCCTATCTGCCTGGCCCTCCTCCCAGGATCTCAGCCTATAGTTTCTTTAAATCCTTTTTACCCTTTCTCAGCACGGTTGAGTTTATTTAAAACAAAACACAAAATGAAAAGAAAAACAAACAAAAACAGACCCCTAAATTATTGTATGTAGGTGGGCCTCCATGTGGAGGTGCTCTCCTCGGTGAGATGAGGGCGGAGCCCCCATCTCACGCCTGTCCCTTGTGGCCGGCAAGCATGTGTGGAAACTGCTAGGCAGGGTCAGGGACACAGTCAGCTCGTGGCCACAGAGCAGGAAATAGCCCCCTGGCTCTCCCCAAGGAGAGGTATCCCCAGGGCCTAGTGGCACATGCATTAAGCCAACACTCATAGTCACTCTCATAGTCAGCTAAAGTCAGCTGTGGTGAGCCCAGCACGCCGGTAGCACACTGGTCTCTTAGAGGGGTGTGGCTCTTAACACTGAGTCTGAACAGGTCTTTCAGGGCACACTGAGTCAACACCTGTGACTAAGGTCAGCGTTCATGAGAATTATTCGGACCTCAAATTTGACACTTGGGGATGGGAGGAGAATTTCCGTTTTCGTCCCGCGACAGAATGAGCCGAATCAAAATGGAGCTGCTGTGGGAGCATCCAGGGTGTAGTTCTACATTCTGTGTGCGTCACTCACAAACCACTGGGTAAGCAACACTGTACTAAAAGGAACTTAAGCCTGTCAGGTTAATTACACAATATTAGGTACGAAAACAAACAGTGCAACACAAAACATAGCTACATCATTATTTGCAGTAAATGTTAACTCTAAATAAGTGCAACCTGTCCACAAATGCTTGCTATAAAACTAATTAAAAAATAAAATCGGATGGATAAACATGAAAAAAAAATTCTCACCCGAGAATTTTTTTTTTAAATATCAGCACTCATTTAGAGTTCGGGATTTGTGAAAGAAAAGCTTTAAAAGGAGCAAACCTGATTGGCTGTGGCTGTTGCTGCGAAGGGGACACTTGTTGCAGGAGTTGTTGCTGCAGAGACAGTGGCGGACGTAGCGCTGTGCATCATGGGTACTTTCAGGAGGGGAACCATGGGAGCAATGAACAGGAGGGTGTAGCATTATGGTAAGAGAAGTGGTATTTGGCATGGTGAATATCAGAGCAGCAAGCCATCATGGGTTAACCAGCAGATGGCATGCGATCACAGTGCAAAGCAAGGAAGCATGGGAGAGAAATAAAAAGGGAAAATCGCTTATTACAAGTACAGTTAAAGGAGGTTTTCAAACACAATCAGTGATTCCCAGAAAGCCCAAAGCGCCTTGCTTTGATCAATGAATTTATACACATTTTGTTTCCAACAACAGAGCCATTCCCAATTGAGAGGACGACATCATGACTATAGCTATGGCTGCTTCTCAAAACGTGATAGGTAATATCCAATGAAGCAACTGGACTGATCCTAGATTCCAGAACATCAGAGGCCTTCGGGCCTAATTTAGAATAGGATGAGCTTTGGAATCAATTGTGGTTAAACCAAAAAATATTTTTCTCTTTAATTTGGAAGCACATCTGTAAGGTGAAATTTCAGTGCCCCATGTTTTACCTCAGTCACTAAGCAGTGAGGCAAAAGAAATGGCCTTGGTGTAAATTTTAGAGCAGTTACTACGAAGTAACCAGATCCATTTTGCCAGTGTTTACTTTCTGAATTTGTAAGTGAAATGGATCCGCTGTCCTGAAGACAGACTTGTGTGCCAAGGTCCTGAATTTGAGAGAAGACTTCACTTTTAAAATTCCCCATCTAAGGGAATGTGGAGGCACAAAAATAAAGCAAAAACAAAACCAAAAACCAAAGCCATTACAAGTAAGTCTGCCCTCTAAAAAGATACATGAGCAGGGGAGTTCTGACACTTGGTTTCACAATACACCCAAGCATAATTGTTTTTGCCAAAGATAAGTACTTCTGGGAAACTCTGATAACTCTAACACACAGCAAAGAGGAGATAAAGGCACACCACTATGAAACTTTAAAACATTGATGAAATTAGCCTGCCTCTGCTTGCTTCATGCTAAACCAGATAAACTATAAAGAGAAACAACACAAATCATTAAAAAAAAGCACACTTGCACTTGTGATTTTATGTCTCTGTGGTGATCGTTCTAGCATTAAGAGGTCACATTAAACACCATCACTCTCTTAAATACACAAGCATAGTTTACACGTTAACTCTAAAGCTATGAAGCCTTCAGATCTACTTCCTAATGCATTCTCTACTGTCTCTGAAATAAATGTCAAACAGTGAAGGCATTGCATGTCATATAAAAGACAAATAAGAAAAGGTTGGAACCTACCAATACTGGTAGCGGGTGTCATGCACAAAACTGACCCTGAAGTCATGCAATGGGGGGAGAGGTGAATAGAAGGGAAGAAACAGGTTAGCGGTTTAGAGTTAACATTCAGAGTGAGGCCGAAGCACAAGGAGGTTAGTTTACACAGTTCTTAGGGCCGTTCACATCGTCAGGATAGCAGATAGACCCCACTTACTAAAGCCAATAAGATTCCAAGCCCCACTCTCTGAGTACTCTCCCCGCCTACTCTAGGGCGACATGATCCTAAGGAGGATGGCATGTGATGATACAACTTGTGTCCTTCTCTGAAGACCTCAGAGGACTTTACACATAACCAAGTTAGCCCCGTCAGGTGGAGAGTAGGTATTTTACAGATGAAAAAATCTGAGGCACAGTAACCCCTCCAAGGTCAAGTGTGCAGTGTGAGCCATGGGAAGGCTGCAGGTAGAGTTCCACACTAAATCCAGGCCAGAGCTGTTGCTTGCCGGAGTGCGCTACGCTCCGGAGTGCACCATGCGCAAACGCGCACAGCGCTGAGTCTGATGGGTGATGAGATGTGTGTTGTGTCGATAGCAATGTGAAAAGAAGAATGGTGAGTGGAGATTTCACATCCTCTAAATCACAGCCCTGATGGGTAGGGCAGGGGATGCTTGAGCAATGACTTGGGTGCTGGGAATGTAGATGGAAGTTTCTGAACGGAATTGCTACATAGCTCTAGGATCTATTCTAGCTTGGGAGACGTTCTGTGACAACGGGGTGGCACATAACAGTGACGTCTAAGTACCTACCATACGAGCAATCGTGGACATCTGGGACCACACTAGGACCCCAGTGAGAGACTTTGATCATGGATACTTCAAGGAGGCTTCTGAGGGATGGAAGAGTTAGGGTGTGTTGATGGGTGCCTGGGTTAGTGGGAGGAGGAAAGCCAACTTCACTGTGTTATCCGTGAATGGTCTTAATGATGTACATGTGTCCTGAAATTCTGCCTGAACAGCAATGCAAGTCAGGAGGGCGGGAAGATGGGCTGGGGCTCTGAGGGATTGTCTTCTGCTAGCTCTGTTCCTCAGAATGTAAGCCAAGGCAATATGAGGATTCTTAGACACTCAGGGTCATGAAGCTGTCAGAGGGGCATTCTTAAACGGATGTAGCTACCTCTGCTGAAGAGCTCAGGGCCACTTGCCTAGATGTTAGATGTGACTCTGGAAACTAAGTATCGTCATTCACGACCTAAGGACCTTCTTGCCTGACCTACATTTTGACCAGGCATCTCTGATTTAGGAAACAGCTATCCAAGTGAGCTATTTCTGACTTTCTTTCTTTCTTTCCTTCCTTCCTTCCTTTCTTCCTTCCTTCCTTCCCTCCTTCCTTCCTTCTCTTTCTCTCTTTCTCTTTCTCCTCCCTCCCTCCCTCCCTCCCTCCCTCCCTCCCTCCCTCCCTCCCTTTCCTTCCTTCTCTCTCTCTCTCTCTCTCTCTCTCTCTCTCTCTCTCTCTCTCTCTCTCTCTCCTCCCTCCCTCCCTCCCTCCCTTCCGTCCCCAGAAATGCGGCAGTACATCCGTCCTGGCACACGCACCCACCGAGACACACACAGATGTGCGCATGCGCAGCGCCAACCCTTTCTTCCTCCATCTCCATTTCTACTTTCACAAACATCTAGAAAGTTCCCTGCACCACGCTTTCATTCCCTTGCTCCCTCCCATCTGCCTCCCAGTCCTGCAGTCCTCTTCAGCTGGTTTTATTCTCCCTCTGTTTTGCCCGGATCTACAGAACACAGTTATATACCTTCATCCAGTTTCCAGGAAATTTTCCACTTGCCAACACTTTGCACACTAAGCCATGTTCTTTCCTTGAATTCTTAGACACACACACACACACACACACACACACGCACGCACGCACGCACGCACGCACGCACACATACATGCATGCACACACATGCACTTCTAAAAGCTTGTACTGCATTCTCCTATATATGTGTGCTGGGGTTTTTAGAGCCCATCCTGGGTCCTTTGCATTTGTTTATTTTTTCTGCTCCGTGGATCTTCTGTTTCACATCATCCACTGCAAAGCTCTCAGCGATCCTAGGGCTTCTGTACTTTGTACCCTGCCAGATTGAAAGTCTCTCTACCTGTTCTCCCGACCTCCCTCCCTTCTACCAGTGTCTCCAATGGAATGTGCTAAGCTGCGTTCTTTCCTGCCTGCTCTCTGCCACATCTGGAAACATGGGGCCCATACCATGCCCCGGGTGACCTCTAGCCTCAATTGGTCTATCTCCCTGCTGTGTCAACACGGCCGCTCCTGAGCAGCCGAGGACCTGCCTGCCTTCTTCAGCAGCACCCCGCCTGGCCCTCCCGCCCCTCTCTACCCCGGGTTCCACCCCACTGGACAGCCACTCCATGTCTGGGAAGGCTGCGCTGCTCTGAGGATGGAGACCCTTCCAGCCCAGGCCCTGACTACCTCCTCGCCGCATCCCTCCTCCCTGGTACCCAGGTCGCTCTGCACAGCCCTTCATTGCTTTCAACTGATTACTTGGTACTTTCAGTCTAATCTTGGGCTCCCTGGCCCAATCTAGAACACTCTTCAGCTCGCCACATCTTTCCTTCTTCAGGTGCCAAAGTACGAGTCATTTCTTCAGAAAATCATCTCGTCTTAATTTCTCCATCTCCCCCGTCACCTAAGTCAGTTCCCGTATCCATTTCTTTTTAATTATTTGAACTCTTTACCTTTTAATTCACACTACTCTAAATTTTGTTAACCCATTTATATGAGTTTTTAAGCATCTTTCTCATTCTGCTGTGGACTTAAAAGAGACAGAGATCCCATTTAACTAGTTGCCTAGGGCTCCTCGGGGTGCCCCTGGTGGGGATCAGTGTTCCGGCCCACTGTAAAAAGCACTTTTGGGGAAACTTATTCCTGAAAGTTATTAAAGGGTCTAGTTTGTAAAATATTCCACTTCAGAGTTAACCATGTTAGACTTCAAAGTCACTTCGGAAGAATCCCCCTTTATTCTTCCTGTGTTCTGCAGTGAACGGGTTTTCTCAAGGGCTTCCTGGGTTCCACTTGTGACTATACAAGGGTGTCAACCATCAGCCAGAGAGGGCAGCGTGCCACTCTGCCTTGTGTCCTGGGTGTGGGGAGTGCCTGACCCGACTGCGTCACCAGCCCCCTCTCTGTTGGCCAAGAGTGGTCTGAACATGGGACACGCGGGGCTCAGGACATGTGGACTGCTCTCTTAATACCAGATTCTGGTTCTGCTCTGATTGGCAAGCTGTGTCCCCACTGTTTACCTAGTTCTGCCCTCTGCTCCTCCACAGACGCTGCGAGTGATGCATGCTCTGACTACAGAGAATGGCTCTGTTCAAACCCACTCCTGTCAAGCCTGCCCAGTGTGTCCTTCCCCTAACGTACAATCTTTACAGTTGTCGGCAAATTCTCCTGCTCTGCAAACTCTCCCTGCTCTGTGTTGTTCACGCCTGCATCTGCTGAAGATGCCCTCCGTCTTGTCCTTCATACTGCGGACTCTGGTTTTTACCCAGCTCTGGGGCCCTTTACATTTTCATTGTATGTCTGCAACTCAGACCATCACACATGCTTGAGGAAGGCTCACTAAACCAAACAGAGTCCATACGTTTTGAATTTAGGCAGACGGTTTCCACTGAAGGTGAACAAACCTTTTACAAGTGTGCAAGAAACTTTATGTAACATGTATGGCTTCTCATTACTCGGAAATGTCTGGCCCAGAACTTTTCACAGGCACTTCCACTGTAATGAAGTGTTTTAAGGAAGGGCTCTGCACTGCCTTTCCTCTGACCTGGCCAGCGTTTCGCCAGGGTGCGGATGCTGTGGATAACTCAGCATCTCAACCACGCGCTTCCTTCCTCCACCGCACAGACACTTCACCTCAGGCTTCTGTGAGCCAGAGCCTCCTGGGAAATTCCTAGTTGTGTGCGTGCCGTTTCGTAGTGTAAACACAGCCTCAGTTTTTCCATCTGCAAAATGCACATAACTTCTCGCCACTAACAGAACTGTGCCATCCTGAAGAACAGTGGCAGTGTGTGCAAGAATACTTATAGCAATTCAGAATGAGCTTGTCACAGAGATGCCCAAAGCTATTCATCACACAGCGGTTTCCAAGACCATGCGGGATTTTGCCACTTTCTTATCACAGCATGGGAAATGTATAAACTTCTTGGTTAAAATAACCCCTATAATTTTTTTTTTTAAAAAAATAGACAAAAGAGGAAAATTCCACCCACCCTGGTTGTGGAGAATAATGCCATATCCTGTGCCTTACATTGAAATCTTAAAGCCTAGAGGCAGATTTCCTAAGATCCGGATTCACATTGTGTCAGCAGGAGGACTTTAGCATATATCAAAGTTTTGCTATGCATGGCCTTCCACTGCAGGTAACTGTCCAAGAAGACACACACACAAAAAAGGCTTTCCATCCATATGTATGAAAACTGCTTACGTAAAACGTTAACAGAAATTAAAAAAAAAAGTTCATTGAAAATAATGGGTTAACCATCTGCTAAAAATCACCACACAGTGTCATCACCTGATCAGCAGAGGTTTAAAGACAACCAGGGTAAATGATCATAATCGCTGTCATTTTTATATGAAGTTGGAAACATGGGCTTATAAGAAAGATTCCCTGAAGCAAACAAACAAGAAACCTGCCGCAATCATCTGTCTATGTAACCAGGTGAGAGCTTATGCTGAATTTATTCTAGTAGAATTATTTTCTATCACTTCAGAGAAGGGTAGTGAATTTCTTGGAAGTTCAATTACCACTCCAGTACACAAAATCCACACCGTTATCCGCTGTGATCTTTACAGCATATAGCAAACATGCTACAAACACTTGTGATTCACAGAATTAACCAGGCTACAGTCCACCTTCAGGCTTCCAAAGCCTACAGCACGGTTGCCAGCACGGTTGGGCTGTTCCTGGGCAATCCAGCAGAGGGCGCACAGATACAGCCCAGGTAACAGGGACTACTTATTACCCATCCACATCATCCCATCCGGCTCTTGCCTAAGCTATGCTATTCCCCGGTGCTTAGCAAACACTTCGGGGTGTCTCTACAGAATCCTAGAATGGGGATGCTTTTGATGAATTATCCAACCAGTCCATACTGGATCGGGGTGATCCACATGCTGTAAAGAGCCTCGCTGGCATTCCCAGGAGATCGGAACATCTGTATTCCACGCTCTTCAAAAACAGACTTGTCTTTCATAGTTTTTCATTCTGTAATTTTTTCTATCTCCTAAAGTATATAATGGCCACAAGTCTACAATGAGACACTTGTAGTAACCACACAGGATCCTCAGGGTGAGCTGACCCTCTGGTAATTATGTTATTTCAGGTGTGTTCGGTCACAAATACTGCTAAGCTAAGACTGCATGGAATGCCATTAATTAAGATTGCAGTGGGGTAAGATAGGAAAGTCTTTTAATATAGATTCAGAACTCATGTACTTTCTGACAGTGCATTTCTATTAATATAAATATAGTTTATCAGTTACTAATTCATTTAAAATACTAATCCAAATAGGTTACCATTCATTTATAGTTTTTATACAATGACTGTTACTGGAATAAAAACTGGCTACCTCCAACCCTAATGCTCATAGGCTATGGGCTCTAAGATTAATATATCTAATCACACTGGTTGATGACAGTGTTTCCTTGCTGCGATGGGACAAAGAATATGGGCTTGAAAAAACCCAGTGGATGGTCTTCCCAACAAGATTTATGTCATCCATTTCTAAGAGGCTAAAAGGTAAAGTTGGGCACGTGAAGATGACCGTGTTTGTGAGGGTGTGTGTGTGGGTGTGCATGTGGCCGTGTAAGATATGGGGGGACTGGAGTTAGAATGGATACGTGTTACATTGGTTTTTTTCTTCACCTGAATTGATTTTTCATGCCACTTCAGAAACAAAACCCCACTTTAATCTGCTTTGGAGGAGAAGTCTATAGACTCCGTGGGGGGTGGGGGGACAGTGGAGGTGGTGTCATGTTATGTAAATGGAACCAGGCACTGGACACCAGCCTGGCATTTGTGTCAGCTCTGCCACCTTGGAAAGTCACTTCTCATTATCCTGGGGGCCTCAGTTTTCTCATTTGTAAAACAGTCCACTGGATGAGGAATTCATGAAGACCCTTCTGCCCGTGAGACCTTGCGATTAACAGTCTCCAGCGATCGGCAGGCTAAGGGATGGTAGCCCCTTCTCTTATCACTCATTGGCTTAGAACGGAGGACAAGCACTCCAGATAGCTGTGAGCTTGGTGAGAGTGGAGAAGGATGAAGAGAGAGAGACAGAATGGATATAAAAATACGAGCAGAGGATTGCTTTCATTTGAGTAGCCTTAGACTTTTTAGTGCTCTGAATAGAAGCAGGGAAAAAACGGTTAGTATTTACTGGAATTTATATTTTTAGGTCATTGAGTGTTAAGGACAAATTTCAATTATCTCATATAAAAAATCTTATTTGCATACACTATTTTACGGGGCTTGCGTAAATAGAAGAGACCCAAAGCTTTAACCGCTCCCTGTCTCTCAAGCTGATTCCCACCAAACACTCAGCCTTAGAATGCTAACTGCCTTTAGCTATCAAAGCAAGGTCAACAGGTCTAGGTAGCCAGGGCTGTGGTGGGCCAGGCTGTATCTGCACCTTCTAAATGCAATCTAGATGCCACCAAACAGCTTAAAGATATGAGAAGAAAGCACATGACCGGAAGGACACAGGACAGACGTGGAGAGTAAGGGCACGCACCTGTGGGGATGAACGCCGTGTGCTGCTGCAGCTGTGCGCTGGTCAGAGCCTGCTGGTAGTGCAAGACGCTGGGGTTGAAGACCGTGCTGGCTCCGTTACTCTTTTCAAGTGCTTGTCTCTTTGGTAAAGGATGGAGAGCACCAGGGGGAAAGGCCTGGAAGGGAAGAATTGGATAAGACGTGTCCAACTTAAAGCAAGCCCGAGTTCCACGGCCACAGAGATCATCAACTGCAACATTCTTTTCTTTTCTTTCTTTCTTTAAAAAAATGACAGCTAGGGAGATGCCTCTGCCATGCACCGTAATTTAAACAGCGGCAATGTCGAATGAGTGAAGATTTGTTATTGAGAGCGGAAGCATGAATTCTGTAACCCAAAAACAGTAGCATCTCAGCTAAGGAAAAGAAAAACTACCAAGCGACAACAATGGAAAAAAATGGCTTCAGCTTTTTTATTTTTTAAAAAAACAGGTTAAACTACACTAAGGGGGAGAAAGGAGCATTTGCGTTATTATTAAAATCTATTCTTTAACTGAATGGCAGTTTCTTGAATTTAAAGGTTAATAATAATAATTACGATGAGCATTTTTCTGAGCCACATAATTTAAATTTGCTTCACTCTTTTGGAAAAGGTATTAAAATTTTGTTAGATTTAATATTTATTTCCCAGATTACATATGCAAATGAGATGACTAAGTACCTTATTGAATTCCTCCATTTTAAAATTAATAATAATGATTGGCTGCAACCAGTATTTTACATACAAATCTCAGCTGGTTCTCTGAAAAGCTACATGCAAAGCGAAAGGTGAAAGGTCAAAGTACCAGGTCTACAGCTGCTTCGAGAGGTCGCTTCAGTGCTTTGGCAGTCGACTGAGTCTTTTAATAACAGGCAGCGAGCACATGATGGCAGTGGGCCAATGGGATTCAAGCGAATTAACATACAGGTAAACAGCAAGCAGAGGTGCATCATGGGAACGGCATTGCATTGTGGATAGGTGAGAAGGAAAAAAATATTCTGAATGCAATATACAACGTACAAAACACTAGGCATGCACAACAACAAAAATGTTCTCTAAAGAAATGAATATTACACCTTAAATTAGTATCGAAGCAAAAAATGCATCTACTATACCTTAGTTAAAAGCATATAAGAGAGTAAAATATAGATGTTTGAAATTCAGGAAAGTTAATTAAAACAGCAGCTTGCATACACACCATAAGCACTTTTTTATATTGCTTTGGGGTGGGGGGGAATGCAAAACTTTTAAGGACCATAGGGCTGAAGAACATCTGATAAGTTAGTTCCGATATAAAATAATGAAGAAATCAAGTACATCCAATTTTGAAAAAAAATCTTCATTTAGCTATGTTTTGATTCAGATTAACCTAACAAAATGAAGTGGCAAACTGAGACAAAAAAAAATTCAGGCAAAAAATATTCAAACACAAGGTTATCTATGTAAAACGGTTTGGGTTTGGGTCGTTATTTTTTGGCTGAATCACATGGGATATTGCCTCAGTTCCTGTCTTCATTCTGCTAGGGTGGGTCTCAGCACATGGGGTAATGGCCCAGAACTCGGACAATTTGGATTTCAACAGGAACTTTCCCAGCATTTTGCTTTTTCTCTGCTTCATTTCTAACTACTAACTTATCATCCGTTCTGTTTCTACTACATTTGAAATTATAATGCATTTCAAACCACTTACCGGAGTATACTAAGAAAATACCCTTTAAAAAAGGCATTTCACGTCCATGGGTATTAAAATGATTTCTCTTTAGTAATACTATCTGTACTTTTAGCTACGATCAGTGGTTAACCGGTTGATGACAAGTGGGACTTTCACCAGAACAAGCAGCTAAAATAGCAGGGAACGGCCCTCAGACAGGCGCGCTGCCCTCAACTTACAACAGTACTTCTGGGAAGACAGCATCATTTAAACAACTAAGGTAGTATTGGATATGGATTGACGTAGACCTCAATTAAAAAAAACAAAAACAAAAAACCAAAACCCTCTTCTTTCTGGTTATTAAAAAGTAGAAAAATTCTATGATAGAATTTTGTGAAAGTAAAGAAGTCCAGGAAGCAGCTTCAATGCAAATGGGAACAACGACCATCCCCCTTTGGGTTAGCACAATAGGTAAATCCCCAAGCTCTGTCTGATTGAATTCACAATGAAGGTCTGTGGGAGAACAAGGGTATCTGAAATGAAGGGAGATAGAGCTTTGCCCTCAGGACGGGAACAATTAATGATGTTTCCCTTGTCAAATGTAGAGTTTCCCATCATTCTGTGACTCAGGATTAAAAAAAAAATGTAGGAGAAGATAGCTTAGGAGCTATGGAACTTGGAGAAAGAGACTAGAAATAGGTGGAAAGAACTGTAGGCAGAGAATTCCCAACAGGGAATAGAATGTTCTAGAAGGCATTTTGGATAAAGGTCATGAATACTAGAAGATTGGTAAAAAAAAATAATAATAATAAATAAATAAATAAACAGCCCAAACTCTTAGATATTTCTTTTTGTTTTGTTTTTGAGACACAGTCTCACTCTTTAGTCCAGATTGGCCTTGAACTCACAGTAATTCTCCTGCAGCAGCCTTCCAGAGTGCTAGGATTACAGGCATGGACCACAGTGCCAAGCAACTCCTAGATATTATTAAATGTAAGTTCAATACACTTCCATGACTCCGTTCTGGTTATAATCTTTCCTCCCTATAGTTTCACAATGTTCACTAGTGCACTGTTGCCTTGATTTCATTCATGTTATGTGTGTGTACCTCCACACATGTGCAAGATGGCACGTGTGGGGCTGTCAGAGGATGACCTGTGGGACACAGTCACCCTCCCACTCTGTGGGTCCCAGGGATTGACCTCTGTCATCAGGCAGCCTTCCCGTGGGCCTGTTGAGGTTTCTGAGCCTCAACTAATCTCAGTCCACTGAAGAGGGCTCCATGACTGCTCTTTGCGATCCTGGGAGTGCTAACCAGCTGGCAGAGTCCAAAATCATTCTTAACTTTCAGTCTCAAGTTTCCCACTTTCCCAGCCCTTGGGATGTAGGAAATGCATTTCCTAGTGGGCGGATCTTTTTAGATTTGCCTTTTAGAAGAGTCTTCAAAGGTTGGTACACAGGAACACAATTTTGATGCAACAGAGCATCCTATAGTGAGTTCTCCAGGCAGAATCAAAGCGTCAGAGGAAGCACTCAGCCGTGCTAGTTCACAAGTCAAAATGAGGCGGACAGAAGTGTGGGCTTGGAGTGCCGCTGTCCATGGGACAGCTGAGGCTTCTCTGGCGGACGGCAGCTCGTCCTGTCACCGGCTCTTTCCGTTGCCATCCTTGGTTTATGTGAACAAAGACTACATGGGCAGATGAAATACCCTTTGTGTTAGAACTACCAAAGGGCGCCTCCAACAAGCTCACTCTCAGTCTGAAAATCCTCGTGAGAGATGCTTATATTTTAAGAGGTATTATGAAAGAATACGGCTCAAATAGAGATAAATGCCTCTTCTTTCCAAGAGTTGGAGCTCTCAATTCTTCCTTAATGCCCGACTATGTAAAATAAGGGGGAGATCCCTGGACAACAATACCAGCCTACACCATGGAGGTGTGCTGTCTTCGGCCAGGGAAGGCGGGAGAGTGCTAACACTCTCGGCTACGCCCAGCTCCCCGTTTGTCCTCTAAATAAGGAAATGGAGTAAGAGGCTTTGTGCACTGTTCTGGATAATCTTGCCTGTAAGGTTCATCAAACTCTACCTAGGCTGGTTTCAAATGAGCCCCTCACATTAACCGGGAAGACATGACAGATTCAGTAATCTTCCCATCACTGTCACAGAGATGCTGGCATTGTTCCGAAACTACACTGCTTTCGGTCGCCTCTGAAGATGCTCTGAAATCCTGTGACTGCTCAGCACTCCAAATTTGGGCACAGCATAACAATCCAAGAAACTATGGTAACTGACTCCCGCAGCATCCACTGCAGCGACCTCCCTGCATTCTGATGAGCGTACGTGAGAATGTGGAGGAGGGCCGTGGCAGGGCTCAGCTGTGGCTCCACACTGTGGGGCTTCGGGTACACGGACACTTCTGCTCACATCTCCACCCTCATAGGCTCGCACACTGCCCCTTCAGGACTGGATTTGGTATTGATTGTGTGTGTTGGAACTCTGACTTCTAGGACGTATAATCACAGCCTGACAAAGTCAGGGCTGAGCGTGACAGCCACCATGACTGCCGCATTTTTAATCTTCACAGGTATTTGAGTGAGAGAGACAAACGTTTCTAGGTTCATCTCCAAAGCTCATGGTGTCTCAAGCTGAAAGATGGCCACCGTGACCCCGAGTAACTGGCCCCAGTCACTCTGACCATAGAGAGACAGCCAGGAAGATGACACATGGCAGTGACCCCCTAGTTAGAGCCTCTGCTGAAGGCACTGTTTGCTCTCCCATCGGGTGTAAGGATGCATCTTAGAGATGGCTGGGTCACAGGGAGAGGTGGGCCTCAGAGAGTAGAAGGGAGAAGGGGAGACGGACCTGCAGCCACACCCAGCACTCCCGAGCCCCGACTTTCTCTCTTCCTTGAAGGTGTTACATGATACAGAAAAGCCAACTGGGCCAGTTGAGCTTTTGTCTCCCAGCAGAGTCCTGGCGAGGCCAGGGAGTGCCCCGAGTCCCTACTGTGGCTCATACAATGACGGCCGTGCAGGAACATGACCTTGCTGGCCAGGATTCAGCTCGAAGAGCAGCGAGTTGGGGCTGGTCTGAAAAACTAACCACAGAGAAGACTCTCACAGAGCAAGATACTAAGTAGATGGGATCTGAGACCTCTACACTCACAGACTTAAAGGGCACGTTTTCTCTAACAGTAATTCACTTTCAGATGAGCGGACTTATGTGTTTTTATCTCTGCACCCCTCCCCTTTGTTCCCACATACGGTGAGGTTTAGGGCTTTCACTTCCACTAAACCCTTAGTGGGAGCATTTCCCTCTCATGTGGATGCATTAGGCCTCCCGCATACAGGAGTGGAGAGACTCAGTGCAGAGTCTGAAAATTTAGAAAGGAAAGACACAAGACACTGGACAGTTTGAACCGTTTGCAGTGCCCGTGGAGACCAGAAGAGGGTGCTGGGTGCCCCAGTACCTGAGTTCGAGAAGGTTGTGAACCTTGTGGGAGCTTGGGATAGAACTTGGGTCCTCTGAAAGAGCAGCCAGCAAAAAAAAAAAAAAAAGAGCCGGGCAGTGGTGGCGCTCCCCTTTAATCCCAGCACTTGGGAGGCAGAGGCAGAAAGATTTCTGAGTTCAAGGCCAGCCTGGTCTACAGAGTGAGTTCCAGGACAGCCAGGGCCATACAGAGAAACCCTGTCTCAAAAACAAAACAAAACAAAACAAAACAAAACAAAACAAAACAAAACAAAACAAAACAAAAGAGCAGCCAGTGCTCATAAGCACTGCGCCATCTCTCCGGCACCTAGACTCCGCTTTTAGGTCCTTTCATCTCCGAAGTCCTCTCCATTCTTTCCCAGGGAGGACTGGCATCTGAGCCCCACCCCATGCCCAAGCCCATCAGGTTTCCCACCCTGTGGCTGTCAAGCACGCTTGGGTTCTCACACTCTACAAGCCAAGCTGAGCTGCGTGAGGGCAAAGCCGCCAGCCTCGTCCACTCACTCCACCAGCAGGTGCTGGGGCCGGGCCGGCTCAAGGCGGTTTCTGTGGATGGATGCGATGTGTCCACTGTTCATCTAAACACCTCTGGCGAGCTGAGCTGGATGTCACGCTTTAAAGTTAATTAATTAGAAATGTCTGCAACCTAGCGCCCTGGTTCTCAGCTGTGGGTGTGCTCTGGACAGAGTCACCTGGAAGATTCACAGGGCCTGGGCCTGGCCCCTGCCCAACCCCTAGCACTCCACCAAGATGCCCTGGGGTTAGGGATCAATAGCAGATCCTTTCCAAACCCTTCAGTTGATTGCTGAAAACAGTGGAGGCTGAGGAGGGGTCTGGACATGCGATTCTCAAATGTCAACATGCATACTAAACCCCTGGGAGGTTTTAAATGTGTGTGTGTGTGTGTGTGTGTGTGTGTGTGTGTGTGTGTGTGTGTGTGCCTCCTGGAGCTGGAGTCAGCTGCTGTGACCACCTGATGTGGATGCAGGAAGCCAGCTCCAGTCCTCCCAAAGACTGTCCACGCTTACCCACTGAGCTGTCTTTCCAGGCCCTGACTAGGAGTTTTGTTTGTTTTTGTCTGAGACTCCCGGAGAGTCTTCACAGGCTCCCAGGTCGTCAAAATGACAATGCTTCCTGTGGCCAAGGGGCGGCTGGAGGCTGTGAGATTCAGGAGCTTAGCAGTATTGGTTCCGGAGGGACTGTGAGGAGAATTAAAGGGCTAGCCTGGGTTATAGGTCTTTTAGTTGGTTCCTTTTAGCGCCAGCTAGCTCAGTTCCATTTTCTTCGTTTCCTGAGTTGCTGCTGTGCTTGAGGTCTGCCCGACCTGTTGGCAGGCAGCACAGCTGAGGGGGAGGAGAAGGGAGGAGAAGCTAGAGACCCACGGGGTCACTGGCCGCTGGGCTTCTCTGAGGGTCCCCCCTCCCCCAAACCGACTCCAGCAGCGAGCTGTACCACTTGTTGGGTCTGCTCTGGCCTGTCTCCTGGTAAAGCCCTAGCCCCATGGTCCCAGGGAGGATGGAGGAGGCTGCGAGGCCAGGCGACAGCGGAGGGGACAGAGCTCACAGCCCGAGGTCCCTGCACCTTGGGGATTTAGTTATTGTGGAGGGAAGGAAGGGCAAAACAGAACAAAACGAGAAGGGGTGGGGGATGACAACAGAGCTTAGGCAGCTGAGCAGCGGGAGTGGCAGCCGTGTCTCCCAGCTGCCCGAGGCACAGCTCCTTCCCACCCGCAAGCACCACCCGCGGCCTGGGAGGCGCAGCGGTGCGGGCGCGGCCGGCGCACTTACCATGACTGTGGCCGCGGCCGCGGCTGCCTGGGCGGCCACCGCGGCCTGGTTGGCTTGGTGCTGCGCAGCTTTGATTTTGGCCTGCAAGTGTGCAGGAGGGTGAAAATATTTGCATTTCTCCCTCATGCAACGCCCCTTTATGTAATCCATACAAACGGTTACGGTGTTGTCGTTTGTGTCGATCATGGTGCTGTCTGCCGGGTGTGCAAAGCGGCAGTCTGTCTCTCCCCGGGCACAGTTTCCTCTCTGGAACTCCCTGCATACCTGAGACAAGGGGAAAGAGCAGAGCGCTGCAGAAGAAAGCCTGGTGGCCACCTTGCCAAGGGAGGGGGAGGCAGGGAAGAGGGCCAGGAGGAGGAGGAGGAGGAGGAGTAGGAGGGGGAGGAGGGGGGAGGAGGAGGAGGAGGAGGAGGGGGAGGAGGAGACTTCCCTTCATGATGTCTTTAGGTTCAGAGGGTAAAACTGTTATGATCTAGAACCCAAGTTATCCTAATTACTAAAGAATTAATTTGGGTTTTGTTTTGCTGCCTTTACTAGGGTGGATATTGAAATGGGGAAATTAATCTGAAATCTGTTCTTTACCTAAAACAGCAAAGGAAAGTACTTGAACAAAGACACTCTGTTCTTGCAAAGCATAGCACATTTGTTTCCATTTCCTACCTATGTCTTTGAATGCCTGTGTGGAGACAGTTATACAACACGTGCATAGATCTACCTATCATGTAGCACGTGTGTGTGTGTGTGTGTGTGTGTGTGTGTCTGTCTGTCTGTCTGTCGGTCAATCCATCATCTGTTTATGGCCACTTTCCTTTTTACTACACTTCTGTGGCCACAGTTATGGAATTCACACACATCCTTTTTATTTATTTTTCCTTCTTTCCCTCCTCTTCTACCCCCCTTTTCCCTTCAGGCTCTTTCTAGTCAGTCTGTCTACTCTTCCAATGCTTCTGTGCTGGTTACATCTATCTGTCTGTCTGTCTCTCATTTGATACCTCCTACTCCAATAGTACCTCTGGGGTGCTGTCTGTTCCTGGTACCGAAGGATGGTTAGCCTGTGTACCCAGCTATCACAGCGTATAGACAGTTCTGGGGAAATGGCCCTCTGTTCGCCTCTCTGAGGAGGGGGGCGAAGCTCCTGGCTGTGAAGATTCCTGCCCCTCCCCCACTCTACAAAGGTATCCCAGGTAAAGCCACCAATCGCAGGAACTAACACCTGCGACACCAAAACGTTCGTTTCAAACTCACTGTAGTATTTTTGATCACTCCCAAAGAAGAAGAAAGGTGAAAAGGAGAGAAATACAGCAAAAGGAAAAATAAAAACAAACAGAACAGAGAAGTTAGAACTGTCCATCTCAAACAACTGAACTTCTCTCTCCTCTGAACCCTACCGTGAGCAGAGAGGTTTACTACCCAGCTGCATCCTGCTGGCCTTGACCTGCTAATCCCTGAGCTTCTTCCTCCCAAGGGCTGGATCACCACATCCAGTATTATTGGGGTTCTGAGTCCTGCCTGTCTGACCTTCCCAGGCATCGCTGGAGTTCACAGATGTCCTTCCTGGTAGGTAATGGACAGAGACTGACCTGCCAAGGCCATCTGCCAGTCGCAGGCGCCTTGTTTGCGGAGCCTGTAGAAAAGACCTCTAGCTCCCAACCTTTCTCACGTTATTTTGCTTTTGCTCCCTTACTCTGAGCACCTAAGCTTCCTCAGCCCCAGCAGGTAGAGGCTGAAACGCGTCCCTTCTCAGAACAGACCTCAGCAGCCTTAGGTTAGCCTCAAGGTCCCCAAGCAGCAGTGACTAGTTTATATTCTCTTCATCTAAAGATCACTATACTCTGGGTAAACTAAGGGAAAAAATGTAGTTTTGAAAATATTTGTAGTTTGACATCCTGAAGTCTAAAACATTCCCCAGGGGGTAGGCAGTAAATATTTCTTGCCCCCAAGGTATATTTGGTTAGTTTTAAAATTCATCAATGCTGGAAGAATATTCCTTAACAGGTCTGTAGTCTAAGCATACAGAGGTTACCTAACAATTTTAACCAACACTGGAACTAAAGGAAGCCTTTCAGAAATCTATCAGAATCTTCACATAACCACGTGAAAAGCCCCATTGTCTGTCGCAGGGACAGTGCAGCAAGACTAATAGGAAAACCCTTGGCTCTGATTAAAGAAAAAGTTTATTCAACAAACTCTGGGAGGATTTGCCTGATCCAAATGTAAAAGTGTATTTGTAAAAATACATGTACTTAAAATCCTTTTGAATATTATAGAACATTTGGATTTACTTTAAAAACAGCATATTAATAACCAAATTTACTCAGGATACACTTTCTTCTATTTACCAATAAAGCCATTATGACACTCAACAGCATCCATACCTGATTCATAGAACTGTTGGGAGCTCAAGTCCTATTCATTCTGTCTGAGTGCACCCACTTCCCTGACCTGTTGGGCTTCTGACCATTTCCAGAACGTTCTGGAGTCCACTGAAGCTATTTCTACTGTGCACAGCACTGAAGACCAAGAGCCGCTCTCTGGCTTGCATCCTGATGACGTTCATATTCTGTAGGTGAATATTTATTTACTGTTTTGAGACAGAGTCTCTCTGCAGCCCACAATGGCCACCAACTTCTCTGTAGTCCGGTCTGGCCTTGAGCTTGTGGCCGGCTTCTCACACCAGCTCCTTGGTCCTGTGGCCACAGACACAGGCCACCATGTCTAGCTTAATGTTCTATTCTTATACAAAAAACACAAGCAGCTGACATTCGCTTATATCAAAGTTGTTCTCTGCCTCTGGGCTGATGTCCTTTATATGAGGCATTACTTTTATAGCATGGAATTGTGAATACACAGAATTGCAGCAGTGTGTGCACGAAAGTGGACTTTCGGCAGGATGAAGCTATTTCACAAGCATCCATCCACTCTCACAGACACACACTTCTATCACCAACGCATCCCCAAACAAGAACATAATTGAAATACCTCCAGTTTATCAGTCCTGAGAAGTTTCTGAGTTGCAGTTGAGCCCGGGACAGTGACCGGTGGACTTCCGGGAACAATGACAGGTGTAGTGGGTAGAACCTCTGTTGGGACTAACCCCACTCCAGGGGTGACAGGCGCTAAGTAAGGCGCAAAGCTAATAGCGGCATTTGTCCCTATGGTGGGACCCACAGGGAAAGTGGGCTGTCAGAGGAAAACAAGACGGGGAAACTCTGTTAGTGCAGAACTTAGAGCGAGCGTCATTTGAGCAAGAATTCACACAATCATTAATAAGTGCTATCTGAGAGAAATGTATCCACTGCCTAGACTATCCTTTGTGTGAGTTAGACAAGTCAACTCTGAATTGCAAATTTCATTATTCACTCCCTCCTCTGCTTTTCTTTTGCTCCTCAGAAATGCAAACATCAGAGCTCCCCTCTTGCCAGAACCATATGAACAGTCAGGAGAGCACCAGAGAACTCCAATGCCAAGGAAAGGGTTAGGCAGATTCTTCCTGTGAAAATGTTCTCAACAACTGAAGATACTCGTTTCTGCCCAAATTACCTATCATTCCCAACTACTGAGTACTCTAACCCAAAGGCAGTAAGCCCTACAGAACATAGACTAGTCATGTATAGGTCTTTCTTATAGGTTTATATGAGGCACATGAATGACACACCCCTTGGTTATAGCTGATACTCAAGTTGGCCAAATTCACATGCTTTCAAGCACATGAAACTTCCTTGGGGTTTATTTTGCTCAGATGTACCAAGATATTTCAGTCTTTCATCACTAGCATATGCATCCCCAACTCATAGGCAGTTTTCATGTAGACCTACTATGTGCGGCTCTGCCCTACTATGTGCC
The DNA here is from genome assembly GCA_964023405.1 of Apodemus agrarius. NCBI lineage: Eukaryota > Metazoa > Chordata > Mammalia > Rodentia > Muridae > Apodemus > Apodemus agrarius. Next base: position 4,565,289 of record OZ030013.1, read on the forward strand.
AATATGTCCTTTCATTCTTGAAAGGCTGGATGGGAGAGCTTGCAATTTCAACCGATCAGTTTCCCACATGACTGCTGAAATTCAGTTTTGTTACCTACTCACACAATCAGAAAAGCCATGACAAGCAGGCCTGGTCCCTAATTAAATGTGTTCTCCATCACTGCAGTCCTGGCTAAGAGTAAAGTAATCCTACCATGGGTTGATAGGATAATTATTTTTAAGAGTTTCATATAATCAATATCTAAATAAGACTGCTTTTCAGAGAAGATATTATACACACTTAGACAATGAACCTTGTTTCACCTTTATCTATAGTACCAATTTACCAAACAAAGCCTCAACCAGGAGAGCCGGTAGATAGTTATACAGCTCTTGCAGGCTCCAAACTCGGCAGCCCTCCTGCCTCAGCCTGTAGAGTGCTGGGATTGTGGGCGTGTGTCACCATGTAGACCCTACAATTTTACCTGTGAAGAACCACTGTTAACATGGCTTCTCAAGATTTTCCCAGGAATACACTGTATACTGAACTTCTCCCAACAGCTCCGCATCTGTTTGCTTGGTTTTTATTTATGAATTTTTTTTTGAAGGCTTGAACCTAAGGTCTCATACAAGACAGGCAAGTATCTTCTACTGCGCTCCATCCCCAGGTTTACAAACAATTTCTAACCTAGTTGTTTTCACGATAAGTTTTCAAATATTTCCAGTCACATCCTAACGTGACTTTCCAGCTCTGAGCTATGCCGTTGCCACGTGTCATAATATTTCTCTGTTTTTACGTCGCGGGTAATGTTCCTGTTGTGTTTAGACTCCAGAGGAGTTGTTTAACACACGGGGAAGCTAACAGTCTGCTTCAGTAATGCATTTTCCTTCAGGACAACGAGCAATGTCTCTTTTGAATGACCACGTTGGGAGACAGCGAATCATGGAGAGTTTGTTCAGAGATTTCTAGAGAGGCTGCGAGATCTTCGCAGAAGTGGCTAAGAGCTGAAGGAGGCGATTCTAATGGACTTGGAGGAAAGCTGGGTAGTTCTCCCATGAGGACTCTTACATCTTTATGGTTCAGAAATAATGTTTGCTTTGGGAGGAACGGCAGCATGAATGCTGTGCACTGGAAAGGGAGAGCGGTTTGGTATGTTTTCTTCTCCCACTTTTCTACAAAATTTTCCATGGATGTGATGGATGTGATCTGTTACCCGCTGGAGTCCTAATTATAGAAAGCTGTGGCTTTTTAGTAACTGTCACTTTGGTAATTTGGTACTATTGAAAAAAAACCAAGTAACTTAATAGTATAAGGACCACGTTATGCTAGGATTAAAAATATCAACCTTGAAAGGCCCACACACACCAGCCATTCAATGGGCCCACTGTTTCTGAATTGCCTTGGGTGGGGTAGATTTTTAAAGTGGTAAATGCTGGTACAATAAATAAGTCGTGGCAGGAACCCTGAAATTCTCACCTAAAAGACTTACTGTGTGAGGAGAGTGTGACTAAATCTCGGGGATCACTTTGTGTACCACATGGTTCAAGTCAAAGAGGAATTAACAAAGCGAGTATTTAGAAAAGAGAACTTCCATGCACATCTCCAATTTGATTTTATGGATGTAAAGATTTCTTAATTTTGTATTTACTTATTTATCTACATACATGTGTGCACATGTGTGTGCCATGTGTGTTTAGTATCTACATGCATGTCATGTGTTCACATGTATGTGTCTCTGTGTGCCATGTGTTTAATATCTACATACATGTGTGCACATGTCTGTGCCTCTGTGTGCCATGTGTGTTTGATATCTACATACATGTGTGCACGTGTCCATGCCTCTGTGTGCCATGTGTGTTTAAAGGTGCCCATGAGGACAGAGAGGGAATAAGAGCCCTCTGGAACACGGCAGTGCCCGCCGTGGCCAGCTGCCCAGCATGGATGCCAGAAAGTAAGCTTGGTCCTTCGGAAACCAGCAAGCACTTCTAACTGCTGAACCACCTCTCTAGTGCTTTCTTTCTTTCTTTCTTTCTTTCTTTCTTTCTTTCTTTCTTTCTTCCTTCCTTCCTTCCTTCCTTTCCTTCCTTCCTTCCTTCCTTCCTTCCTTCCTTCTTTCTTTCTAATGCATTCAGATTCCCAACCTTCTCTTCCCACAGATAAACATGGTCATGAAAGTGCACATCCACTCTTGACCATCTGTGAGGCCCTCAAGATGTATTTTCCAAAGCCCCTTTTGGTACCAACAAATTTATTCCGATAAAACACCAAATTGGGCCTTCAAAACTACGTCAGTCATTCATCCTATGTAAGGTCCTGAACTATATTCAGTATGCACTATGGGTGACAGCAGTAGCATGTCACTAAGGCACAGAGCCATTTAAAACAACGACATATAGCCATCAGATGTAGAGAAGACTATGTTCAACCTGGCCCATTCCCATTTAGTTTCGTTTCCTGAGGAGGAAATTAACTTCTTTGGGTTTTAAGAGTTCTCAATTGCAGTGGACAAGTAAAACCACTTAAAAGATAAGCTAAACAAATGTCTCTTTCTCTTCTATTCCCAACTGTCCAAACTCAACCAATAGCTGTTTTCATTAGGACCATAAATATTCATATCATTACAGTCTTTGCCTCAAGTTGGTGTTTCTCTAACCTGAGTATAATCAGCACAGCCATACATTCAACAAATGTAAAAAAATAAATAAATAAATAAAAATAAAAAGGAATAACTGCAGCAAATATCTTATCTTCCATTTTTAAAATGTGTGTTGGAAAAATACTTCATGTCGTGGGAAACTCCAATGTTTAAAGTTCATAGGCCTCATGACGACAGATTCGATTAGACATTAGACCTTTATCTTTTTTACACAGAGAGTCTTTCACTGAAGTCCGTGAGTGAGAACGCCTTTAGGGTTATTTGCCAAGATGTGTATTCTCGACTGGTAGTGGGACAGACGATAATACTTTACATCTGTGAATGGCTCTCGCTGTTCAAAGCATTGTCATACACATTGTTGTCTTTAGTGTTCCCAAACTAATCCACAAGAAGCAGGCATAGCAGGGGAATCTGTCACACCTTTCCTTCTGAGAGGGAGAGTCAGAGCAAGGGCTCCTGGAGCCCCGGCCCCCAGGGTGGGCTGCCAGACACCTTGGTGCGGCCCACAGATCCTGTCAGTACATTCTTAGAACAGATGATGGAGGGGAGGCCTGGAATCAACACAGCCATCCACATGTCTCTGGAGCAGCATAGACAGAGAGCACTGTGTCCTTCCACTGGCTCATGTCTTCCTCCTATGGATAGGATATGTCAGCCCGACCTGACCAGTTGTATCAGTTCTTGCTGCCTAAGGAAGAGCAGCTCTGAGATCCGGATTAAAAGAAAATGTCTGAGTTAGACTCTATGTCAGCCATGGATCATGGCCTCTGAGATCAGTTTTCCTCGGGCAGCTGAGACAGGAGGACTCTGCTCTTAGAGGTGCATCAGCTCCAGCCTTGATGACGAGCTTCTAGTTTTCGCACATTGCTGCTACCGAGAGGTCTAAGACACTGCCCATTTGGTCCCTGTCGGCTCTCAGTGCTAATGAGCAGCTGAAGAGGCCGGAGGGCAAGAGCCACTGAAAGCCTTCTTGAAGAAAATCTCTTCAGAAGGGCTGGTCTCCTTACTCTCTCCCTCGGCCCTTCCTCCCGATCCCTGCTTTCCTCCCCTTTATTCTCCTGGCACACTACACCGGAAGTTCTGACGTAGACATGGCTGGTGGACAGTGGAATTCACACGAATATGGAACACAGTGACACAGGGGACGTGTAAGGCCCTTCCTTAGGTACTGGGAGTGAGCCCAAGGGAACACTAAGAGAATTGGAGAAAGGTGATGTAGGAGTGAAGGGGGGAGGGGCTATCGGCCAAAAAGAAAAGCAAATGAACCGCCTACTTTCTAAGATAAAAATAAAACCAAGGAAGTGATAAGATCCTGTTTATGCTTTAAAAGATCCCACCCCCAGTGCTTACATGGGACCCTGAAGGGCAAGAGGAGAAATCAAGACTTGGATGGGGGGGATGGGAAGCAGAGGAGCAGACTGCGCCGAGGCAGACCTTGCTGGATCCTCATGACATCTGCAGAGGGAGAGACGCTCTGCTGGGCTCTGCTAGACGACGCTGGTGGCTGATGGTTCCCTGTACCGAGACAGGATGTAGTGGGCCCAAGACTTTGGTCTTGAATATTTTCTTGCAAAGAGAATCTGAAGTGAGGTTAGACAAAGGCAGCGCTGTGAGGCTGGGGGGATGTTTGCATTAGGAACACGCATTTGGGTTCTTAGTCTTAGAAAAAAAGTTACAGAGTTTGGAATGGATTGGGTTACCAAAAAGAGGGTGAACAGAAAGAACTATTCTTTCTGGGAACTTGAACCTAGAGTTTGAACATGGAAACTTGAAAATGGATGGGGCGAAGGAGAGAGAGATGAGGTGTCGGAGGATGAGACTTCTCAACGTTCTCAGCACTGCTAGGGTGTCCAACATGACCACACTACACTCGTGAACGCGGTCTGCGAGAGCACAGGACCATAAACCGGGTGGTTTCTCCAGACTTGAAATTCATTTACCACAGGTCTAGAGGCAGGGATATGTACAGTGATGTCACCAGCATATTAATATATAGTGAGGGTTCATCTGCTGGTTCACTTTAAATTGTGTCTGTCTGTCTGTCTGTCTCTGTTTCTCGTCCCACCCTCACCCCCACGTGTACATGTATGGAGGTTAGAGGGTAACTTGTGTGAACTAGTTCTCACTTTCCACCATGTGGGTGCTGGAAATCCAAGATCAGAGTCAGGCCCAGCATGGTGGCGAGCATCTCCCCCACTGAGCCATCTGCTTGGCTATGTGCCAGCTGGGAGATGGTTGCCTTCGGCGAGTCTCCAATGCCATCCGTTAAGGTTCCAACTTTCTCTTCGGTGGTTGGCCTTGGCTATCAGTGTTACCCGTTAAGGTTCCAACTTTCTCTTTGGTGGTTGGCCTTGGCTATCAGTGTTACCAGTGACTAATGAGACACACTTGAGAGTCTGTAGCATGTTTCCAGAAAGGACTGTGATACGGGGCAGTGGCTGGGCATGGGTGACACCTCCCGACGGGTGCGCCAGATAAAGAGACATCTGAAGCACAAGCTGAGCCCTGTGCGCTCTGCCTGTCTGAATCACCGCTGCTGGAATTCTCCATTTACGCCAGACTCTGGCGTCTTCTATCTTTCAACACGAGTTAATGCCCACAGTTTGAGAGTGATCTTCTAGGCTTTCACTGCCGGAGAGGGGCCTGCTCACCCTCAGGACTTGGCAGCTACATGGTTGATTGACTCTCCAGGACGCTGTTGCAGCACCAACCCTACTTCGAAAGCCAGTCCAATGGATCCTTCTGCTCCTCTAGAGAGCTTTGCCTACTGCAATGCCCAAACCAGGTCACCCTGCAGAGGAGATGAGGCTTCGACACAGGGCGCTTGAGGAGTCCAGCAGTCAGACTGACCAGAGGAAAAAGAGCGACCGATGTCTTGGAAATATAGAAAACACTGTGGAGAAATGCCAGTGGAATGAATTCAGGGATGGGTGCAAGACAGAACGGAAAAGGAATCCTTATCTTCTTAAAGAAACAGAGGTTGGCAGGAGGCAGAAACGGAGTCATTCTTGCTTCTTGATCATTGATTGCTTGCTGTTGAGTTGATTGTAGCTGCTGTACCACACAACACTGATTTACCCTGTCATAGCGCAGGAGGCCGGAAGTCCAATATCAATTAGGCTGGGCCGCGATCAAGGTTCTGACGAGACTCTGGAAACAGCGGGGAGAATCCGTTCCTTGTCCGGTCCATCTTCGGGTGGCTGCTGGCTCTCCCTGGCTTGGGATCACATCAGGTCTGCCTCTGTGGACATGTGGCTGACAGTCCCTTTGCCGTTGCCTCTGCCCAACTCTTCTTTTTTTTTTTTTTTTTTTTTTTTTTTTTTTTTTCCCGAGACAGGGTTTCTCTGTATGGTCCTGGCTGTCCTGGAACTCACTCTGTAGACCAGGCTGGCCTCGAACTCAGAAATCCGCCTGCCTCCGCCTCCCAAGTGCTGGGATTAAAGACGTGCGCCACCACGCCCGGCTCTCTGCCCAACTCTTCTAAGGTCACTTGGGACCACATTTACCTGAGAGAATCTCACCATCTGTAGACTCCAATCACAACTGCGGAAGACCCTGTTTATGTGCCTGTGTGTGCTTTTGTGTGTGTGTGTGTGTGCATGAATGTGTGTGTGCACTTGTGTGTGCATGTGTGTGGGTGCTTGTGTGCACATACATACTGACATGGACAGGAAGAAGCAAGAACTCTGAGGACTATTATTCAGTCAACCTGCGACACAGACTTATTTCTCAAAGTTTGAAGACATTAGTCGGTAGAGCAGTTGAGTACTGGACTCAGCACACTCTGTACTTTATCACGTCTTGAGATTTAAAAAGCATTTCATTTTTGAAATGTTTATACTATTTAATACATGAATGTACTAAATTTGTAAAAAGATGTATTAAAACACATAAAAATGTAATATTTGAATGGGCTGTTCCTTTTTCATAACAGAATGGTGACTAACATTAATTTCTAACTAGTATTTGAGTCAAAGACATAAACATTACTTTCAAAAATAATTCAACTAATATTTAATGACATGAATAGATTTTCCATATTAAAATGGACATGACCAAGTACTAGGGTCAATTCTTATTAGTTGCAAACAAACAGGATATGCCCAGTTGATTGACTGAGATACATAACTCTGTGCTGTTATATCGACCTGGCTCATATTAAATTTATTGCCATAGATGTTATTTAATATGTATAAGTACATTATTTTATCATTTAGGTAATTTAATAAAATAGTGTATATAGGCAAATCAAAAATGAATCATAAATTATGTATGTGTGCAGTTGTAGATAGAGCCTCTGAGATGGTCAGCGTCTGAATTAAAGTGTGTTGTGTTATCTGTCTGTCTGGGATGTACTGTGTTGTCTGTCCGTCTGGGCTAGCTTCTCTGGCATCCTCTTCACTTCAGTCACCTTTTCTTCTGTAATATCCTCCTGTCTCTGTATCAGTCACTCAGCCCTGTTCATGCATCTGTCTATCTGAAAAGCCTGTATCTGGTTCACCTTGGAATCATCTGCATCTTTTCCCACTCTGGGAAAAGCTGGGTCTAGGAGTTTCTACCTGGAGGCTCCCAGGACTGCTAAAAACTGCCTGGAGCCTCTCCACTCTTCCTGTCCACCGTCTCCGCCCAGCCCATCTCCCAGGAACACAATAGAGAAAATGGAACCCACTGGCTCTGTCCCTCTAATTCCGCTTCGCTCACTCACACAGACTTTTATTACAATACAGACTGATTTTTATATAATGGCCTTTTGTGAAAATTCACCCATTTGGCTTTTTTAAAAATTAGCTTGTTTTTGACAAATAATTCACATTGTAAATGAAACCCAACAGAGTCAAATGCACGCCTCTCTCCCCTGGGGCTCAGTTCTAAAGCAATCTCTAGACCTTTGAGAGGTAGTCTCAAACCCTGACATCAGGGAGAAGAGTATTACACAATACATATTCATATCCTCATCTCCCTGGGGCATCGCCTCTCTGGTTCTTGCTGCAGCAGCTACCACACCCTTTGCAGGCTTGGGAGAGACGGGGACGAAGTGACTCGGCCATTTCCTGGCGTGCTGCTTGCCTGCGACATCAGACATCCGTCCTTCCAGCTGGGCACGCTGTGCAGAGCACCCTGGCTAATGATCTAGCTCGAGCTCAACTCATTAGCTACACGATATCGGCGAGCTCATTTGTCTCCACGTTTCTCTCTTTCCTCATCCTTGAAATGACGCCAGTGAGCTTAGCTACAGAAACTATCCACCGCACTGCTCAACTTAAGGCGTCACAACCTCTCTGACACATAAACATCGCAAACTCTAAATAAAATTCCCACATGAAGATGGCTTAGAACACAGAGTTTGCCGTAAGAAACTGCTAGTGTGGTATACATTTCCCAGATACAGATTAGAGGTTGGCCCTGCCCCATTGGTACACACTTCTCTTCCGGTTTAAAAGAAGAGAAAACGGGCAACTGTGAAAAACACCGTTTTCAGCATCCACTGCGCTTCAGAGCTAACTGCTCTAATTTTAGCCGAGATGATAGAGCCAGTGGAGGTCAGTTTTGGTCACCATGGCTCTGCCCGTAACAACCCTGCCATCACCCGGCCCACCCTTAGAGAAGGCACACTCACCACAGGATGGAGCGGTGTTCCTGGAAACATAAATTGCATCTGCTGGGCAAGCATCGCTGCTGCAGTTTTTTGCTGGATCAAATTGTTCCTCCCATTAATTTCTAGCTGGGTTTTTAAGTGTGTCGGAGGATGAAGATATTTGCAGTTCTCTCTTGAACAGCGGCCCTGAAAAACAGACAATCTGGGGTTAGGATTGCACTAGGGAGTCAGTGACTCCACTGCCAACCATGTCACAGTCTTTACTTTCACTCCTCATGTCCCAAGGCAAGGGCAGTGCATGTGTGTGCAAGCACATGTGTTTGTGTGTTCATGCATGTGTGCCCATATGAGCATACACGTATGCACGTGTGTATATGTGCATATGTGTATACACGTATGCATGTGTGCGTGTGTGCGTGTGCACGCGTGCTCGTGTGTGTGTGTGTGTGTGTGTGTGTGTGTGTGTGTGTTAACAGAGAACGAGTCACATCAAATATTACAAGCATATTCAGGTCCCTCCCCTCACCTTTCCCCTCCCTCTGTCCCTCAGAGGGACAGTTGAATGACAACTCATTTTAAAGAGATGACAGCCGTGAGCAAGGAGAAGGGCCTCCGCACTCAGCTGATCTTGATCCACAAGTCTCTCAGCTTGCTGCTTTGCACAGGCCTGGAATGAGGTCGGGGGTCAGAGTTTTACATGTGTAATTCCGACTGGCCAAAGACACAGGTTTGCAGCTGTTGAGGGTAGGCAGTGGGGGCAGAACTCCTGGACCTGCTTGCTGACACCCACCCCGGTGACCGACCACTCCTGTGAGCTGGATAAGCACCGGCCTGTTTGACATGTATACGAAGGCTGCCCCACGCCCTGTCCCTCACCCTTCCCCATGACAGGCGACTCTGACTCAAAATCATAGACGGCAGAGTAAGACGTGCCGTGGCTGTGTTATCTTCCGGACATGGAAACAGGTGACATTAGAAAAGCCATTAGGTGTTGAGTGTGTACAAACAGACCTGATGAGTCACTGTGTCTGGAACTGCAAAACCCCAAAGTTTGCAAAACTACCAGGCACGTGAGAACCGCACTTATGTGCGAGGGAGACAATTTCCAGGGAGAGGGGAGCAACCTGCTGTGGTCAGTCGGCAGATCAACACTCCCTAAAGAATTCGTCCATCTGCAACCTGGCAGAAAGATTATGGGTTTGTTTATCAGATAAAAAAAAATTAAAGCAATTGTGGTGGAGCTGGAGGAATGAGTTTGTTTATAGCTATTCTGATGTATAACATCTGGAGTTCTCTGTTTCTACTAACTCCAGCTGCGCGGCTGGCATCTCCAGCTTCTCCTCTAGTGAGAAAGAATCTCCCCTTGAAGCCACGGTGATGGGCAGACCCGAGTCCCAGGCTCAGTCCTGGTGGTCTGTGCCGGGCCATCCTGAAGCTCGGCTTGCAGTGTGAGCAACCGCCTCACCATCTCAGAGTAGACGTGAGAAGGAATTGGTTTCTCAGTCTCAAGTTCTTGTGGGTTTCCTATTCAGCTTCCTGGACGCAGACAGACATCCTAAGGTTATGTCAACTGTACGGACATCAGGGTAGCTGGAGATGCCACCACCCCTCCCCCCTCTGATGCTCCGCAAATCTGGGTTTGACTGTCTTTGTCTTCACTTCTGAATCTTCACTCTTCTCAGTGCTTTGCCACTTCCCAGAGTCCCCCGATTGCTATGAATTTATTTCAGTCATCTTTTACATTACACCTCTTTTCTTTTCTCTAGTGACAATCCCCTAGCCTCCTAGTTTGTTAAAATTTAATCTCCAGGAGAGCATTCAGATCGGTCCAGCTCCTTCATCTCAGCATGTGGCCAGCCAGTGAGTCAGCTGCCTTGATGTCAGATGCCCAGATGAGTTCTGTCATCTGTGAAGGAAGGCAGTGACAGGATCTGAGACAGAGCTGCCTCCCATCAGCCCGGGTGCAGAGGGATTAAACAACAACAACAACAACAACAACAACAACAACAACAACAATTCTTGTATAAAAATTAAGGCAGCTCCGGTGATCTCAGTTCCAAGTCCATAGCCATAAACCCTGCACTGGACACCTGACACCCAAGAGACCATGCAGACCACGTACGTGTGAGTCTGCGTACATAGGCATGGCGGTGAATTGGATGCAGGGAGGGGGAAAAGCAGGATCCTAAGAGGGGAGATGATACCAGCAAAATGTCTAACATGCATCAGGATGGTAGATGGCTGGGGTATAATTATCAATTTGATCAGTAATCTTCTAATTCGATGCCTTGCTGCTACTCATACAGACTTCAATTGTCTGGAAAATACGGTTTTCTGCTTGATCCTGCTATTCCTTCTCACAACTGGAAGCCTTGGAGAACTATATTAACCATTTTTCCTGGTGATAGAACGTGGTTTATAACATTAGATTCATCATTTATCAATGGACTCTCCCGTTTCATGAGAATTAATTCAATTTCCTACTGTCCTCTCTTATACACCCTGAGTGCGGAATATTATTGATCACCAATGTGCCAGGCAATTTATACGTGGTTATCTCATTTTCTTCTTAACAACAGCAGTGATGATTCCCTCCTTCAGAGAAGAGTAGACGAGAGCTGAAGAATGAGATAACGCTTCCCAGAGCCTCTGCGTTAGGAGTGGCCTGGATTGTAACCCATGGCTCTCTGGAGTCAGCTCTACCACTTCGCTGAGGTATTAGCAATGGTTAAAAGTCAGGACAGATACAAATCTAGCACCATCCTTCAGAGAACAACAGGATGCAGAACAAGCGTTCAATGTGAGGATGTGGAGCTGAGAGGCAAGCGTTCGCTCCGTCTAGGCATGGGCGGTGCACAGGCATGGGATGGGCGGTGCACAGGCATGGGATGGGCGGTGCACAGGCATGGGATGGGCGGTGCACAGGCATGGGATGGGCGGTGCACAGGCATGGGATGGGCGGTGCACAGGCATGGGATGGGCGGTGCATAGGCATGGCGTGGGCGGTGCACAGGGCTTGGTAACCCCACGCGCTCTGCGCTCACAGTGGAGCTCGGTCCTTTCCCACCTGTATAAACTGGATTGGCTGATGAGTTTCTTAATTTACACAAAGAAAACAATGAGCATGTCCTCCCCTAGCACCGTCAGGCAGCTATATAAATTAAGACACAGATAAAGTTCACAGAGTCGTCTGGTATGCAGGAAGTTCTGAGAAATACAATGAGTATGAAGAAAAAGCATGTGCACATGGTATTTTGTCTCGAGTAAGTGTGAGGCCACAGATCCACTACTAGTCTCAACTGCTCTCTGCTTCTCCCGTGGGATAAGTCTTCGCATCCAAGCATGATAAGGAATAGTTAATTGTTATTATTTATTTATCACGTCTGGAGTTCTTCTCAGTACAACAGAATGCTTTTGCAACTGTGCCTGGGTAAACAGTGCGGACTCTAGCTCAGTCTGGCATCGGGGGTTTTAAGGAATGCTGTCTGTGGACATCGTAGACATTCCGATGCCAGCACTGTGAGACTCCAGGACCTAAAGGAAAAGCGTCTGTCAAAATATAATGAGCTATCTGACACAGTAAACAGTTCGTAGAAAAATCCTTGTGAAGGCCCAAGATTTCTCAGGACATGCATCCTTGCACAAAACAACGGTTGATTATCAAAGCAAGCTGTGGTAACGACTGACACGGGCAGACCACCATGAAGCAACGCGGCGGCAGCACAGACAGCCTCTCCCGAGGTTAGCCCGAGAAACAGACACAAAAAGGTACTGGTAATTCCCCTGCGGTTGCTGGGGGTTATTTATTGTTTTCCTTCATTTCAATGTCTCTTCTCTTTTGCTTCTCAGTAGAGACGTTTCTCAGGGGATACAGGAAGCAAGGCCCGGCCCTGGGAAAACCGTGTGGGATGGAGCTGGGATCACGCCCCTTACGGCTCTTGGAAGGCCTTATAGTAAGGGGAAGCTGGAGCCTGGGCTGCGGCCTGTGAGACAGGCTCGCACTAGGACTCATCTGGAGCCCACAACTCATGGCTGGAAGCTTCTTTCACATTTGTGAGGGGAGCCTTCCAGGTGCCGGGATGGGAGATGGTTGTCAGGTTCCAGGCCAAGTCATGGAGCCACTCAGCTGAAATCTACTACTAAATATAATGCCCAGTGCTTGTCAAAGGTGAGTACAAACACCACACACTGTCTTCCTTCACGAAGCCCGTGGGCTGATGGTAAAGATGATGCTGACCAAAATCCCTGTATTATGGGGATGCTGAGGAACCGTTGACGAGAGGGCCAGAAATAATGACAAGCGTTCTCTCAACTGAGAACTGAAAGGCCAAAGTGTGTGTGTGTGTGTGTGTGTGTGTGTGTGTGTGTGGTGTGTTGGATGTGCTTATGTGCTGTACACATATGTTGACTGTACGGTGCACGGTGCACGTGGTATGTGGTTATATGTGTTTGGAATGCTCACGTGTACTGAGTATGTGTGTGGCGTGTTGCTGCGTGTGCTGGGGGAGGAATAAGATGTAAGGACACCAGAGGAGGAGAGTATGCCATGGGAAAGAAGCACTTCCCATCTGGGGACTTGCGTGCGGCTTCCCAAGCTGGAGCCCAGCGTGAGTGCGAGTGGGAGCTGGGGAGGTGAGAAAAGATGGAGCCGGAAGCAGTGGGTAGGAGGCAGCTATGGAGAAGAGAGAGGCTGCAGCCAGGGGGCGGGGTCTCACGAAGAGACTAACAGGGCCGCTTCATGCGGGGCGGTCCGCTAGGTGCCGCCCTCACCTTCCAATGCCGGGCTACCAATTTTATTGTTCTAGCAGAAGGCTGATTGGATCCGTGTGGCTTAGTCTACCAAGCAACCTCTACTCCAGGAAGGTTTAGATTAGGGATGGTGGTTAGGATGAAGTCTGAATTTCCAGCGGAACTGACTTTACTGAACTAAGCAACCTTGATGGGGTTCAATACGGAGCACCCATGCCCATCTGTAAGAGTGAATTAAGACATACTGAACGAGCTTGCGGGGTATCAGACCTGAGCTATCAGAACTGAACGGCCATTGGGTTATATGGCAGAGGGTGGAGAAATTGTAGCTTTGGCAAAGAAAAGAAGACTACAGAATCAGGTTAGAGTAAAAAAGAGCATAATAGAAAAAGGTTGCTTTCTGTGGGGTTTTGTTTGTTTGTTTTGCTTTAAATTGCCTTTAAAAAAAAACACAAGTAATTTTTAGAATCTTTTCCCAGAATGCTGCTGATTGAGAGAGTCGACTGGAATGTGGAAGCAAGAAGAGCAACATTAACTAAGGAGTAAAGAATCTTCTGGACGGCGGGCACTTCCGGCAGGCACTCTGCCACCGTGGCCATAACAGAAACAGTGACCTGATGAAGAGTCGTTCTCACCCTGTGTTTGCCTAGGCCGCGTGAAGGGCCACAGACTCCGAGAAGGTTCTTTCGCCTGAGCTCCACCCCTCCCAGCCTGCCTGCTCACTGAAGGATGGGGCTGGGGCCGGCAGCCACAGGGCAGATGGCACGTGCTCTCAGAGTGGCCGCTGGCAACATTCTTGCATCTAGAGCCCACTGCGGGCCACGGAAGTGGTTCCTGGGGAAGCTGAATGCCCTCGACCCAGAAGATAGGCCTGGGATAGCCAAGGGGCCTCTCAGATTCCAGGCATTCCACGAGCTTCCGGAAACCTGCAGTCGGGAAGTTTGGCCCACCCAGGGTTACATTCCTGCGTTCCCTATGTGGCCAGGAGAAGTAGTTTAGATTAAGGATCAAGGAACAGACCCAGACCTCGAACCAGACCACTAGGTTTTCCAGTCCAGACCCCCTCTTGTTGCTGGGGGCACTGGGAAAAGCGCTGCACTTCCATTCCGTGTGCACCATTAGTCCCACTGGCAAATGCAGATACTGTTGCCAAACTTCATAGCTTCTCAACAAAAATTCAGAGTTAATTCATACGAGATGCTTGAATCGCGCCTTGGCACAGAGTAAGCACTCTGCGTTTTATTATAATAATTACCATCATCGCCACCATTAACCCCTTCTTTACGCAGTGGGTAATGATACATATTTTAAAATGCATGCGTAGTTTCTCCGCAGCTGTGGTCCTGTCTGGGCTGTACACCAAGCCCTTTGACCCTTTCCTACTCCCGTTCTCACACCCGGTGCCAACTTTGGATATTTATCTTTTCAAAGAGCCTTAGATCTGTCTCTCTTTAATATCTGTCTCCTCTGCTGAGACTTGCCAGGGCTGGTCCACACGGCGTGACTCACCCAGAGTTGAAGCAGTTAGTGTTACAGTTGGAAAGTTCTGATTGTGGCTTTCTCCCCAGAGGCCGTGGGAACTTTGACTGGTACCTTATAAAGCCTATGTCTTGGTTTTCTCATCTGTGAAATGAGAGCAATTCTACTCTCTGGTGTCAACGTCTTCTAACAGTTGTTAGAGCCCGAGGGACAGCAGAAGCTGCTCCAAAAATATACATAAAAGGTTGAGTACTGTTTTTCTAAATCTCTGTTCTTGAATCCTCACAATCTGGTGAAAACAAGAAACATAAAATGACAGTTACAGTAAAAGGTGACTTTGGGGATGTCTGCTGGCCATGGTCCACAAACGTGCTGAGGATAGTAAGAAGTCGGTCTAGCCCGGAGTGTGGAACATCCACAAAAGACTGAGCTCTAATTGATTAGGAGTGGGAGGGTTTACTAAGTGCCAACAGTGCACACTCAGAACTGAAAATCCCCATCAGACGGACCACCATCTTGATCCTTGTACCGGAAGTGGCTCAACAGATATTTTCAAAGACACTTGACTGATTGGGTGGGCCAGATATTTGCAGCCTCAATTTCCCCACTGTCTTCATTTCAAAATCTGTCAAGGTTTGTGAAGCAGGGGTAGCGTGGGATGGGAAAGTGGCTGTGATTTGAAAAGGAAGCTACATTTTTTACAGGTTCATTATTCTTAGGGGTCAGAGTCAGGTGGGTTGAACTTAACATCTGACCTGAACTCTCGCAAGTAAAAGTGTGGGGAGCGGCTTGGTTATTTACATCAGAACTTAATTTATAATGTTATCTATGGGCCTGAAACAGCTCTGCTCAAGGCAACGGGCACATCAGGCTTTTAGCCTTGCTTTGAATCTAAACTAACTGAGCCACATGAGTTCTTATATTATTAGCTCCAACCAAACAACACAGCAGATAAAATACAAGCACACAGGGGCTGGGACCAGAAGGACGCCGGAGGCTTGGGAGTAAGTGATAACCAGATCTTCTGCCAAAAGGGAAACGGGTCCACGCCGCCGGCACTGTGCACAGGGCTACCACAGGTCCTTCCTGCTCTTACTTGGTTCAATTTATAAGGCCATTCATCTTTTATAGACCGTATATGCACTAATTTCTGGGGAAACAGCAAAACTGTTATACTTGTTAAAGATATTAAGGTGGGATATTTGCAAGTGTCTCCCCTCTGGAGCATGCTCCTCTTCCTCTGTCACTCCTCGGGGGTGTGGAGGAGACAGGCAGGAAGCTCTGAGAAGAGTCACAGTGGAAGATGGTGTGTAAAGGGAGGAACCACAAGTGCTAGGAGGTGGTCAGTAGCGACTCCCGCCTGCCCCCACCACTGAGAGCACAGCTGGAGCTCAGCAGCAGAGCACAAGTGAGCGTGGGACTGGGCGCACATAGGTGTGTCACTGTGCTGCCCTTGGGGACACATAGGTGGGTGCACCTGCTGCCCTTGGGGACACATAGGTGGGTGCACCTGCTGCCCTTGGGGACACATAAGTGTGTGCGTGCCTGCTGCCTTTCTGCCCAGAAAGCCGTATGGGTGTCATTCTCCCACCTATACCAACTGTGGTATAAAGCCAGGGTGCTGCTCCACAGGGCTGAGGCGCTAACCTGGAGAGAGCCGACATGGCTGCCTCTCTGCAGCTGCCTTTAGGGCAGATGTCTGTCTAGAGGGCTGGGGGTGGGGAGTGGGGGAGATGGAGGCTGCCTGTCCTGGGTGTGCTCTTCAGGCAGGCTGTGGCTGACTCACTGAATGCCAAGGAACTAACTGCCTGCCTCTTAGGAGACTAGTGGTGTTCGCGCATGCCTTTGTTTTTGCGACAATTTTAAGTAAATGAACTAAAAGTCGTAAGTGGAGAAGAAAGGAGTCAGGCGGCTTGCGTGTGCCATCCCAAAGCCTGTGTGAGCACAGGTTCTTGAAATGCGTTGTGGCTGCCTGGCAGCTTAGCGGTGCCTCATGGTGGGGAAGAGTGCTCACTGCGGTCTTGACAGTTGAGCTTGTTGTTGCTGCTGCTGCTGCTGCTGCTGCTCCTGCTCCTGCTCCTCCTGCTCCTCCTCCTCCTCCTCCTGCTCCTCTTCTTCCTCCCCCTCCTCCTCATTTTATATGTTAGAACTGGAAACCTGCCAGTCTGGAGAAATCAGTGAAACCAAAAATAACGCCCGAGTTCTCTGGAGATTCAGGAAAACAAATTTCTGGGCAGCAATTTGAAAATTTTTCCACTTCTATTTTTTTTCCTACCAAAATATACGTGTCTTCTGAATCATATGGGGTGTTTGTTGGTGTAGACCACGATACATATCAACCTAGCAAGAAACATGTCTAGGGGAGACCTGTCTAGTGGAGACGCGTGTTTTTTTTTTTTTTTTTCTGACGCAGTGTTCATAGATGTGAGCAGTGCCGGGGTGGGGTGGCGGGGAGGAAGGGGGTGCATGAAATATTCACAGCATGGCTCCAGGGAGCTTGCGGTGGGGGAGGGGAGACCTCCTTTGCTCCTTCATTTGCAGAGCCCACGCTGACCCCGACCGCTCGCTCAGTGACATGCAGCGAAGGTCACCAATGGCCTTCCTTCCCTCTTCCCACAAGAATGTGCCAAGCCTACCATGTGCCACACTCTATGCCACGAGACAGTAATTAAGACTCAGAGTGTTAAAAAGCCAGGTGCAATGGCACACACTTGTAATTCCAGTGCTGGGGACCTGGAGACAGAGGAGCGGAACCTTGGGGCACCATGGCTAGCCAGCCTGGACTACTTGGAGAGCTCCTGACCCATAAGACACGCTATATCGAAATACAAGGTAGACAACAGCTGATGTTGTCCTCTGGACTCCACATGTGCTCATACATATGAACACACATGAGCAGTCTCTCTCTCTCTCTCTCTCTCTCTCTCACACACACACACACACACACACACATACACACACACGTCACTGTGGGTTAAATACCAGGTGCCATTCAAACACACTGCCACGAGCTTGCCAGCCTTAGCAGAAAGGGCTGGACATGACGTTACAGTCTTAATCAGATTCTGTAGTTAAGGGCACAGGGTCCTGATAGGAAGGAAGAGGGGCTATTGAGAGTACATGCTAAGCTAATGCTGGCCGCCATTTTTATTACCAATTATTACCAACTTCAGAGGTCGGTCAGTCTCCAAGGATGTGCTGTCTAGATGGAGGTACGCCACCTTACCACACAACCCCTGCTACTGCAGTGTTTTCAGGCTGAACTATTGTCCTCACCTGCCTCAGGGTGAGGGGAGGGGTATTTCTGGAACACACAGACAGACAGACAGACAGACAGCCTTAAAGGCTGACGTTTAGCTAGTATGCACTGGTGTGTCTGTGCCATTTATTAAAACACAAGAAATACGGTTCTAGACAGAAAATAGCCACATCCCTCAGCCTGGTCTTGTTGAGTTTCTCCGCCACTCTCTGTCCACACACACCCTGCCACCCCCACATTTTGGTACTGAACAGTGCAGTGTCTCAGCCATCAAACAGTTAAAGTCAACCTAGCAGGGCGCCTCCAATGCAAAGCTTCCTTGCATTCTGATTGGCTGGTGTTCAATAGATAGGTACTTAGGGTGATAAAGTCACAGGGTGTGGTTGTCCCTGGTGCTAGAGGTGGGAACACTTTCAGGAAGGGGAAGGGAGAGGCTTGGACATCGTGGATAGTGCTAAGGGTTAAAGGCTGGGGAGAAAGATGTGAAGAGAGGGGAGAAATGCTGGGAAAGCAGAAAGCAGGGAGACTTCTCAACAGCGCAGCCATGCCGAACCACAGACGCAAACAACATTCTTCCCAGGTAGTCTTGGACCACCCAGTGGCTGGGAACGACCTACAGATCCAGCTGAGGTAGAAGGCGCCTGCCCTTTGTTCAGAAAAGCCAGGCAGGGTAGGTGCGGGGCAGGCATGGCTTGCACCGTAGCACAGGCTGGGCACTGTCTGGAGAGGCACAGCAGTTGCAGGGGACGTGGGGTCGGGGGCTAGTGGTGTCTCCATCCCTTCACCATCCCACAGACAGTTTCCGAGCATCTGTTTTTTCCCAGAAGCCGGGGTGGAAGAGCACCCAGGACGGGACGTGGCGGCCTTGTCCTTGACGGAAATAGCAGGTAGTTATGTAATACTGCACCTATCATGTAGCGGGCAGTTTCTAAGCACTTTTCAAAGATCATTCCTACTTAATCTTTACTACAAG
Organism: Apodemus agrarius; assembly: GCA_964023405.1. NCBI lineage: Eukaryota > Metazoa > Chordata > Mammalia > Rodentia > Muridae > Apodemus > Apodemus agrarius. The sequence continues at coordinate 4,583,981 of OZ030013.1, forward strand.
CTCTTAAAGAGGTACTGTTAATAGCCCTGCTTTATGGGATGGAACAGAAGCACGGGGAGGTGGGGGTAACAGCTTCCCAAGGCCACGCAGCTCCTAGGCAGCAGACCTGGGCTTCCATCCAGGCAGACTGGCCTCGGATCCCTTCTATTGCCCCCTCTGCAGAATCAACCCTCTGCAGAGCCATTTTTAAGAGACTCGCAATGAAACAGTCACATCACACCTTACAGAGCAGTCTTCACACACCGTTATGCTATTGCACTATTATTACGGCTTCACAACACTCCTGTGACCGCTACCCCAACATAAGGGTAAGGAAGAGTTTCAGAGAGACTTCAGGGACTTTCCAAGGTCACATCAAAGTCAAACAAGAATGTGTTTTGATCCACCATTACTAAACCATGAACCCTCTCCACTGCCTCTTGGGGATAGTGCAAGGAGTTGCTGAGTAACAGATTTTTGACTCCACATCTGAAAGTTAGTCTATGAGAGAAAACCTGGTATTATGATGAACTTTTGGGTAGGCATAATACTGGGTCAGCAATGTTCTCCTTTGAATTGCATTTCCATGAAAAAGATACACTGAAGTCCTAACACCTACTACCTCTAAAAGTGACAGTGACCTTGTCTTTTTTTTAAAGATGTATTTATTTACCTTATGTATATGAGTACACTGTAGCTGTCTTCAGACACACCAGAAGAGGGCATCCTATCCCATTACAGATGGTTGTGAGCCACCATGTGGTTGCTGGGAATTGAACTCATGACCTTTGGAAGAGCAGACAGTGCTCTTTACCACTGAGCCATCTCTCTAGCCCGTGACAGTGATCTTAACTGGAGCTGACCAAGGACTAAATGAACACCAGGTCCTTACGTGAGCTGATCCAGCATGACTGCCTACTGCCCAAGCTCCTTTATTTGTAATTTACATCTCGTTTGCACCAGTAAGGATTGTGCTTGCATCCACTAGGCACGGCTGATGTCTCACCATCAAGCTACATCCTCCAGATCTCACCCGACTTCGTAAAACACAGAAAGGCAAGCATGAGAAAAGATCTCACCAAGTTGTCTGTCTGTCCCAGCGGGCACTGAATTTGTGATCCTCCTGCCTCAGCTTCCAGAGTAGCTGGGAGTACAGGCCCATGCCATCCAACCCAGCTACTTGTCAAGCCGGAGATCTGTACATAGGGAACATGATGAGGCACAGGAAGGAGGCAGGGAACATCTGAGGTCCCCAGAGAGACGAGGGGCAGGAAAGTGATTCTTCCTGGAGGCGGTAGAAGGACCATGGCTTTGCTGGCCCGTGACTGGACTTCCAGAGTGAGTTTCCATTGCTCTAAGCCACCCCGTCTCTTGTCCATGTTATAGCAGCTGCAGAATCTAACAACCTCTAAGAAACATAAACTTTCTTTCTGGGAATGGAGATCCCATCACTACAGCGTCTGGCTCTGTAGACAGACTCATTTCTTTAATTAACTTGGGTAACAAGATCACCTTGCTCGTTTGGAAACAAATGACCACTATTTGTAAATCTTTATCAAGCCCAGTGATTTCCTACCAATGGAACTAGTCAGTCTAGAAGCTACCCAGCTTTTCATATGGAAAATCTAATAGGAGAGATTTATTTTAGGAACAGACAGAAATGTTTCACTGAGGAGCTCATTAGTAATTCAGGAAGGCCTACTGAAGTCTCTGAAGATCTATTCTCCTAGAGAAATGTTGGAATAATTCTTAAATTCTGATTGCAGACAGTGACTTGATAAAAAATGGCCCTTGGTATTAAAACTGCACAGGAGGAGGGAGCGCCCCAGTAAAAAGGGGGGGAGCGAGAACAGATGCACGGGGGCAACAGTCTGCAGCTACTGTGCACCGGGAGCCAGGCATTGTACAGTCTCATCCTTGAGGGGAGGCCCCCTTCAAGGGTACTTTGAAACAGAGAGATGGCGGTAGGAGAGAGACAGGAAGACACTCGCCTGCTTAGGCACCGCCCACTGCTGTGCAGTCACCTAACTCATTGATTTCTCCTTTCCCTGACTAAGGTCCAAGTTCCTAGGACAGCACGACCCAGGGGTGACCCTGAATCTCTGTCCTGGATGTGCCGCCTTGGCATCCCAGTGTCGAAAACCAAAGGGCTACTTTGTCATCCTCACTACTCTGCTTCCCGCCAGCCATGCTTACACACCGGAGAGCAGAGACCTCATGTGCCAACATTCCACTTGGTTTCTTCTGTTGTTGCAATCAGATGCAGGGAGCTTGATGGCCACAGAAGACCCGGGTTACGTACTAGGCTTTCTTTCTCACAGCCCATCTAGAGTCCTCTTGTGGTGGCCCATCTGGACACAGCACCTGCGCCCGTTTCTCAGACTCCTTGCTCTTGAGTCTGAGATGGACCCAGACACTGGTGTTCACCACCATCAAACTAACCCTTGATGGGATCCAAGCAAACGCCAAGGAAACATCACTTCCTCTCCCTCTTCAGACTTCCGGGTAAACTGGGATCAGTCTTCCTAGCAATGTGACCCATCCATTGTTAACAGTTGGGTGTTTGATTGAGAACAGTCCAGCAACTGCATGTCAAAATGATCTATTTGCAAACTGAACTGATCCATTTTGGATTATACTTTTGAAAAAGCATTATATACATACATACATACATACGTACATACATACATACATACACACATATGTATATGGTAGTGATACTTGATAACATTTGTTGACTGAACATACACCATTTTGTTATGAATCATTAAATGGTTCTCTTCAGTTGCATGCTAGGAATTATGCTGAATGTTTTGCTTAGTAGTAGGAGATGGAGACACCTCCACTTGACAGGTGGCAGAACAAGGTCCTGCACAGACTCTGGCTCATACCCTTATAAATACAAGAAGCAAGAGGCAAAGCCAAGATGTGAGCGCAGCACAGTGACCCCGGAGCCCCTGCACTTGGCTACTGTCCTCTCACATGTTCATATCACCATTACAAATCACACCGATTCATGCCTTGCAACACACCACGGGCAGTGCTAAGCGCTTTACGGAGATGATCAGAGGTTCACAATGAACTATTTTTCAGTTTCAAGCACAGGAGCCCAGATGTATGGGGGGTTAACTTGCCCAACATCACACGCTGTAGCAAGGGGAAGGTCCCAGATCTGCTCCCACTCCGCCTGGCTGGAGCCTGCTCTGAATAGCCATCATTGGTTCCTGCCATGTGTTCCGGAACCATGCTAGGCCCAAGGGCAGACAACGATGAGAAGTGAGATTCAACCACCCACGAGGAACTCTAGATACACAGACGTGTAATCTACAGACATGGGGACAGAGAGGAAGGACAGCGTAATAGGTTATATGTGAGTCTAACATTAGCCAGAAGGGGCCATGTAATATTTCATAAATCATGCATCTTTACAAATTCAATTAAAGTGATGGAGTACATTTTATAAGTCTGGTTGGATTTTAATATATCAAACTAATCATCAGAAAGAATGACCCAACAGGCTGTTCTGCCTTTTTTTTCCATCCCCCCTGGAGCTGAAGGTGCTGGTAAGAGGCTCTGGCCTGTCCTGTTAGGGCAAAACTGAGGCCCTAGATTTCAGGCATGCAAACCTGGAATAATTTTCGGTATTCTTACACTTGCACCTTTTAGACATCCATCAGTGTTTTCTTTACTAATAACCAACACCTAGAAGGATGTTGACTCTCTCGATGACTGCAGGGTGGCAGTCTCCCCTCCTTTCTCCTGTTTTGAACTGTCTATCAAAGTCTAGCTCAGATGACCTGTCTCCACTTTATTGACTCCCCACCCAATCCCCAGGGTTCTTGAGAAGACAACTTGTGATTCTGTGCCCTTCGCACTTTGTATGTCTTGATGGCACCTGACCAAGCCTATGGCCAGTGTTGACGAGGGTACCATCAGTGTCGATGCCGGATTTTATCTTGGATGTTCTTTCTAAACCTGAAAGCCGGCACTCACTCAAACTTCCAAGAACAGCCAACAGCAAGGAACATACAGCCCCAACGAGTCCTGAGTCTGTGTTGGCTGAATAGATAAATTTTGAAAGACAGATTTCTCAAGGTGAGAGCTTTGTAAACTCTGGGGGGATGAATGAGACCAACGGATGAACGAAGAGACCGAGACCGTGAGCATGACCTGAAGGCTGTCTGCACTTGGCAGCCCTAGTAATGTGTATAGGAGGATCTGCCCTCCATTAAACCAAAGATCAACAATGTAACCACCTACATATTAAAACAATGGCCTTTAAATAGTAGCATGAGTTTTATTTAATAAAGGCTTCCTCTATGTCCAGTGTCTTACATATGCTGCTTCTGTTTCTTACAACAACCTTGGGACCCTGTTCATCTCTGTTCTGCATGTGGAGCGAGCCAAAGCTGCGAGGGAACTGGCCCAAGGTAAATAGCTCATTAGTGATCCCAGAGCTGTGGGTGATAGAAAAGATTCTGATTCAGTTCTCTACAAAGCCAAGGGTAAAAGCTTCCTCAGGCCCTGCCTCCACTCTCCACGCTCTTCCCTTGGATACTCAAGACTGAGCCCTCATGTTCACGCTGCTGATTGTTTCTGCAAAGGAAACTGGGACAGTAAGATGATTCCAACAGCAATGCCCTTGCAGTGAATATGCTACCAGTCTGCCTGTCTATCCATCTGACCATCCATCCATCTGTCCATCCATCTGCTCATTCTTCTATCTATCCATCTGTCCGTCCACCCACCCACTCATTCTTCTATCCATCCATCCATCCATCCATCCATCCATCCATCCATCCACTTATCCATCCATCCATTCATCCACCTGTCCATCCATCCACCCACTCATCCATCCATCTGTCTGTCCATCCATCTGCTCATTCTTCTATCTATCCATCTGTCCGTCCACCACCCATTCATTCTTCTATCCATCCATCCATCCATCCATCCATCCATCCATCTATCCATCCATCCATCTATCCATCCACTCATCCATCCATCCACTCATTCTTCCATCCATCCATCCATCCATCCATCCATCCCTCCCTCCCTCCATCCATCCATCCATCCATCCATCCATCCATCCATCCACTCATTCATCTATCCATCCACTCATCCATCCATCCACTCATTCTTCCATCCATCCATCCATCCATCCATCCATCCATCCATCCATCCACTCACTCATCCATCCATCCACTCACTCATCCATCCATCCACTCATCCATCCATCCATCCATCCATCTATCCATCCATCCACTCATCCATCCATCCACTCATCCATCCACTCATCTATCCACCCATCCATTGTGTTCTATCCATCCACTCATCCATCCATCCACTCATCCATCCATCCACTCATCCATCCATCCATCCATCCATCCAGGAAGCTAGACCATCCACTCATTATGCTGATTGTTTCTGCAAAGGGAACTGTGACAGTAAGATGATTCCAACAGCAGTGCCCTTGCAGTGAATATGCTACCAGTCCGCTAGCACCCCCCACACAAGGTTAGGTGTGGTAGTGCATGTCTGTTACCCCAGTACTGGGGAAGCAGAGGCAGGAGGACTCCTGGAGCTCACAGGCTCCTCAATCTAGCAGAATTGCTGAGCTCAAGCTCTAAGAAATGTTCTGTCCCAACAAATGAGGAAGAAAATGCCTACAGCAGGCATCCGATGCTCCTCGGGTCTCTGCACACAAATGGATGTTCACCTGGGTGCGACTGCAGTAAGTACTGAGGAGGAAATGCAGTGTGAGAGGCCTAAAAGGTGGGAGTGGAGATTGTTTCCCATTAGGATGCTGTGCCCAAGGAAGATCTCAGTGTGAATAGGCCTAGGCCATTCGAGAGGTTCAGCAGGCAGCGCCCTAGTTTCTTGGGTTGGCCACCAGGGTGCATCACTGGGCCGATGGGCTCTGAGGAGTGAGAAGAGTCAGGTGCACAGAGGGTGTGGCTCACCGTCATCAGGAGGTCTTGGCTTTCACTCCGGTGAGATGCAAAATCAATGGAGGGTTAATGCACTCCACTGAATGACAGAGAGGCTTCCATGTCCCTCACATATTTTTTTAAAATGTATTAGCAACTTTAATAAATTATGAGGAAATGCATTATGTCAAACTCGCAGTCACTAAATACTGCTGATCTCATACAGAACTCCATTTAGCACTGCCCTTGGGATGGGAGAGCGGGTCAGAGCCGAGAGTCTGGAGGGCTTGGATGCAGGGAGCTCGGAGGCAGGGGGATGGCTTCCTGTTTCCAGGATGCCAGCCCTCCGGCCCCTCTACGTCCCCTCCTGGAGAGGAGCAGCCTTCCCAGAAGCCTCATCTCAGCCTTAAGAGACAAGCATCTGGGAAATGACCAGGTCACTGCCATAGCCACCACTGGGAGCTGCGTGGTGGGGACTAAACCATCCATCTATTCATGTGGCAGTCTCAACTTCTCCATGACAGAGCAGAGATGAGGCCAGGGCACATCACCAGCACCATCCCAGTGTGAAACTCACTCGCAGGAGAGAGTAGTCCCCCCAGTGCCCACCACTCAATCTCACCCTTCTGCGGGGCACTCTGTTCTGTTCTTCTCCTTCAGTCCAGGTTCCTTGCCTTGAACACACCCCCCCCCATCCCCGTGCTGCTGAAGATGACCTTGAACCTCTGATCCTCCTGCCTCTAACCCCTTCCCCAAGCAAGGATAAACAAGTGTGTGGGCCACACCGTATGCAGCTCTGGGGATGGAAGTCGGCTTTGCACGTGCAAGGCAAACCCTCCTCCGAGCTGAGCAACACCCCGACCCTCCTCAAGTTCCGTTTTCTTCTTAGTTTTGGCTGGGCTTCACTCTCTGACTGTCATTTCGGGGTTTTTCTGCTCTGTCCCCCAGGCAGAGGTGAATGAGCCCCCGGGGACAGAAACGGGTAGCCGGGACACCGGGCACTGCCGCCGAGGACTCAGACTGATAATCCAGCTTCTGTTTTTAAATTTTAAGCTAATGCATGGGTGAGCCTTCAGCCTGGCAAGCGCAGGCCAAGAAGGAGCCATCACACTCGATAAGTAGGCAGGACTAGGATGTCTACTTTCAAGTCCAAAGTCCCAAGGCACGGGCGTTTACATCTTTTTTTTTTTTTTTTTTAACCATGTGTACGTGGAATTTCTCCGGGGAATTTTCTAGAGCGTCAGGCTATTGCTCCCACTGAGCACTGCTGCTCCACTGGAGGGTTGTTTTCCACCGGGTCTACATGGTCACCCATGCCACCAAAGATCAGCTGTGAACAAAAAGCTACCTGGAAAGACCCATGTGTACAAAGATGCAGAGTTATAAATTCTACTGTGAGATACACAGAATACAGGCACCAGTGTAGTCATTGTGGTTTGAATAGGTATGGTCCCTATAGACTCGTGTGTTTGAATGCTTGGCTGTAGGGAGTGAAACTATGGGTAGGCATGGTCTTGTTGGAGGAAGTGTGTCACCATGGAGGGTGGAATTCGTGGTCTCCAATGCTCAAGCTATGCCCCAGGTGGGACACAGTCTCCTGCTGCTGCCTGCAGCTCAAGATGTAGAACTTTTGGCTCCTCCAGCACCATGTCTGCCTGCATGACTCCGTGCTTCCTGCCATGACAGCAATAGACTAAACCTCTGACTCTGTAAGCCACCCTTAATTAAACATTTTCCTTTAGATTTGCCATGGGGGCTGGAGAGACGGCTCAGCAGTGAGGAGCACTGACTGCTCTTCCAGAGGTTCTGAGTTCAAATCCCAGCAACCGCATGGTGGCTCACAGCCATCTGTAACGGTATTTGATGCCCTCTTCTGGTGTGGGTGTGTCTGAAGACAGCTACAGTGTACTCATGTAAATAAATAAATATAAAAAAAAAGAGTTGCCATGGTCATGGCATCTCTTCACAGCAATGAAACCCTAACTAAGACAATCATTAACTGTATTCACAGAGAATCCTAGAAGGTATGTTCCCCTCTAGAGACAGTGAAAGAGGAGGGAGAAAACTCAATGTTTAAAGATAAATTTAAAAAATTTCAAGAACCAACCAACAAACAAAAATAATGTCCAAACTAGAACATCAGTTGTGAGCTCCCTACTGATATTTGAATTCTAGCCTCATGGGCTATGGTCAGAACAAACCAAACACCATTCAGACAATATGAAGAGGAGACACTGCAAGGGTCTCCCATGGTAGACTGATTTCTCAGCAGTGTTTCCTATTTGCTCCGGACCATGGTTTGTTACAATTTGAACAACTCAGAAAGCATTAAAAAATGCAGGGCAAATAAACAAATCTGTCAGTCACCAGCCCCCAGTAAAAGATGGCAGATGGAAGAAAATAGCAGAACCCTTGACCCAAGGAGCCCATGAAATTAGCAAAAGACTCAGAAGTGCTCATAGTAGATGAGAAACATCTTTGTTTTCACCATGAGAGAATACTGGATTTTATTAACATCTTTTTATTTAACGGTGGAAACCATCTGCCCCCCCCAATTCTATTATTGTGCATGGAAGTGATCTGTTTTCCCCGTGCTTGGAAGGACTCTGCCCACATCCGGCAGTCAGACACACCAGAACTGTCCCTTTTATGCACCATTCCTTTTCAAGCTTTTGCCTAGGCAAAGTCTTTTCTAGAATGTTCTTATATGCCACGGGGATTAGAAAATGTGAAAAAGTTATAGTGTTTCGGTCCAGCATTAAGCATGAATAATTGGCCCTAACTGTTTGCAATCAATCGGCTAGAAGGAGTAGAAAGATCCTTTCCTTACTTCAGGGAAACATGGTAGAGAGCAGCCCAGAAAGAAGCGAATGGGCAGGTTGGCCATGAGGAGAGCCACTGGTACCGGGAAGTTCCTTTGAAGGGCCTGATCCCAGGACTTGGGGCTCAGAAACAAGTTAAGGACAGGGACCACGGGGGCTGCCACATGCTTGCTCCAACAGCTCCAGTGACCTCAAAGACAAACCCTAGGCCCCCACTGTGGCTACCATTCATCTACACGATTTTGTGTTGTAGAAAGACATTTCTAAAAAACTCAAAGCTAATTCAAAAAATTCAGTAACAGCACTTTACAGGTAATATAATTTCAGTTTCCTGTTTTTGCCTTTCCAAAATGTTTCTCTTTGTTTTTCATTAAAAACATACTTCTGTAAAGCATTCCTTAAATGTGAGGCTTAAATATGTGAGCAGGTTCATTTTCTTGAACCAGTTCATTTTCTTACATTGAACTGTAAACAGTCCAAAAACGGGGAAGTAAGGGAGGTGGGGAGTCGGGGTCTATCAGGGGATGCTTCTCTGACACTGTTCATATTTTTATACAGTGATAATCTTGGTCAACACAACTTTTACCTCCTGACTGGTGTGGTGTTGGTGTGTGTGTGTGTGTGTGTGTGTGTGTGTGTGTGTGCGCGCGCGCGCGCGTGCATGTGCGCTTGTAAGTGCAAAGGCGAGAGGCTGAGGCCAGGAGACTTCCTCTATTACTCACCACCATGTCTTTTGAGACAGACTCTTTCTGAACCTGAAACTCACCAATTGGCCAAGACCAGCTGGCCAGTAAGCTCAAACCCCAAGGATCCTGCCGTCTAGGCCCCCCAGATTTTGATTATAGTCCTATGACAGCATGCTCAGTTTCTAGTGTGGTGCTGGGAATTGAACTCTGATCCTCGGGCTTGTGGATCAGGCACTTTAATGAGCAAGCCATCTCCAGCCAGACCTCCTCAGACTGTTCTTAACCCTTACCCAGCCTCTATAAACCTTGTTTGTCTCTGTTGCTACAACGTCTGCCTTGTCTACAATGTCTCCATTACATGTGCTTGAGCAAAAGCACAGGAGTTGCGTGACTGTTTGCCCTATTCTGGTTCTTTCAGTTCTGCACTTTCACAAACAATTCTGAAACAAGCACTTTCACGCACACAAGTCCACCCCGCCTCCTTTTCAAGTTTCCTCCGCATAAGTAGAATTACTGGATTAGAGTATGGATTTTTGCATGGCTCTTAATGCATTTTGAATTGGTATATTCTTAAATGTAACCTCATCTGAGCGCTCAGCCTATCTCTGTGTTTTCCTCAAGAGCTAATCACATTACACTGATTTTTATCAGACAATAAGCACATGTTTTTCTTTTTGCCTTAACTGCCAGGAAACTCAGAGCTGAAGTTCAAATCCAATAATGAGTTCATCTCAGGTGACCTGTAATGTTTCTCACCCCCCGCCCCCCCCACCTTGGGTCAATTTTCTACTTAGTTGTTAAAAAAAAAAGATGCTGAACTTTAAATGTCCCCTTAAATCTCTTTTAGGAACAGGTGGGCTGACTCTTACTCAAAAGCAAAGGTAACGTGGGCACATATTGGTTTTATCTGACACAGAACCCTGTGTAATTAACCCTGTCTGTTCTTGGTTCAAGGTTCTGCAAATCCTTTATCCATGGAGACACTGGAGAGGCGCACAGCAGAACTTAGGATGATGGAAGGATCTGGAGTCTGAGACCAAACTGCTCAGAACCCAGCCCTTCCCATGTCCGATCCAGACACGCGAGCACAGAGTTCCCTCGGCATCTCTCCTCATCACTCTGTCTCCTCCCCTCGGATTCCTCAGTGCCACCGTCACAAGGCCCACGTGACTCCGTTCTTGTCCACCTCAGCTCATTATACACTGACACTCAACGTCTCTGGGCTGCCCAAAGAGCCGCATGCTGAGTGGCTTGATCCACAGAGATGGATAGACTGGCCTTCCTAGGGAGCAAGAAGTTTAAGATGAGGAAATGACCAGGCGTGTTCCTTGAGGGCTCTGAGGGAGAGCTCTGCTCCGGGCTGCTCTCCTTGGCTTTAGGTGGCTGTCTTCCTCTGTCCTTTCATATCAGATTCGTCTCTGTCCAAATGTGCCCTTTAGTGAGGACACCAGACATACTGACCTTGCACCGTATTGCACTTGATGATTTCTGTGGAGATACTGTGCCTAAGGGACTGTGCCTTCAGTCCTGTCGGACGCTCACTGGAAAGGAGTCCACGCTCCTATAAACACCTACTGCCTGTTCCTGCCAGGAGCGTGGAACTCACCGCACAGCCTCCTTCCTAAAACACAGCAGCATAGAAGGGGACCAGCTAGAAAGAGGCCCCGAAACACCTCAATAGGAGGGGGACAAGAAACGTTATTGTGGAATGGATAAATGCTGCCAAAATACAGAAAAGATTCATGTGTGAAGACGTCATAATGAAATCCACCATGACGTGTAATTAGCGTATGCTAATAGAGAGTTGAAAGAAAACAGAAAACAAAAACCCTGTCTCCCAGTAAGCCAAACCCTGAGGCGCAAGAGTTTGCACTTCTCTCTCTAGTGATCACAAAAGTATTTCCACTTTTTAACTTCCGTGTTCAAAATTTTCCTTGTTACAGAAAAATTAATGTCCATATTCAACTCTGGCATTCAGGTTCTTTCCCAACTCTATTTTAAGGTGTGGTCATCATCTATGTTATAAATAAGAATTCTGGGACAGAGGCTGTGTCTGCAAAGACTGAGCGAATGGGCCTGGGTAGAGCTGCAGTAGATGTATGTGTGTGTGTGTGTGTGTGTGTGTGTGTGTGGTGGGAGTGGTGGGATGTTACAGCTCTAGCATCTAATTATATTTTATCTTGGGCCTGTTTAACCCTTCCTGAGAAGATATTTCTGTGCCCACCTATGTGTTAGAATTAACATATTATGACAAATAGATATATATATAAAACAAAAAACCCTTTGTAACCTACTAGATTAGCTGACCACTAGCTCCTGCTGACCCATAGGCTCAGAATGTCTTCAGACTTCATTCTGAGGCCGACAGCAGATTCTCCCGTGCCCTGCTGCTGTCACCACCTCGCTGAAGTTCCCACCAGCTGGTTTTCAAACCCCATCCTCTCTGTGTTGTTACTACAGAACTCCATAAACCTGCTCCCCACGGGAGCCTGGAACCTGGGGTAACCTAGCTCTGTGGGGCCTAGCCCAGGCTCTCTCAAATTTGGATCCAGATAAACTTGCTTTTACTTTAAGGTGAAAGCTCTTTTTCGGCCCCCATCATCAGAATTCTCCACCACATTCCTCCTCCCTGCAGTCCTTGGCTGCATTACTCTCAAATTCCAAATACAGCGGGTGGGCGGGCTGGCTGCCTGGCGCTTTCCCTTCCTCACAGGGGTAGCTTGCTGCCTGCATTAAGCTCTCCCTCCACCCTCCTCCTCAGGCTTGCCTCCCCTCTGTGCCCAGTCCCAGGCTGAGGCAAAGTCTTCTCCACCAGCCTTTGTCCAGTTTTCCTTGTCAGTACTGAGTGTCATGTCCGCGCTCATCCAATCACCTCAGGGTTCCGTTTGCCAGAAGGTATGGTCCAAGGGCCTGGGAACCTGCCCACGCTTGGGACCCTCAATGTCCTGATTGATTAATTTTCCCCCAAGTGATAACCTGTTCCCTTTAGGGAACACATAAAAGGTGAAAGAGATATCCTGACACAGAGGTCGGTGATAACATCTCAGAGTCACGTGTGGTGTGGTCATTCCAATCATGAAGGCATCCAGGCTAACAATGCAATAAAACCCAGCAAGGGTTATTAATATAAGGTCTAAGATCCTGATGTGTGGGCTTGGGCAGTGTTGAATGCCGGACAAGGCCGGTTTTACTAGAAAATTCCCTTAGTCCTGACGTTCCCTGCCACCCAAAGAAATTCCATGAAGCTCATTTCTAAAGAAAAGTAAATACCCAGCCGGCCAGAGGGATGACCTTTCTCTAACGGAGGGGATGGATTTGTTATCCGGCCAAATGCTTGAAATTCTTCCACCAGCATGCATAATTGAGAGAAATGTGTTAATTACCCTTACATGACAGCTGGTAGGACTTCCTGAACCGACTCTGAGCAGAGCGTTGATCTTGAACTGCCAGTGTAAGTCGCTGTACTGTGTTCATAGGAAGAGGCGGCTCCCACAGCACGTTCTGAACCGGTGGGTCAACGTGCAGAGTCCCCGTGAACTTGGGCTGTGGACATTAAGGCAGCGGGCCAACGCTCTGGCAACAAAAGCAGCAGTGTAGTGCTTTGTGTGACATGCTGGTTAGAGAGGAGGGAAATCCCAAGGAAATAATCCCTATCATTACAGCAGCTCTGTGGCTCCAGGGTGGGTTTATCAAAGTGAAGTCCAATTCCAAAGGGCAAGGCTGTCTCCTTTACCCTCCCCCACGGCTCTCAGCCTTCAGAGTCACCACAGGGACTGTCACCTAAGGGACTGGCAATGCTTCCAGCTCAGCACGGTGGGCATTTTGATAGGAAGCAGAAATTATGATCCTCTCCTGGTCCTACAAGACTCCCCAGCTTGGCACTGGATAGAAGATAATCTAATTCTCCAAGTTTCCAGACCCAAGACTTTATGATTCCATGATAAAGGGAACTATTTTATCTTTAGACAGAAAGAAATGCCATGAATATTCTTTTGTTTTAAAAAGCAATTTATATCCACTGGCTAATGTAATTTGCTCCACCGCTCCTGCACAACACTGTTCAGTTTTTCTTTTTTTAAATCATGAGTTATACAGGAGAGCTCTTGGATTTTTCTTTCTTCTCCAATTGCTGACTAAAGGTTTTCTCTCTCACCTGGAGCCACGCAAGCACAGGGTCACTGAACTTTCCTGAAATCCAATATATTTGTATTTTAGCTCCCAAAGTAACCACTTTGTTGTCCATTTATACATTTCTGGAAAAAGAATCTGGTTTTGGTTTAGTCTAGGGAAAATACATTAAATACTTTCCCCTTAAAATGTGTAGAAGAAAAATATACATTTCTTTTAAACAACTGGAATCAATTTATGTCTCTGGCACAGAGAGTGAAACAAAAAAAATCAATGCAAGTTAAATGTTGAGAGGCAAAGTACGTCTTTGTAAGGGGCCTGGGACGTGTGTCTACCAAGAGGAATGAGGAAGGGACCCAGGCTCTGACAACCAGGCAGGGCAGATAATCAGGCAGGCAGGCAGTCTGTGTGTGTGTGTGTGTGTGTGTGTGTGTGTGTGTGTGTGTGTGTGTGTGAGAGAGAGAGAGAGAGAGAGAGAGAGAGACGAAGAGAGACAGAGACAAAGAGAGACAGAGATAGAGATAGAGATAGATGGAGATAGACAAAGAGAGACAGAGACAGAGAAATACACAGAGACACAAAGAGACAGAGATAGAGAGACACAGAGAGACAGAGAGAGATAGAGAGACAGGGAGAGATAGAGTGTAGGCCAGAGATTGACACCGGGTGACTTCCTTAATTTCCTTCCACCTTTGTTTTCTGAGACAGGGTCTCTGGGAACCTGAATCTTACAATCTGGCTAGATTAGCCCGCCTGTGCTGGGATTACAGTGCATGCCAGCATAACTGACCATTTCAGTGTGGGTGCTGGGGACCGGACAGACCCAGCCTGTGCTTTGTGGCAAGCACATTACCGATTAAGATATCTTCCCAGCCCCAAATCAATATGCTTTTGTGGAAGATATATCACACATCGGATGCTGAGAAACACGATCTATAAGATTATATTTCTTGCTGTCTTTTAGGAAAGTTATGAATTTAAGTAGGGAGCTCATAGCAACATGCACAAAAATCCTAAGGTGCTTTACTGATGAGAACTGAGGGTCTAAAGGGCATGCAGGGAGGCCTCATGAACACTGAGAAATGCAGACAAGCTTGCCCCCTCATAAGTTCCTGAGAGTCCTGTGGAGAATCCATTCCCAGCTAGACAGGAACTTATAGTTACTTGGCAACCAGTATCGGGCATTACTGAGTGTCCAAAGACATGCTTTTTATTTCCTCCTCCCCTTGGCCTAGGTTTGGAATCTTTCGGACTTCTCTAGAAATGGTTATTCCTCTTTCCCTCCCTTCCATGGTGCAAGTTAAGCGAAGACTCCCAAGGAGTAAAATTGGCACTGGTCCCGCATTCATGCTGGCGGCCCTGAACCAGCCTCTCATCTTGCCTACAAATCACTGCAATCTAGCATGGTATACCCCACTCCTGTTACAGTGGTGGCGAGACAAAACTGCTGTCAGTTCGTTCCAGGTGACACTGGAAGGTTTCAGAATGCGCCGTACCAGGAGAAGAGAAAGCCAGGCTTGAAGACAGAAAGAAAGCCAGAGCCCTCAGTGCTGTTAGAGAATGCGAGAGCTTAAGGAGAATGGAGGTTTTGGGAAAGGAGGACTGCGCGCCGTCACAATCAGGTCCACATTGGTGCTGGATCAAAGGCAACATTGGTAGGGCTGGGGAGCAGTAGGGAATAAGGCTGAATGGTTCTCTCATCTGAAATTTCCATTAAATCAGATTCTCCTGCCCAGGGAGGCTGGAGGACGGAAAGAAAAATGGATTTTAATACTATAGAGAAAAATGTCCATTTTTCAACCTTTCCTATATGTGAGTAGAAAAAGGAGAGACACAGGCTAGCCACAGAGGCTGCTCCATAACGGATATCCATCTCTCTGCAGATTCCTTCAACCTGTGCACACACTCGGGTGTGTGTCCACATGGGTGTGCATACTCGGGTGTGTGCACACACGCACACTTCTTCCATTCGTTACCTTCTATTTGTTTTTTTTTCCCAAGCGCCCTTCCCCCTTCCCTCCTGTCAGCTCTCATTAGAAACACTTATCTTCTGAGTCAAATGCATTGCACTTTTCATGTGAACACCACCCGAAGAACACACAAGAAGAGGAGAACTTAAAGTAATGAGTTAGGCTTCCAAGCAGTCGGTCTAAAGTTATACCAACACAACACTGGCGGAGCGCTGGGGACCAGTTCATTTGCTGATTTCTCTCATATGTATGTACATCTTAGATTCCATTCTCATTCCCAACATTAGACGGCACTTAGTTAAGGAGGAAATTCTCCTATTACAGCGATCTCTTAATTACACATAAGAATAGAGAGAGAATTTGAGAATAGTAATAGTTCGTGCAAAAACACTCTCTAACTATTGGTATTAAATTCAGCCGAAGAATGTAGCCTGAGCTACGATAAATGGAGGCAGGAAGCTAGGCAGAATGTTATCTTTCTGACAGCTCTGCGGAGGTCGTAATGAGCATTTCCTTGCTTTCAGTGAGAGGAAATGGTAACTAAGAGAAGGAAGAATATGGGAAGAAAAGGCCAACAAGCACGGAAGAGTGAATTTCCCCTGGCGCCTCAGGTAGATGATCAACATGAGGTTACACCGAAGGCATGCGGCTCAAATGCAGCCAAATAAAGCGGAGTTGATTCCCTTCCAAAGCCGTCTGCCCGGGAGCAGTGCGCAGAACACACTACTGAGATCCCACACACTGATGCGTCGGGTTGATGGGTATTTCTAAGCATCGATTATCTTTATAACAGCTTCAAGATTGGAGCGTGTCACAGTGTAGTTTAACTCATGAAAGGTAAGATCTACGGGGCAGCAAAGACACCAGAAGATGCATGACAACCTCAGCTCCATACAGTCCAGAGAAACAGCTAACTCCCACTGATTGTCCTGTGACCTACATGGTACACAGGCCTGCATGTACACACACACACACACACACACACACACACACAAGCGTGCATGTACACATTCATATACACACATGCACGCAGAGAAGCATGCATGTACATATTCACACACACACATAAATGTACACATGGACACACAATACACTAAATACAATATTTTTACCTAAATAACTTAAAAAGTGTTTAATAAAGTAGGTTTAGGACTCAGAACCAACCATTTAGAAAGCTACTATCAAAGCACGCAGGTTGAGTATGACCTAAATGCTTAGAACCAGAATTATTTTTTATTTCAGACATTTTTAGACTTTAGCTTATTCAGACTTAGGACCCAAATATAAACATGAAATTCATTATATATGCACCTTATATACATAGTCTGAAGGTAGCTTTCGACCATAGTGATAATTTTGTGTATGAAACTAAGTTTCATGGTGTGGGGTTATCCCCTGGTCTCTTCATGTGCTACTTGGAAGGCTTTAGGTTGTTTGTTTGTTTGTTTGTTTGTTTTAAACTTTGTAGATTTGGTACTTGAGAATTAGGAAAAGTTACCCAAGGCTACAAAATCCTTCACCCCTCTGACTATTGTACTTGTACTTGTAAATGGATAACAGAGAATGAAGAAAGCCAAGAGTATCAGCCAATAGTTACATGAAAAATTATCAAAATAAATAAATTTGCCTACACTGCTGACTTATGTAAATAGGTGTGCTTCAAATATAGATTTTAACTCAGACAAAAGGCCATCATAGGCTGGAAGGGATCGCTACACTGCTTAGTCCAACTGAAAGGCTCGATTCTTGAGAAGTTTAATGGGATAAAATATATGATGAATCCTTCTCTCCTAGACCACTTTCCAATCAAACTAACAAAAGAAGTCTGGAAAAAATGCAAACTCTTGCACAAACTCTTGCTCAGTCAACAGAATTGACCAACCAACAACTCTGAAATTTCATGGAGTACACCAATCAACGCCCTGAAATCTCAGAGTACACCAATCAACACCCTGAAATCTCACAGAGTACACCAATCAACGCCCTGAAATCTCAGAGTACACCAATCAACGCCCTGAAATCTCACAGAGTACACCAATCAACGCCCTGAAATCTCACAGAGTACACCAATCAACACCCTGAAATCTCAGAGTACACCAATCAACATCCTGAAATCACACAGAGTACACCAATCAACGCCCTGAAATCTCAGAGTACACCAATCAACGCCCTGAAATCTCAGAGTACACCAATCAACGCCCTGAAATCTCACAGAGTACACCAATCAACACCCTGAAATCTCAGAGTACACCAATCAACGCCCTGAAATCTCACAGAGTACACCAATCAACACCCTGAAATCTCAGAGTACACCAATCAACGCCCTGAAATCTCACAGAGTACACCAATCAACACCCTGAAATCACACAGAGTACACCAATCAACGCTCTGAAATCTCAGAGTACACCAATCAACGCTCTGAAATCTCAGAGTACACCAATCAACACCCTGAAATCACACAGAGTACACCAATCAACACCCTGAAATCTCACAGAGTACACCAATCAACACCCTGAAATCTCACAGAGTACACCAATCAACGCCCTGAAATCTCAGAGTACACCAATCAACGCCCTGAAATCTCACAGAGTACACCAATCAACGCCCTGAAATCTCACAGAGTACACCAATCAACGCCCTGAAATCTCACAGAGTACACCAATCAACACCCTGAAATCTCACAGAGTACACCAATCAACACCCTGAAATCTCACAGAGTACACCAATCAACACCCTGAAATCTCACAGAGTACACCAATGAACACCCTGAAATCTCACAGAGTACACCAATCAACGCCCTGAAATCTCACAGAGTACACCAATCAACGCCCTGAAATCTCACAGAGTACACCAATCAACGCCCTGAAATCTCACAGAGTACACCAATCAACGCCCTGAAATCTCAGAGTACACCAGTCAACGCCCTGAAATCTCAGAGTACACCAATCAACGCCCTGAAATCTCACAGAGTACACCAATCAACGCCCTGAAATCTCAGAGTACACCAGTCAACGCCCTGAAATCTCAGAGTACACCAATCAATGCCCTGAAATCTCACAGAGTACACCAATCAACGCCCTGAAATCTCAGAGTACACCAATCAACACCCTGAAATCACACAGAGTACACCAATCAACGCCCTGAAATCTCAGAGTACACCAATCAACACCCTGAAATCTCACAGAGTACACCAATCAACGCCCTGAAATCTCACAGAGTACACCAATCAACGCCCTGAAATCTCACAGAGTACACCAATCAACACCCTGAAATCTCAGAGTACACCAATCAACGCCCTGAAATCTCAGAGTACACCAATCAACGCCCTGAAATCTCAGAGTACACCAATCAACGCCCTGAAATCTCAGAGTACACCAATCAACGCCCTGAAATCTCACAGAGTACACCAATCAAAGCCCTGAAATCTCACAGAGTACACCAATCAACGCCCTGAAATCTCACAGAGTACACCAATCAACGCCCTGAAATCTCACAGAGTACACCAATCAACGCCCTGAAATCTCAGAGTACACCAGTCAACGCCCTGAAATCTCAGAGTACACCAATCAACGCCCTGAATTCTCAGAGTACACCAATCAACGCCCTGAACTCTCAGGCTTGGAGTGCAGTGAGGTTCTTACCAAGTTCTCTGGACTAGGGGGTACACCAATCAACGCTCTGAAATCTCAGAGTACACCAATCAACGCCCTGAAATCTCATAGAGTACACCAATCAACGCCCTGAAATCTCACAGAGTACACCAATCAACACCCTGAAATCTCAGAGTACACCAATCAACGCCCTGAAATCTCAGAGTACACCAATCAACGCCCTGAAATCTCAGAGTACACCAATCAACGCCCTGAAATCTCAGAGTACACCAATCAACGCCCTGAAATCTCACAGAGTACACCAATCAACGCCCTGAAATCTCACAGAGTACACCAATCAACGCCCTGAAATCTCAGAGTACACCAATCAATGCCCTGAAATCTCACAGAGTACACCAATCAACGCCCTGAAATCTCAGAGTACACCAATCAACACCCTGAAATCACACAGAGTACACCAATCAACGCCCTGAAATCTCAGAGTACACCAATCAACACCCTGAAATCTCACAGAGTACACCAATCAACGCCCTGAAATCTCACAGAGTACACCAATCAACGCCCTGAAATCTCACAGAGTACACCAATCAACGCCCTGAAATCTCAGAGTACACCAATCAATCAACGCCCTGAAATCTCAGAGTACACCAATCAACGCCCTGAAATCTCAGAGTACACCAATCAACGCCCTGAAATCTCACAGAGTACACCAATCAACGCCCTGAAATCTCACAGAGTACACCAATCAACGCCCTGAAATCTCACAGAGTACACCAATCAACGCCCTGAAATCTCACAGAGTACACCAATCAACGCCCTGAAATCTCAGAGTACACCAGTCAACGCCCTGAAATCTCAGAGTACACCAATCAACGCCCTGAAATCTCACAGAGTACACCAATCAATGCCCTGAAATCTCAGAGTACACCAGTCAACGCCCTGAAATCTCAGAGTACACCAATCAATGCCCTGAAATCTCACAGAGTACACCAATCAACGCCCTGAAATCTCAGAGTACACCAATCAACACCCTGAAATCACACAGAGTACACCAATCAACGCCCTGAAATCTCAGAGTACACCAATCAACACCCTGAAATCTCACAGAGTACACCAATCAACGCCCTGAAATCTCACAGAGTACACCAATCAACGCCCTGAAATCTCACAGAGTACACCAATCAACACCCTGAAATCTCAGAGTACACCAATCAACGCCCTGAAATCTCAGAGTACACCAATCAACGCCCTGAAATCTCAGAGTACACCAATCAACGCCCTGAAATCTCAGAGTACACCAATCAACGCCCTGAAATCTCACAGAGTACACCAATCAAAGCCCTGAAATCTCACAGAGTACACCAATCAACGCCCTGAAATCTCACAGAGTACACCAATCAACGCCCTGAAATCTCACAGAGTACACCAATCAACGCCCTGAAATCTCAGAGTACACCAGTCAACGCCCTGAAATCTCAGAGTACACCAATCAACGCCCTGAATTCTCAGAGTACACCAATCAACGCCCTGAACTCTCAGGCTTGGAGTGCAGTGAGGTTCTTACCAAGTTCTCTGGACTAGGGGGTACACCAATCAACGCTCTGAAATCTCAGAGTACACCAATCAACGCCCTGAAATCTCATAGAGTACACCAATCAACGCCCTGAAATCTCACAGAGTACACCAATCAACACCCTGAAATCTCAGAGTACACCAATCAACGCCCTGAAATCTCAGAGTACACCAATCAACGCCCTGAAATCTCAGAGTACACCAATCAACGCCCTGAAATCTCAGAGTACACCAATCAACGCCCTGAAATCTCACAGAGTACACCAATCAACGCCCTGAAATCTCACAGAGTACACCAATCAACGCCCTGAAATCTCAGAGTACACCAATCAATGCCCTGAAATCTCACAGAGTACACCAATCAACGCCCTGAAATCTCAGAGTACACCAATCAACACCCTGAAATCACACAGAGTACACCAATCAACGCCCTGAAATCTCAGAGTACACCAATCAACACCCTGAAATCTCACAGAGTACACCAATCAACGCCCTGAAATCTCACAGAGTACACCAATCAACGCCCTGAAATCTCACAGAGTACACCAATCAACGCCCTGAAATCTCAGAGTACACCAATCAATCAACGCCCTGAAATCTCAGAGTACACCAATCAACACCCTGAAATCTCAGAGTACACCAATCAACGCCCTGAAATCTCACAGAGTACACCAATCAACGCCCTGAAATCTCACAGAGTACACCAATCAACACCCTGAAATCTCAGAGTACACCAATCAACGCCCTGAAATCTCACAGAGTACACCAATCAACACCCTGAAATCACACAGAGTACACCAATCAACGCCCTGAAATCTCAGAGTACACCAATCAACGCCCTGAAATCTCACAGAGTACACCAATCAACGCTCTGAAATCTCACAGAGTACACCAATCAACGCCCTGAAATCTCAGAGTACACCAATCAACGCCCTGAAATCTCACAGAGTACACCAATCAACGCTCTGAAATCTCACAGAATACACCAATCAACGCCCTGAAATCTCAGAGTACACCAATCAACGCCCTGAAATCTCACAGAGTACACCAATCAACGCTCTGAAATCTCACAGAGTACACCAATCAACGCCCTGAAATCTCAGAGTACACCAATCAACGCCCTGAAATCTCACAGAGTACACCAATCAACACCCTGAAATCTCACAGAGTACACCAATCAACGCCCTGAAATCTCAGAGTACACCAATCAACACCCTGAAATCTCAGAGTACACCAATCAACGCCCTGAAATCTCACAGAGTACACCAATCAATGCTCTGAAATCTCACAGAGTACACCAATCAACGCCCTGAAATCTCAGAGTACACCAATCAACGCCCTGAAATCTCAGAGTACACCAATCAACGCCCTGAAATCTCAGAGTACACCAATCAACGCCCTGAAATCTCAGAGTACACCAATCAACGCCCTGAAATCTCAGAGTACACCAATCAACACCCTGAAATCACACAGAGTACACCAATCAACGCCCTGAAATCTCAGAGTACACCAATCAACGCCCTGAAATCTCAGAGTACACCAATCAACGCCCTGAAATCTCAGAGTACACCAATCAACGCCCTGAAATCTCAGAGTACACCAACCAACGCCCTGAAATCTCACAGAGCATCAACAGCTCTGAAATCTCAGTGAGTCTCTGAATGTGGACCTAACTGTAAGCGACAGCATTATAACAGGGAGACAAGGGTTCCAACTTCACTGTCACCTCCTGAGAGAGGGATGCAAGTTTTGGGAGAGGGCTTTTCAGGTCATAACAGTAGCATTTATTCAATTATGGCATCAAATTATATCCCAGTGACCTGAAGGAGCTGGTGCATATCCAATTATGACTAATTTGTACCCTGGGATGTGCCGATTCGGTCTCCGTGTAAAATCCTGGTAGAATCGCAATTTAACAAGCTTGACAGGATATCAAAATTGCTATGTTGTCTCCAAACCTCATTAAATGGAAGTCTGTGCTTTTCCTATAATGTTCAGTGGGAGTATAAACTATTATTATTTTCTTTCTATTTGTTTATGTAAGGCAAATGCGCAGTAACACTTTATTAGAAAACAATAACCAGTTAGAGGAAGCCTCGTGGCAGCGGTGCCTGGGAGAGTATGCTTCACTGTCCTTCATGGTCCCGACACTGACTGGAACGTAATGTATTCCTAATAAGTTTGACATAATCTGAGGCATCACGGCAGCATCCTAAGCAGGCTGGGACGAGCTGGCAGCTGGCCGGCTGCGACGTGTCTCAGCTCCGAGACTTGTTTATGTGTCCTCTACCTTGAGTTGTCCTTGACCTTGGCTCCCTCTTACTTTCGCCATGATGTCAGCTGACCATCCTCCATCTCCTTTTACTGCTGGCATCCGTGGTTTCTTCCGGCACACCTTGGTCTGCCCAGCTTCTGGTTCCCTCTACTTGTTGGCCTTTTTCTTGTTGAGCTGGTACCTGTCTCAGGATGTTTGTCACCCTGTCATGGCTAATTTTTGTCCATGCAATATTTAGAAGATGTCTACACCTCAATCCTAGCACCCTCAACCACCCCCGACTCACCACCCCGCAGTTTCCTCATTCCAGCCTCAGGCTTGGAGTGCAGGGAGGTTCTTACCAAGTTCTCTGGACTAGGGGGATGAAAGGACCTGGTTCAGATCCCTTCTCAGCCACCTAGGAGCTGTGGGTATTAGCAGTCTCTGAACCCGTCTGCTCAACTCTAAAAGGAACGTTTATAAACGGGAACCTTTCCATGGAATTGCTCTGTGTGTCGATGGCATGTCACTTAAGAGACTCTGGCCTGACCCCTGGCTAACGCTCTCTGAAGCTCAGCCAGTGAGTGGCCTTTCCCCGGAGCACCTCCCTCTCTGCTCTGTCCCTGGAGCCCAGAGAGTCTGGGCTGGGGAAGAAGACAAACCCCACAACTGCTCCATGTGATGACCGCCCCGAGTGTGTCAGTTTTATCCAGCTGTAGTGGGGAACATTAGGTATTTGTCTACACCGTACCGGGGATGGAATTCTGTGAGTCAAACTGCTCTCCACCTCTCTAGGCTTCAGATGCCTAAAACTGGGGATGATCACAGGGTTGGTTATAAAGATTGCATGAAACAATGCTTTGCAAGAGCCTGGCGTGGTACAGGCCATCAGCCAGTCCTCCATTAAGAGCGGTTCCCACCTGAAGTCAGTCTGTGACATGCCACGCACCACACACAGCCAGGCTCCTCTCCTCTCCTGACACTCCTCTCGAAGGCCTCCGAGGAGCTTGCTACCCCACCTCAGCCAAATCCCTCAGAGCACATCACTTCTGAAATCCCTCAGAGCAAATTCAGCTCCTCCATATTACAGAAAGCTTTTGAGTATTTTTTTTTCCTGTAACTCTTTCCCGCCTCCTCATTTGACTAAACTAAAGAAACTGGAGGAAAAAGTCCTTACAAGACTGAGACCTTCTTATGGCTTGGATGGGAACAAACGAACAGCCAATGCACCAGGAGACCTTTGCTTTCCAGGAGAGGAGTCCCATGGGGAAGAGACGGGGAAGAAGGCTGATGTGCCGGGAAGGAACGGTGACCTCTGAGTGTATGTGAGGGCATGCGAAAGCAGCCCTGGGGAGATCGTGAGGAAGGACTTACTGGCTGTGACTGCTAGGGAAAGTGACCTCAGGGAAGACGGAAGGGGCCCAACCAGAAGAAATCCGAGAGGTACAGAGTTGGCTGCTGGGAGGCCAGGTAGTTCTGGAAACAGGAAGAGGGAAATTGGGCCAGGGAGCCTGACTGACTTACAGGGTTTCTTTTCCCTGGGGCAGAGGGAGAACACACTACCAGATGCAGCCTGATACAGCACTTCCTGTGGGTAACTCAATCCTCCTGTGCCGCAGCACCTCGGGCACCAGGGTGACCTTATCCTAAAAGCCCTCGGTGACATCCTGCCATGGCTTCTCTTCTGTCCACTCCACGGTTCACGGCATCGCTGCCGGTTGTCCAGGCTGAAGAGCGTCGAGGCATGATGTGGTCATCAGAAGCCACGGAGCTCCAGGAGTATCTGTATCTTTGATCTGGATCCAAATCCTGCTTCTTACTTACTTACGCAATCCTGAATCATTAATGTCAGCCATTTCATTTAATTAAAGTTTTGAGTCGTGTTCATTTTGAAGTTACCCATATGGGTGTTTTGCCTGCACGTGTGTCTGCACGCCCCACACATACAGTGCCCACAGAGGCCAGAAGAGGGTGTTAGGTCCCCTTGGCACTAGAGTTACAGATGCTTGTGTAGCTGACACGTAGGTGCTGGGACTTGAACCTGGGTCCTCTGGAGGAGCAGTTAGTGCTCTTTACTGCTGAACCATCTCTAGGCCCACTGCTTAATTTTCTCCATCTGTAAAATCAGGCTATCAATTCTAGTGATGTACTGAATTAAATATTCCTGATACATATTACTGTCTTTATGGCTTAACAGTTCCAGCCGCATCTCATTAAGGGACCTTCACTGAAGCCTTCTGGTCCTCATCACCTCCACTCTGAGGCCCCACGTAGGTTGAGCTTTGACTTGGCTCATTCACAGTTTTCGTTATTCATTCGTTATTCATTCATTCCGACACAGATGTCTCGCCTAGTCTATTAGCTGGGTGATAATTCTTGCTTCTCACTCTGTCTATCGTTGTTATGAGTGGCCAGTAAGTGGGAGCTAAGAGGTGAACAGGAAGGCTTGGTGGAGAGTAAGAGATTAGTGGAAACCTGGCTTCTTAGTGGTTATAATCAGGTAATGTTGAACAGCCAGGGCTTGGTGAACATGGAAGCATGGGATAAAACTATTGTGACAATAAGCGGAAGGGAAAGGCAGTGCTGGGAGATTCAGCTAGAAGGCCAAAGGAGCTGCACAGAGCTGCCGCGCTCTGCGTCAGGCAGGAACAGACAGGTGAGGGCGTGGAACCCAGACATAAACTCCCCTCATCACAGGAAGTGACAGATAAATTCAAATCCTCCTCGTTACCACCTCAGAATACAATCCCATGTGGCCCTCTGTTTTCTCTCTGTGGCCATGGGAGAAGGGGGAACTACTGATTTACCAAAATGTATTCTCTTTTGACAACACAGGTGAGGTTGTACATGTGGTCATTTTGCTAGAATTTCCAACTTCTAGCCTCAAGGGAGTATCCTATGGTCTGAAGAGCACGGAGCAAGGATGTGGAAGGAACCTGGGCCTTTCGTGGTGTAACAGTGATCATGTATCATGTGATTCGAGTGGCCTACCTTCTTACTTATGTAAGTTATACGATTAAAAGCTATATAATTATTGGGTCCTC
The DNA here is from genome assembly GCA_964023405.1 of Apodemus agrarius. NCBI lineage: Eukaryota > Metazoa > Chordata > Mammalia > Rodentia > Muridae > Apodemus > Apodemus agrarius. Next base: position 4,609,974 of record OZ030013.1, read on the forward strand.
TACTACGGATGTATAAAAGATATAACTAATATATGCAGCTATAGCTATATACTTTTTGCATTTTAAATACAAACAGATAATGGACACAACAATGTAGCAAGCTTTTCATTCTTCCTAAATAATATATTGTGGCAGTGGTTTTGTTTTATTTTTTTTTTCTGGCCATGTAAGTATATGCTGGCTGTAAGTGGCAGAAAAATACATAAGTAGATGCATTGAAATAGAAAAAAAATTGAACTACAATACACTATTTCACAATATTGGTGAGCCGTATTCCATCTAAATATTCCCTTTGTGGCCTCCTCCATTGACTGGATCTATGTCTCACTGTTACCAATACCATAGGCATGGGTATACATATGTCATGTCTCTGTGCACATATACAAGTATTTCTCTAGAATAAATCTCTATAAGTGAGATGATGAGTTGAACAGAAGGAATATTTGACGATTCAATGTGTTTATAGATTGATACAATGTATTTATAGGTTGGTCTATGATTGCAAACCCAATTTCTACCTCTATAAAGGTCGAAATAAATAAATCCCCAATTCACATGAATCTTGATAATCTCCCTTAACACAGCATATTAATGGTCTTCACATTCTATTGAGTCATAGGAGAACAGAGAAAAGATGTTACAAAATAATAAATCAATTAAAAAAATAAAAGTAGCTAAAATGTAGTACCATAAGGGATGCAGGCTGTCCATGTCTGTACTTGGTGAAATCTACAATTACTTGAACCATTTGGAAAAGCACACAGTTTTCAAACCTGCCCCATCATTTCTCAGGATGAGAACTGTCTTTCCCTAAACCATGCAGGTACACCTAAGTTCCTGGCTTTCCAGTTCCCATTCAGTACTACAGGATTACAGGGCATCTATCTATACACTAGTTCTTCAGAATGACCTTGGGCAGTCATGAGGATAAGCTTTCCCCGTGCCAGTGAGCTTGACTTTGCATCGTGAAGAGAAAGTTCCATCGTGTCGTTACCGCCATGGTGAGGCCATTCTGTCTGTCTGGCCTCCTTTGGCACAAACGGGAGGACTAATGCACACTTATCCTTCCTCAGGGTAACAGGTACCTGGTGAATGGACACTCTACTGTCCCATGAACCTCGTTGGTGAGTTATAGAGAGACAAAAGGGATCTGGATATGAAAGTGGCCTGGGAGACTGCAGAGAAAGTTGTGGAAAGAAGGAGCCAGCCAAGCTGGCGCTTTGCAGATGGGAAGAGAGCATGGGTTGATTTGTCACCAAGTCAGAATCATCCTGGTTCTTGGGAGATTTTACATCGGGTACTGGATCTCGTTAAACTTCGACCTTGTGGTCTTTTAGGTAAGGCTGTACCATATAGTACTGATCTTCTGGCAGCCTCATCCCAGGTGCCTACCCTTGAGAAACTTCTGTTTTCGGGGAGGAGGACTGGGGGAAGATATACTTCAAGATATAGATTCATTAACTCAAGAAATCATTACTGAGTTAAATCCCTGTCTTAAAAATGAAGAGACGCCATGACCATGACAGCTCTTACAAAGAAAAAAACATTTAATTGGGGCTGCCTTACAGTTCAGAGGTTTAGTCCGTTGTTGTCATGGTGAGGAGCGTGGCAGTGTGTGGGCAGACATGGTGCTGGAGGAGCTGAGAGGCCCATATCCGCACGCAGCAGGAAACGAGAGACACTGGACCTGGCTTGAGAATTCGAAACGCCAAAGCCCACCCCTAATGACATACTTCTTCCAACAAGGTCACTCCCTGATGACTCATCATTCAAACATATGAACCTCTGGGGACCGTTTCTTATTCAAACCAACACACCCCGCCAATCTGCAGCTACTATTCATAAAGCTGAGGTTTGGTTCTTGTTGTTTTGTTGTATTTTGGTTTGATCTAATTCACCACCTTCCAGAACCGTTTTTGAAGAATTACATGCAATATACCAAAAAGGCTCCCCACCCCACCCCACCCACGCCACCCCACCCACCCCACCCCCAGTCTACCAGGTCAGGCATCCTCTCAGGAAATGGAGTCTGTACTTACAGCTCCTTTCCTTCCCTGTTCTGCCTGCTAAAAGTGACTCTTTACCTGCATATTTACTTATGTGTTTGACTATCTATCTACCATTTATTTCTGGGACTCTGTGGCCAGTTTAGCATTTTCTTCTCATGTGGTTCTAGGCTCTCCAGCTTCTTGGGGAAAACATACAGAGCCACAGCTTCTTGGGAATGGGAAGCAAGCCTCAGCAGGGGAACGGATACTCTGCCTCCTCTATGAACCCCAGCGCCTCCATTAGGCAGGGTCCCAGTGGCACTGCTGCATGGTGGTCCAAGGATGGTCCTCACCGGTGTTACTCTTTAAACGGAGCAGGGAGACATGCAAGGTACAGGAGACCTAAGATGTCTACACGCCCCTTGAATTCATATCTACCCTCTCCTCCTGGCAAGCTCAGTGAGACACTGCCCCTGATTCCTCTGGCTTCAAGTCAGAGGTCCCCATCCCTGTGTGTGGGCCTCAGCAGCGCACAAGTCCGATCCCAGATCTCACCGATGCCCCTCTGGGTAGCCATCCCCCCGACCCGACAGCTACCCGATACTCATCTTGATCTCTTGTCAGACTGTCTGCAGCCGTGGTCCCGTCACTGCTGTGCCTTTTGTCCACCTTGGCACGCATCAGGCACCTAATAAATTCCCACTAGATCATGAAGACACAGGTAAGGACTCGGGAAGTCCGCAGGGCAAAGGCCTTGAGATAAGGCACAGCAGAAAATGAATCTGTGGAAGATATGAAAAAGCGACCCTGACCTTCAAGTAACTCGTATTCAACGGACGGAGCAGGAGCACAGGGATGGACGGAGCTCAGAATGGGATTCCCTTTCCCATCAGAGAAAATGAAATTGGACCCTTGTCCTCTGAAATCCACTTATCTGTCCCTTCATCCACTCCATGTCCAACCAATTAGACGGACCCACTGTTTAAATGACAGTGAGTTTCCTTCCTGCCAGAGCTCATCAGGTTAACCTTTTCAGCTCTGTGCCTGCATGCACTGTTTCAGACCACAGTTATAGAGCGTGCTGGTAGATTTAGCTTTCTTCATTTTTCAGTACAGGGATGAAGATTCCCAAATAGACCATCTCAACTAAAAATAGCATGTGTTCCTCTTAACAGAATCCTTTGCAACTATCTGCGAATTTAAATGGAAAAAAAAAACCCTTTTGATACCATCACTTCTAACGTCTTACTCAACCATAATTCTATTAATGATGAATCACTGATGGGCCAAGAATAGATATATGCAACCTTCTATAGCAAGTTAATATATTAAGCACCATCCTCTAAGCTTCTAAGGTAAAAATGTCTCCTCTGGGTGGGAGGCGGGGCAGTTTCATTAGATTTCTTTTTATAAAAAGCACCTTGAAAAAACTTCCTTATATTCAGACACCAATCTTGTTCTGTTGTTCCCTTGTGTATATCTGATTTAAAGGTTAATAAGTAATTAGGAAAAACTCTCATCCCCAAATTGCCAATTAATGTGCCATCATTTTCATTAAAAAATTATATTGTTATACCAATGTCTTGGACTGGCTAATAAAAAGTTACCTAGAGCAGTTCTAAATCTTTTAGGGAAAGAGAAAAATCACTCAAAAATCAATCACTTTCTAAAACAATTTGGATAGGACAGATCACACCAAGGAACGGAAATGAGTGTCTCAATTATTTAGTGTGATAGATCTGACAGGGTTCCACAGTTTATCTTATGTACTGAGTCATTATTACTAAGAAAACCTAATAAGATGTCTTGGCAGATGACCAATGCACAAGTATAGCAAATCATAGTTCTTTGGTTCTTATAACACAAAGCAGCTGTTTATAAATGAGATCAAACTCTTAAAATGGTCCAGATATGGTTTATTGGTTTCCTAGGAGACCATGAATGGAAAGTTACGACCACAGCGCATTGTGCACTGAAACTCTGTTCTATACCTTAAATGCTGGTGTGAGTCATGTATTAAAATATTCACAGGATTCCAAAGTTGAAGAGTTCATGATTCAACTTGTACCACCAATCCAAGAGCTTATATAGATAGGGCAGCTTTGTACCATCTGTTGCTGCTGTCCCATCACTGTCTGCTCAGATCAAACGTATTCCTAAAGGGTGCTCCGTGGCTAAGCTGATAAACATTAGGACTGTGCCAGTCCTAATGTTTATATCAATACCATTTTGATGTATAGCCACCTCTGATGGGAATCTTTGTCAGGACTGAGATGAACCAAGGTGGTGTCAGGAACCACACAACTGAAATAACCATTTTCTGATGCATGGCAGATATTTACGAGTTGCTGAGCAACCAAATATTTCGATGCTGACGCCAGAGGAAATATGTTCTGCCAAGCTAGGATCGGGTGCTTTAGCAATTAGCTCTGCCTGGGACTGTCTCTTAGTCTCGCTGCTGTAGAAGTACCTTAAAAAGACACTTAATCCAGAAATCAATCCCAGGCGTCGACTGGAGCAGTGTGTGAGACCAGAATGTTCAGCCTTAAGGCATACTTACACACTTCCTTCTCATGTTGAGCAAAGATATATCTTCCTACAGATCTCCTCCTTTGGCCCATTGTTCATAGAGACCAAGCCTCCTTCCTCCACTGCATGTCAACACTAAATATTTTGAGAGAACTATTATGTTCTCAGAGTGTTTCTCTGGAGCAAGCTTATGTAGCAGGCCCCTTCAATATCATATTTTTTTCTCACTGTGACTGTTCTCCCCTCACGATGAATGGTTCAACTGTTATTTTAAAGCAGTCACAGTTAGGATTGGATGTTGCTGTTCATAGTTTCAGCAAGTGAGTTATGGGCCATGATTAAAATTGACACAGGAATAAGAAGTTAAGGGGCTTGGTGTTTGGGCTTTTAAGATAGTTACATGTCTTATATGAACCTTGTAAGACAAGTGGAAACAGCCAGCAAGACACACACAATGGATTTATATCTGATAAAAGCAATTTCAGAGTTTGTGATGAGAACATACACTTGCCGAAAGGCCATGCACTGAGATCACAGGGAAACTACATGTAAACAGAGTCCTGGAATCCATTCCTGAGCCTGACAAAGAGGCAACCGCAGAGCAGTGGTGCTGGGAGGCTATTGTCATGGGATCAGTAAGGTCCTGGGGTCAGCATGAAGATTCTTAGCTTAAATCTGCCTGGTTCATAACGCTTTCTTCCAGGTCAGTCTTTGAGGACTGTTGGAATTAATGTATCTATCTCTATCCTTGAAAACCTGCTGCTAAGGATGTGTATCCAACATACAACCACAAATGGTGAACATGCTTTCTAGTCTATGCAAAGAACCAGAGGTCAATGGGCTCCATCTCTTTGGGTGTAATCCTCCCATCTGATACAATGTGGCAATGACTCATCCTATAGGTCTCTTATAAAAGTATCCAAGTAAGAACACAGGGGTGTCTCAGGTTGTTCTGTAGCTTGGCATCACAATTACAGGAGCTTAAGACAAATGATTGTGTGTTGATTCAGGACCAGTCCCAATTTTAAATGTCAAATTCAAAGGACGGATGCTCACATTAGGTAAAAGTCAATACAGTCAAGTTGGAAATATAAAAATGGAACAAGATACATCAGGAAAGCATGGTGTTTGTTCATTTGTTTGTTTTTAAGGCAGTAGTTGTAATTTCGTGTCATGTCAGTGGATAAACTAAAGCAAAGATCATGCTCATATTGATGTAAGGTAGAACCTGTAAAACACCGTGGGAACAGGGAAATGCCAAGCACATGGTATCTACCATTCTTTGAAAAGGTAACGATAGATAGAAGACAAGCATACAGGAGATAGTAAAATGTATTCTAATGCTGTCGCTCTCTGGCTGGTCTCTTGATCTACTTGATGATTGACCCATTGGCATATTGACATAAATAACCATACATCTTCAGAGCAGGAAATGTACCTTCTCAACTATCAGCTGTCATGGACAAACACCAATTTTAATCTGCATGGAAGACACTTGAGTGTGTTTCTCAAGTAAAAGGTATAGATTTCTGATCTTAATGATAAAGTGTTAGAAATTAACAGTGCACTTCAAAGGAAAAAATACTCCAAATGGTTTGCACATTTTAGAAACACCTGCTTAAACAGTAACTGGGCCACACAAGTGAACATACCACAAATCACAGAGTGTTATTGAGCCAGAGTCTGTGAGGCATGGCCAAAGCCGTTTTATGTAGTAGATGAGTTTTAAATAAATAATAAAGAGTGACAGGACTCCACATTCTTCTCAGAATGGGGCAGGGGATAATAAAGGAGAAGAAACAAGAGTAGAATTATTTTAAAACAAAACACTTAAGTAATAAATTTAACTTTTCTAGAATTGATCATTAAGAACAAACACAAATTCTTAAGAAAAAAATAAATTTATCCTTTCTAGAATTGAAGATTACGACCAATCACAAAATCTTCATGTAAAGAAAACAAATTTAAAAAATTACAGGCATATAGGTTTCTGATTTAATTATAAAAGGAAGACTAAGACTATGTCAATTGTCAGGAATAGACACAGCAGAAATCATACTGCCATACAGTAATGCCGAGATTACTTTATTACAGGTAATCAATGAAGATTGGCAAAGAGCTCATAACAACTATTTAGGAGAAATTAACAACAAATATCCTAAAAGCAAGTGACTTCTGTCTATAAAAAATCTAATTGGCTTCTCCCACATATAGTAAAAAACACACCAACCAATTCCTGAAGTTCTTACATTTTATACTGATGTAAATAAGTTAAGAATGGCCGGTTATAAAATGAAGCAAAGTAATTCAAAGCCCATATGTTTCATTTAAAAAATCAAAGTTATATGCAATTCTTATGGTATTATTAGATTTTCCTGAATCTCTTAATTACTGACTATCAATATGCAGAGAGAGTTGTTTTGCATATAAGAACTGCTGAATGTATTCCTGAATTAACTTTAATTCAGAATTAACTCACACAGGCTTGCAGGTAATTAGCACAAGGAAATGAAGAAACTGACTAAACACTAATAGGAACTGTGTTAGAAGCTTCAAATTTTCATGAAAAAATACCACATTAATAGTAAAGGCTTAAAGAAAAAAATTTTTTTTTCTGTCACCTAAAACAAGCCAAGAGAATTATAAGAAAATGTCCTACTTGTTCTTTCTGTAACCAAGCTCCATCACCTGCTGGGAGTAACACTGGCCGTACAGAAAGAACTGAAATCTGGCAGATGGATGTGTCTCATTTCGCAGACTTTGGAATACTAAGGTTCAAACACCATACCACTGACACACACCCAGGCCTGGGCAGAAAGGGCTTAGGGGCTCCAGGGAGCTGACGTCCACAGTGGGGCAGTGACTGCCACTGGCTCTCTCTGTCTGTCTGCTTTCAAGACAGGGTTTCTTTGGGTTGTCACAACATCTTGCCCCCAATGCCTTCTGCAATGCCCCCAAGCACAGGGGCCTTCCAAAAGCTCGATCGGAGCCAACCACCCTGTCCTCAGACCCTAGAGTCAAACTGAAAAGGTTAACTCCTGCACCATTTCACACCTCTTGTCTTTGTATCTTGTTCCCAGGTGTTGGCAAATACTTCCATCCTGGGCTGGCCATCTCCTTTTCTCTGCACCTGTAAAGCCTCTCTCCACAGGGCCTCCCCCTTCCCCTTTCCCCTTCCCCACCTCCCCCCTCCTCCCCCCTCACCTTCCCCTCTTCTTCCTCCCCCTCCCCTTTCCTTTCCCCTTCCTCCTTCCCCCCTCCTCCTCTTCCTCCTCCCCCTCCCCTTCTCCCTCCTCCCCTCCCCCTCTTCCTTGTCAAGGTCTCGGCCCTGAAAGCAACACCTTAAAGGAGGCAGCTCCCAAGTCATTGTGTCTACATCAAACTGTCCCTAACAATATTATTTCCATTGGAATGCCTTGCTGCTTTTCCACTGCCACAGAAGATGGGAAACAAGAAATATATTTTTTGAAGGAGAAGAAACCTATATCTGGTTGATTTGTATGTTGCCCCCCACACACCCATACCATGAGGTCAACAAACTAATTTCCAATGCCTGGCTCAAGGGCACTCACACTGCGGACACTCGGACACTCAGTGGTTCATGAATGAATAGCGCCTTTGATAAGTTACGGTTGTTTTCTTTTGTTAAAAAGTAAACCGGGGGACAATAAAGGCTTAAAGAGTTTATTTGGACAAAGAGCAGTTCAGTCGCCGGGTGCTCGGGCTTGGCTGGCCTGGACCCTCTTTTGTTTTAGTGGAGGCACTTAGAAGGAATAGTGAGTGCTAAGGTTTGCTTATGTTTGCAAATCAAACAAAGCCAAGGTCACGGGGAGGGTGGATGGCCTGTCAGCTCAGCAGATCTTCTGGCCTGGTGTCTATTTCAACCAGTTCTGATCTTGTTTCTCCAGAACAATTGCAAACTCTGTGAGAACAGGTCCCCAGTTTTTGCTCAGGAACCCAGTACGGTGCTTGGCTCTCCTTGGGGACTAAATGATTGTGTGCAGAACACTTAAATGAATACAGGTGTCCAAGTTCTCCAGGAAGGAAGTTTCTTTGTTCTTGGCTTCTCCGCATTCCAGTCAGAACACACTGGTCTAACTGGAACTCCTTATTAGGAACGCTGTTAACCATTCTTTTTCCAGATGCGGCAGCTTCTGTGAAAAGCCGGGCGCCCAATGGGAGTGAAAACGGGGTCTCCAGTGGAGCCTGCAGATGATTAATTTTAGATTCCAAGCATCTGGGTCAGAGCTGAGTTTCACGGCAGGTGTGGAAACGATCTCTTTGGTATCATTAATGATTTTCCTAAGGGCTAGGAACGCCTGAAATACGCCTTCATGTGAGATGTGAGCCCGAGCTGGGTGGATATTCAATAACAACTTACATATATTGCATCCACCACAGGAGAGCTTCCTATTTTTAAAATGATGATAAGTGTATCTTTTGGGTGGGGGAGAGTGCATGTGTGCGCATCTACCTTACAGGCAAATGCCTGAGGTTAACACGAAGTAACCTTTCTCAATCATTGTTTGACCTTATTCATTAATTTAATTTATTTGTTTATTTTGAGACAGGACTTCAGTCAGTCTAGTGAGCACCTGTCCAAAAATAAATAAAGATATTAAATATTCCTGTTTCCACCACCCCGGTGTTAGGCTTATACGTGCTTATCACACCCGCCTTTTGCATGGTTTCTGGGCCTACCTCAGACCTTCCCTCTTGTTCAGGAAGTCCTTCACCCTCTGTGTCATCTTCCCACCACTGGGTCATTCATGTGTCTTAAGCAGCTAATAATACTTTCAGTCAAAACCTAGACGCACTATTCTGGTTTTTAAAAGAAATGTCATGGGAAGATGACAATACTTTAAACGAGATGAAAACAAACAGAAAGCTGACTCTTCTGCCTTAAGGAGGTTAAAGTTTTGGAAGCATTTTCTTATCCTTCACAGGCTGGAGACACCTCATCCGCTATCAGGCTTTCCTCAGCATGTGCACTCAGCCTGGGGTCGTGAGAAGAAGGTCTTGTCAGTCACAACACTAAAATTCTAATCAGTGGGGCAGGGTGGCCACCCTAAGAGTGACTAACAAAGAAATGACACCTCCTCACTCTGGCTTGGGAGGCTTGGGAATCTGAAAGGTCGGCTCTCAGGGGGCGGAGCTGTCCTCGAGTATTGTGTTGTTCTTGGTCATGACAGTGCTGAAAAAGAGTAATGCATCTGCACGGCAATCCCTGAGCCGGAAGACACAGAATCAATCCGAGTGGAAAGAATATGCTCTTTAGCATTGTAAGGTCAGTTCACGGGGAAACTGCAGAGCAGGTGAGGTCACTGTGGACGTAGGCCCTGCAGAGCGGCTCCAGGACTGTGACCCTTGGCGTGGTGTACACATGGCAATGTCTGACAGCTGCCTTAGGCTTCTTGGGCATTTGTTCCTGTATTCAGGGACAAGCTCATCCCAGGGACCGAGGTCTCTGTGGTGAAGGTTGGGGGACAGGGGTTGCCTCCCATTCTAAAATGGGAATTTACTGGTTTGATGGGTCAAACGGTTCTTACTAACAGAAAACTGCCCCAGGGACTTCTAAAGTCCTCTTAGGAAACATGGAGTTTAACAATGATTTTCTTTCTCTTTCTTTCTTTCTTTCTTTCTTTCTTTCTTTCTTTCTTTCTTTTTCTAATAACAGAACACTTCAAGCATGTGTGACACACAGAAGAGAGCTTATGGTGTAGACATTTCATGGCAGGCTGGACAGAAGGGCAGATCCTTGCCTTTGAATTCACAGAGCAGGGCTCTTTAGTAAGAGCTGGGCCCAGCTTCTGCCCCGGCAGGGCACCAAAGAGAAAGAGCAACGTCACTTAAATGACTCCACAGAAGGGTGGTAAGCAGGAATTCAAGAAGAAGAAGGAAAAAACCCTTAGAATTAAAAAAAAAATAACTTTTGAATTGAATGAATTTAACTTCACAGGAAAAACATAGGTCAGTGGTCTAGCTTTAGAATGAATGGTAAAAAAAGAAAAAGATGTGATTAAACCCCAGCCTCAGTTTGTAACAAGTTTGGATAACTGTACAGATGCCCCACGGTGACCCAAAACACCACTCACTGCCCCCTCCTCCTGTCCGTGAATGTGTGTGCAGGTGCGTGTGTCATTGGGAATCAAACCCTGAAAATCATGTGTGCTGTACAAGCACACCACCACTGAGCCACAAACCCGGCCCACTCCAACCATTTTAGCAGCTTTTAAATGACACTTGAGTCAAGTCTCCATGTAACCTTCCTGCCGGAACAGCTACAACCACTGTACAGGACGTACAAATGTCTTTTGGGATGTAAACCAGAGAGCCACATGTGTGCGGAGCCTTTAGTGCACATATTTCTAACAGATTATGGGGACATTGGGAAACGGGTAGCCAGAAAGGTTGTACGAACCAGGGTACAGTTGTGTGGATGAAGACCACCCCGGCGGGGAAGAAGAGCCGACTTAAATACAGTACAGCAGAGCAAATACACCCCTGTGATTGCAGTCAACCAGGACAGACATACAGCCCAGTCCTGATCACAGTGGAACAGGAAACGACTGGAAACAGGCAGGCAGGCTATGGCTTATGCTCGTTACGGTAAACGAGTGTCAGGGGCAGCAGCAAGACCTCCCGTGACAATTACAACACAGGCTAAAGAAGACCAGGAGAACAGGGCTTGCAATGGACTGGGCGTGGCCGTTTCTGTCTTGGTGTTCTAATGCTGTGAAGAGATGCCAGGACCACGGCGACTCTTACAAAGGAAAGCATTTAGCTGGGCTCATTATCATCAGGGCAGGCACACAGCCGAACACACACGGGCCTGGTACTGAAGAAGAATGGGGAGTTCTACATCTGATTCAGAAGGCAGCAGGAAGAGAGACACGCTGGGCCTGGCTTGGACTCGAGTCCCCAAAGCCAGTGACACACTTCCTCCAACAAGGCCATACCCACTCCAACAAGGACCCACTTCCTCACAGTGCCACTCCCTGACGGCTAAATATTCCAGTCTGTGTTCCTGTGAGGGTCATTCTTAAGAACAGATTCAAGTTGGGCTTACATTAAGGCCCTTAATCAATCAACTGAATGATTGGCACACGCGTGGGACATTGTTGTTTAGGAGCTGACAAGATTAAAAAAGGTCTGCATGGGTTCAGCTCAGAAGTTCTTTTTCAAAAAAACTCCAACCCACGGTTACTTGAATGCCCCTGTGGCTACGGGCAGGCTACAGTAATTAGGCTTGAATCAGATGACAATGTTTGTTTGTGTTCTGAGACAGCATATGTAACACAGGCCCACTTTGAACTCATTATATATCCCAGGCTGGCTTTAACTTTGCAATGATCTTCCGACCTCAGGCTCCGCAATGCTGGGAACAGGAGGATTACGAGCTGGCGCCACGATGCCCAGCTGGTCTTTCTATAGTGTTTCCAGTTAAACTATGCTCTCCCAAAGTCGTATTAAAGTCATAATCTCCAGTCCCTCAGAATGCTGCATTATTTGGGAAGAGTAATCTCTGATCTAATGTGTTAAGATGAATCCACACTGGAGAAAGTAGAGCTCCTAGTCTGATATAAGGGAGGGCGAGAGACACTCAGGAAGATACCATCGCAAGAAAGGGAGGGAGGGAGCCCCCCACAGGCCTGTCAAAGGTCTGGACCGATATCTGCAGAACTGGAGGTGACAATGGACCACTCCGATGGGGACCTTTAGAGGAATATGGGAGCCACAGAGGGGGCTGGCAAGGTACTCTCCTGGGGTTCACTGGAAGAGGCGAGAACTGGACCCCGAGGTGTGCACAAGGTCTGATAGCCAATGCCTGAGTCTGAAACAGGAAGCAGCAAAACGGACTGTTGGCATGAACTCACAGTTAGGGATGACGGGCAGATGAGGTGGCACCAGAAAGGAGAAAAGTAAAAGCAGGGGAGGGGGGTGGGGGTGAGGTGGGGGTGGGGCAGAGTTAGGGGAACAGGGTGGCCTAAGAAAATTCTAGCATGATCAAGGCTGAGCCATGGTCACATTAAAGACAATGGTGACGTCGGGAATGTCAACGACACTGAGGTCACTGGTGGACACTACGCACGTGCATCCTCTACCAGACAGAGAGCACACCAGGAGCTGGCACAGGGAGAATGAAACGCCCACCTGTGGTCTGGGAGCACAGGGCTCACGAAGCACCGACTTCCAGGGTAGAGATTGCTGAGGGGGTGTGCCAGGGTGGGTGTTATATTATATTATATTAATTATATTATATAGGGGTTATCCACCAATGCAGAAGGCAGGTGACAGACCAGCAGACCTTTTACATAGGAAGTCGAGCGACACCTGGAGTCCCAAAAGCATGGCATGAAGGGAACCCCACGACACTAGTATGGTATTTGTGTAACACTAAGAAAAATACCAAGTGTGTTGACACACATCTTTAATCCCAGCACCCAGGAGGCAAAGGCAGGCAGATCTCTGAATTCAAGGCCAGCCTGGTCCACAGAGTGAGTTCCAGGTCAGTCAGGGCTGCACAGTCAGACTCTGTATAATAATAATAATAATAATAATAATAATAATAATAATAATAATAATGTCAATAAAAAAAGATAAACAATGTGTGTTGTACTGGCTAGTTTGGTGTGTCAACTTGACACAGGCTGGAGTTATCATAGGAAAAGGAGCTTCACTTGGGGAAGTGCCTCTATGAGATCCAGCTGTGGGGCATTTTCTCAATTAGTGATCAAGTGAAGGAGGGCCCCTTGTGGGTGGTGCCATCTCTGGGCTGGTATTCTTGGGTTCTATAAGAGAGCAGGCTGAGCAAGCCAGGGGAAGCAAGCCAGTAAGGAACATCCCTCCATGGCTTTTGCATCAGCTCCTGCTTCTGACCTGCTTGAGTTCCAGTCCTGACTTCCTTTGGTGATGAACAGCTGTGTGGAAGTGTAAGCTCAATAAACCCTTTCCTCCCCAACTTGCTTCTTGGTCATGATGTTTGTGCAGGAATAGAAACCCTGACTAAGACAAATTGGTACCAGCGTAGTGGGGTATTCCTGTGACAACCTGACCATGTTTTGGGGAGGACTGTGGAAGGACTTTGGAACTTTGGGCTAGATGGTCCATTCAGTGATGAGACCTCTCTGAGATGTTGTGGAGGAGCTTGGAAGATTATGTTGAGAACAGTGCAGAAGATGGAGGCCTGGCTTGTGAAATTTCAGAGGGAAAATTAAAGACTCTTATCAGGGCCATGAAGACTCTGTGGTTCTGGTTAGCTGGGGCTGAAGAATCAGCTGTGAGTAACAAGATACCAGAACCACTAAAGTGAGCCGTTGTGTTACTGGGACTATTGATGCTGGTTAGCTGGAGCTAAGAAATTAGCGGTGAGTAAGAAGAGACCAGCATCACTGAGGTGAAATCTTCTGGGATGTGTTTTCTGAGACCACAGAGAGTGTGTTCCAGATAGCCAAGGTTGTGCCTCGTGCTGTAGCAGGACTTGGTACTGTGTAAGAGTCACCCAGGTGGTACTGCTTTTGAAGGCATGAAGGCATCATGAAGAACAGCTGAGGCTTGGTACGCTGAGAGACCACGGAAGGCCATTGGTGAAAGTGTACCCTCAGTTGTAATTGATGGCCCAGGACTGAAGGGGTCATGCAAAAGAGTTGAGGCTTGGAGATGCCAGTACTATGCGATGACCACCAAGGACAGCAGCAGCAGTGGAGTACAAGCAGCTGGAGCCTAGAAGACAAGGTGTGTGCTACAACGGGAAGAGCTGGAGAAGTGACCCAAGCCCTTGGAGGAGCCCAGAAGATCGTGAGTTGGATCCCAGACTTTGGAGTTTGAGTTTTGCCTTTGATTGTGACTGTGCCCTGATATTTTTCCCTCTTGAACGAAGGTATTTTAGTGGAACCCACAGTTCAGAGACTTGAATTTTTAAAAGACTTTGAATTTTAAGATATTGGACATTTTAAAGGGATTAAACTTTTAATATGTAAAGACTGTGGGACTTTTTACATTATTGAGATCTTGGGGATGAATAAGAAAGTAAGGGTTGAGGTTTAATAGTGATATGTTGGTGTGTCAAGTTGACAAGGGGTCAATTGTACTGGCTAGTTTGGTGTGTCAACTTGACACAGGCTGGAGTTATCATAGGAAAAGGAGCTTCACTTGGGGAAGTGCCTCTATGAGATCCAGCTGTGGGGCATTTTCTCAATTAGTGATCAAGTGAAGGAGGGCCCCTTGTGGGTGGTGCCATCTCTGGGCTGGTATTCTTGGGTTCTATAAGAGAGCAGGCTGAGCAAGCCAGGGGAAGCAAGCCAGTAAGGAACATCCCTCCATGGCCTTTGCATCAGCTCCTGCTTCTGACCTGCTTGAGTTCCAGTCCTGACTTCCTTTGGTGATGAACAGCTGTGTGGAAGTGTAAGCTCAATAAACCCTTTCCTCCCCAACTTGCTTCTTGGTCATGATGTTTGTGCAGGAATAGAAACCCTGACTAAGACAAATGTGCTTACCTTTTCCTTATGATTCCTTTCTTGCTTAAAAATTTCTAGTATATAAACATGTTTATTCCTGGGGGCAGGCAGGAATAACATTTTTGTTCACGTCAATGTACTAAACTCAGTAAATATGAACACTGTTAAGACAGTGGGACTTCTAAGATTAATTACACCAAATCCCAGGAGGAGGGCTGAGGAAGGAGTGGACACGATCAATGTGGGGATCACCCTCGAGGTCAGGTCCTCTCTCCCGCATTTATAAGTTGGGTGGTCACTAAGGAAATATTCAATTTTTGTCTCTATAGACACATGTACCACACTGACTTAACATATTTGTCTAGCAGGGTTATTAGTTCTAAAAGGTCTATAGGCAGTGCTACATGACTAGAAAGATTACTACTTGTACTCACTGTTTTTTATATGTCAACTTGACACAAGCTGGAGTTACCACAGAGAAAGGAGCTTTAGGTGAGGAAATGCTTCTCAATTAGTGATCAAGGGTGAGAGGGCCCCTTGTGAGTGGTGCCATCCCTGAGCTGGTGGTCCTCGGTTCTATAAGAAAGCAAGCTCAGTAAGCCAGGGGAAGCAAGCCAGTAAGGAACATCCCTCCATGGCCTCTGCATCAGCTCCTGCTTCCTGATCTGCTTGAGTTCCAGTCCTGACTTCCTTTGGTGATGAACAGCTGTGTGGAAGTGTAAGCTGAATAAACCCTTTCCTCCCCAACTTGCTTCTTGGTCAGGATGTTTTGCACAGGAATAGAAACCCTGACTAAGACACTACTGCAAAGTTTAGAATGTCTGAGATGGTATTTGTAACTCAGGTCAAAACTAGGCATGTAATCTGCAGAAGACCCAAGTAATTAAGGCAAATAGGCGGCCTCCGTTTAAGAGTCTGGCTGCGACTCCAGCACTCAAGCTTCAGGTCAAAGCCAATCACATATTTTGACGTGTTTTAAGAGAATTCTCACTTTCCATTCTGAAATTCTCACCTATGCACTGTAAGCCTGAATTGCATTTGCCATCAGCTAGCTTATGGCTGTGCCTCATGGATAAAGAGTGAGATTGTTTTTCCAGAGTTTAGAAAGAATAAAGGGCTGGGCAAGGCCATGTGACAACAACACGCAACTTGAAACGCCGATAGCTTGTTAATGTGTCGGTCAGTGAGGCGTTGTAAGGCTGTGGTGCACACGGTTTCAACCTCCTGCAGAAGGCCTGTTCTAAAACTCTACCGTGATATTAGCACTTGGGCCACAATGCATGGTACAAAGAAACGCCGGGTACTCTATAGCATTCGGGGAACAATTCGCATAGATTGTAGTAAGTGCACACTCAAGGTGCAGCACACCCTGTACAATCACACACTGCAACCATCGTCCGGGGGCCGGATATGTGTAACTGGTCAGTGGACTGTAACTGGTCACCCCTTATACACAAGACGCCCTTCTAGGCTTGGAGCCCCTGCAGTGATCTCAGCAGACAGGATCCCCATCCTAACTCAGCGCTGGTTCTCAAAGAATGGAGGAAGCCAAAAAGCAGCAGGCCTGGGGAGGGGTGGTGGGATCTCGGACACCAAAAATGGCCGAAAGCTGACATGCTTCCCGGAGGCGACTAAAGGGGGTGTGGTAGGGCAAACTGTTCACAGAATTTGAGGCCAAAGAGCTCTAAGCAGAGCAAAGGTCAAAACCAGCCCAGAAGCAAAGTCTGCTGGGCACTGAGGGAGAGCAAAACTCCAGGCAGCTGGGGGAGCGGACCACCATGGAAGGAAGTCAGGTGGCTGGAGGGGGATGACCTCACTGTCTCACGGAGGGCGGGCGGGCTCTCTGGGATGCTGACGGACTCATAGCAGGATGTGAGCTGTTTTATCTCCTGAGAAGTGAGAAGCCTCGCAGAGATCCGGAGCAGAAGTGTCATCCAACTGAGAATCGCACCTTCTTTCTGGGAACGGACGCCTCTGTGTATGTGTGTGCGTGTGCGTGTGCGTGTATGTGGAACTTGCCATTTCAGCTGAGCTGACTGGTGAGCGATCCCCAGGGATCCACCAATGCCTCTCCAATACTGGGGTTTACAAGCCATGAGGTCATGCGCGGGCTTGGTTTTCATATGGGCATTGAGTGCCCCCCAAAAGCGTGGTGCTCACTCCCCAGCCCGCCAACTAATTGTAATTTAGAAAGGTAATATCTAAGTTTCTAAAATTTGTGACAACAGTTTTCCTAAGCTCTCTAGGAATATTTTCACCCAAAATATTAGCAACACAACTTTATTAGCTGGTTTCCCCTTGAAAAGCTCAATTCGACTGTTTAAGAAAAAGGGAAACCTTAGTCTCAATAAAACACTAAAATTTAATTCATCTATTTTCTTTCCAGATGTTCCTATTTGCAAAATAGCCTGGATTGATTCTTGACGGTTGCAAGGAAAAGAATCTGATTAGAAATTTCTCAAACATTGCAGCCCTGCGGGGAGCAGCTCAAGGGTCGCCAAGTTGACCCTCAGAGATGGGCTAACCTGGTCAAGGCCAGAGCCTGGTAGTAGATGAATTCTCTGCCCAAAGCCAGGCAGTGGTGGCACATGCCTGTAATCCCAGCACTTGGGAGGCAGAGGCAGGCGGATTTCTGAGTTGGAGGCCAGCCTGGTCTACATAGTGAGTTCCAGGACAGCCAGGGCTACACAGAAAAAAACCCTGTCTTGAAAAAACCCCCAAATAAAAACAAACGAACAAACAAACAAACAAACAAAAATTCTCTGCCCATAAAACAATTTTGTTCAGCTCAGCTTCTATGGAGTTACCCTAACTGGTCAAACAGTATTCCAGAATAGAAACTGTTCTTCAGGAAAGCGCGCATGCGTGTGTGCGTGTGTGCATGTGTGCATGACATCAGTTCCGAGCTGAACTGAAGCTTTTAGAAGGAAGCCACAGCTGCTGGTACACCGACAGCGGCCGTGCAATATGGAAACACCACTGTCAGAACTACGATGTAGTTTTCCAAAACAACTTTTGTAAAGCACCTTTCTATGTGTACGGCTTTCCTTCCACGCACCTCGGCAAACGTTTTTTTTTTTTTTTTTTTTTTTTTTTTTTTTTTTTAAATGCCCACACATTTGTTTTCGTGTGTACATATGGAAAGTTTAACCATATGTACAAATATAACAACAAGGGAAAAAAGCGTGTCCCTTTATTGACACAGCAGCAGAGAGTCCTCTCACGATTACTAACACCCCATGGTGCTTATAAAACATCTTCTAGCAAGTGGCATCAAAATCTCAAGCATTAGTATTAATGTTTTCTAACGCCGTGACTGACATATAGGACCGAGGAGCCGCCAGCCCTCACGCAGATGATCCCGACTTTAGACCCAGCTTCCCTTTGAGCCCGTCATCCACGCCAGAGGCAGGACTGGGAAGCTTCTGGAAGGCAGAGGAACAGCACTGCTACCTTCTGACTGCTCAGCCCTGGGTTGGGGCATAAGGATGTGGGAAGTCAGAGGGAAACGTTACCCTGGGAGATAGGAATGGCGTCAAGTGAGAGGCAACAGAGTCAGGGAGCCAGAACACTGTCCCGAAGAGAAGCGTGGGGGTGGGAGGGGTGGCGAGGGCGGCTGCCCACCGTCTGTTACAGACTGCATCTCTGAACAACGCTGTCCTGTTTAACACATCTCTTGAATACCCCAAATGCTTCAGTCTGCAAGCACACTTTTCCTGATTTTAAATCTTTTTTTTTCTTTAAACTACATTCTGACTGTATCTCATCCCATGAAGTCAGACGTAGAATTTTCTACTGATGGAATTATGTCAGCGATTAAAACGTTTCGTACTTTGAAGGTCTGGATAACGGAGGATCAACCAGTGTTAAATGAAAGAAAGATAGGCAGCTTCGGGGGGATTAGCCTCATCACTTTTCGAGCTACTATTTTCTGCGTCTGTAAGCTGTGTGCCCTGTTGTAGGGACTTCTAATCTTAAAAAGTGACGCTTCAATATGAACACGCCAGTGTGCTGGGGTCTGTGCAGATCTCGGCCGTTTTCACCAGCAGCGTGTATTCTCACTCCTGCTGAGGGCATAGAGTTATTAAGTCATAAATAACCCAGGGAAGGCAAGGAGGGCGGTGAGCAGTGTTTAGACGGAGCCATCTTACCCCTGTGCCTGGAGAGGCCCACAAGTCCACAGTTCTCAACCAAGACTGACGGCCTGGAGCGGTGTCCTGGGATGCCCCCACACTTGAAAGAGGGTGCGCCAGACACGTCTGAAAATGAAACTGGAAGTCTCCATTGCCTTGACTAAATGCTCAACAGCCTCACAGCTTCTTCCTTGAACTTGTGCTAAACCTGAGGTCATCCATGATTCTGGACCCCACTGTAGTTGTGAGGAGCCCACAGTAATGTGGTGAATTGTGAGGATTAGCGATCTGGCTGGGAGTTTTACTCAGAGGCAGTCAAGGGACACTGGGCCTTGGTAGTCAGCAATGTTTCCCTTGCATTTCTCCAACTTCAAGAAACTTACAAAAACAGTGATATTTAATGTCATCTGTTCAACTAGAGAAAGCTAGGTTAATAAAAGGAGTTATAGATGACCTTAGCAGTTAAATGTCCCATTTCTATCATCTGTTTCCTCCTTCACTGCTTGTTTTTAGTAGTAACATTAAAACAAACCAGCCCGCACTGACTCAAACAAACAAAGAAACGAAAACTAACAAAAACACCAAAAAGATGTCAGAATGGTAAAACCAACTATGTCATCCAAGTAAAAAAATGATGTCAGGCCAGGCAGTGGTGGCGCACGCCTTTAATCCCAGCACTTGGGAGGCAGAGGCAGGTGGATTTCTGAGTTCCAGGACAGCCAGGGCTACACAGAGAAACCCTGTCTCAAAAAAACAAACAACAACAACAACAAAAACAAAAACAAAGAATGGTCTCAGGAGGGCAAAACCAACTATGTCATCCAAGTCAAAAATGATACCAGGAGGGCATAAGCAATCATGTCATGTAAGTCAAAAGTGTCACTATAGTTCTCTAGATGCCTAAGGTGTAGCTCTCCTCTGCCACTGGGGAGTTGGGTGACCTTGAGTGACCCACTGGTTGGGGTCCTTAGCAATACCTCAAGAGTGACAGGTGCCTTTGGCATTCCTTAGAACCCTCCTGAGTGTGCACTTGATACGACAGATTGTGTGTGCAGGATGCCGTCAGCGGCTGTGTGGGTGGTGTCATCGCCCCTGGATAATGGAGGGATGCCGGCTTAGATCTGAGGCTTTCAGGAGCCAGCTTTAAAACTCCACTGCTTTTACAGGGAACACTTCCATTGTAAGGAATGAAAGGTAAGTTCAGACTGCCTTTCTTTTTTCAATGAAAGGAAAAATAAATACAAATACAGAAATGGACTTAAATTACTACAGATCAGATCAATTATGATTTATCTGTCCAATTTTTGCCTGGTCGAGTCAGAAAAGCCTTTTCTGATGAAAAGGTCTAGACCACTGGTAGCTTATTGTATGGAGTTCCCATCTGATTTCTCAAGTTTTTCTTCTCTTGGGCTAAAAATAGGTTCTTCTGCTTTTAGTATGGAGACAGAGTTTCTTTTTTCAAGATATGTAAATATTAACATTGGTTTGAAGACATATTTACAAGAGTGATAAGTTAGAATTGTTAAGTCTTTTAAGACATAGTTTGGCCGGGCGTTGGTGGCACATGCCTTTAATCCCAGCACTTGGGAGGCAGAGACAGGTGGATTTCTGAGTTCGAGGCCAGCCTGGTCTACAGAGTGAGTTCCAGGACAGCCAGGGATACACAGAGAAACTCTGTCTCGAAAAAACCCCCCCCAAAAAAAAAAAAAGACATAGTTTGTGTGTGTGTGTGTGTGTGTGTGTGTGTGTGAGTGAGTGTGTGTGTTCCAGTGTATATGGTGTGTGTTCATGTTTGTGTGTGTGGTGTATGTGGTGTGTATATAACTGTATGTGGTATGTGTGTATGCGTATGATGTGTGTATGAATGTGTGTATGTGTGAGTGTGTGGGGTGTGTGAGTGTGTGTGTGTGTGGTGTGTACATGTGTGTGTCAAAGAGAAGGGTGGTATGTGTGTGTGTGAGTGTGTGTATGTCTGTGGTGTGCATATGGGTTCAAAAGACAATCTCGGGCGCACTCCACCTTCCCTCAAAGCAGCATCTCTCGAGGCCTGGAACCTGCTCACTGGGCTGTCTGGCCACAGGCATCCCTCTCGTCTACTTCCCAAGCACTGACCAGGATTACAAGTACCTCCCTCTTTCCTCATGCGAGTTCTAGGCATAAACCCAGGTCCTCACAAGGCCTTTACAGACTGAGCTATTTCTCTGCTTTGAGACAACATTTTTGACATAGGATTTAATCACCTTAAGCACCCAGTCTCTGAGAATGGGGTCGAGTCACTTCCATACATTCATAGCACATAGTTTCTCAGACAAGACATCAGGAGCACCAGTAATATTTTTTAAAGCTGGTAAGCATATTGGAGTTTTTCATAGGTAGAAACATCAAGCTATGTGTCTTAATCATCATCGCTGTGCCCTTGAGACTACCTAAGCCTATCTGGAATTCAAAGCAGCGTAATTTTAGGGTTACAGCAAACCTCCGAGAGCTCTCAACCAAATCATGCCACTTTTTCCACGTATATTTTTTTTCATTGAATTCTCCCATTTCTTCAACCCAAACTCTACCCAACCCAATGGGAGACGGGGGCAGGCCAGCCTCCGCAAGCTTTTCTTGTCAGGTGGACGCCGGCTCTCTTCTGAGGTCCCCCATGGGAGTGTTCTCTCTTTCGTCCTGCACCACAATTATCTGCCACTGTGCCCTACTTTCCCTCCAGACATGAGCTCATCAAGTGGACAGCTGAATCACAGTGGGTTCTTTCATGATGTTCCTCACAGACAGTAGGTCCTCCAACAACCTGGCTTTGAGTATGCACTCGGTAATTTCTGCTGGCCATAAAACGTTTTCAAGAGAGGATGAAAGCCCTCTCAGGAGCATCTCAGGAAGGCTCTAGTCAAGAACAGAAGCCACAAGAAGAGAAACTGAGATGCGAGTCCGAGTGTCAGGCACATGAAAGTAACAGGGCTGGTTCTTCACCTTCACGGAACCCGGAGAAGATCACATGGTAAGAGATCATTTGCTGCCATTGTCAATGGCCCGACTTTGATTTGAAACTCTTGGGCACATGGATGTCAAACCAGACCAGAAATACACCACCATGTATTATTTTTTAATTTAAACACAGATATGAAAAAAATCTTTGCATGCCTGGTATAAATACATTTCAGTGAAAAACCAAACCAAACCAAAACACAAACCTCCCAGTAGCCACCACAAAGAAAACAGAACCAATCTGAATGGTAAACACTACAGAGCTCCCAGTGTCCTCTATGAGAGCCCGACTCGACCGGTGACGTGCAAAATGACCATCTTACCTTGAGGGAATCAAAGCAGGCAATCACTCTTCCATTTTCAACCTGGCAACTCTTGGGGGGGTGGGCAAACTTGCACTCTTCGTCCGAGCGAGAGCACGTCCCTCTCTGGTACTGTCTGCAGACCTCCAGCGTCAGCCACTTTGTGTCTCTCATGGGGGCAACGTTCAAGGCCATGATGAGAACGACTTTGGGCTCTGTTCCTTCCAGTTAAATGGCAAAGTCAGTCCGAGTCTCAATGATCTCAAAACAATTGCTGTGAAAACTCCACCATGTAAGTCTGATGGTAAGTCCTGAATTCCTTAGTGCAGTCCAATCCAAGAAACCGGGGCGGGGGAATGAGTCAGCAAGCAAGAGGTCAGTCACCGATCACCGATCGATAGGCCCCACTGGAAGACTGTGAGGCACAAACAGCGCCTGCCCACTGTCATCTCTGGCTCCCAGGGTTCTAGTTTCTTGACTGTCCTGCAGCTACACCCCTCCTTAATAAAGTGGCTTCAGTACGATGGCACTCTTTGGGAAAATATTAGTTCTGCCGCTCACAGCTTTGGAGGATGTGGGAAAACAAACCTCTTAGATCTTTGTATTTGAGCAGGATGGTGCTTTCCTTCCTTCGTCCTTTTTAAATTCTGAAATGAAATGATCAGAAAAAATCAGATCTCTTCATTCACTCAAAGGGTCAGGGTAAAGTCCATTCAAACAAAAACCAAATAAGCAAGCAAGCAAACAAACAAACAAAAAATCCCCCAAACCCCAAGAGCTGAACTCAGAAAGAACTTCCTGAGGGCTGGTGCCAGACAGAGTGATCTCCAGGGCAATTTTAAACCAGGAACCTGCAAAACAATATCACATCAGCTTCTGCTCAAGCTCAGAGGGCTCAAACATGACCTATCCACTAAGCTCAGGTTAGAAAGTGTGTGGAAGTCTAGTTTAGACCTCAGAGCTTTCAGTATCACAAGGAAGGTGGTACAAAGTAGAGGAGGAGGAGGAGGAGGAAGAGGAAGGAGCAGCTGAAACTCTACACAGATTAATCTAGGCAACACTCCAAGAGTTAGGAGTGACTCAGACAGATGAGTGTGGCGGACACCGTAATTAGGCCCTTTGAAACAATTCCATCTAATGTGCTTAATCACCACACAGTGTATTAGAAATGTGGTTCCCAATTAATTTCACATTTAGGTCATTGATTTTATTGTTGGGAAGGCTATAAACAACTGTAGGGATGTGTCTCTCCTACAAAATGGAGATATTATTTGGGGGAAGCATGGGTTCCCTATTCCTTGAGTTCTTTGGAGTTCACAGAGATTTGATGTTGGGGTAGATAGACCTGGGGCCTCCTGATAGCTGCTCCCTGAACTCTGAAGACTTCTTTGCTTCTGCTAGTTGCTTGGTGCCTGTCTTCCCCGAAACGTGCTGTTAGGTAAGGACAATTCTTTGAAGTTTCTGTCTCTCAGATGCCTATTAGGACCCCAGGAAGTGCTCATTGACCAACTGAACTTAGGACTGGATGAATGCAAGTTAATTTCAATCAGGTTCAGCTGAGCTTTAATTGAGACACAACCCAATATTCTGCTCTCCATGCTGGGAGATGGATCAGTGGGTAACGATATTTGCTGCCAAGACTTACAACCTGAGTTTGATCTCTGAGACCCGCATTGTACAAGGAGAGAACTGACTTTGGAAGTTGTACTCTGACCTCCATACAAGCCTCACACAGTGAAATTTGAAAATGTAATAAACTTTAAAAAAAAAAAAAACAACTGTTCTCCTGTATTTAGAATGTGAAGATCAAAAGGCATGCCTATAGCAATACTGTAAGTTAAAGCTCAGATGTCTAAGATCAGCAGATTTCATCTGTCTTCACTCTTCAAAGATCATGAAATTAGTAACATTAAAATTGAACACTATAAAGATAAACACAAATATAACCACAAATAACCATTTGCAGATATTTTATTGAGCATAAGCCTTGATGTCCTTCCAAAAATTTATAGCTAAAGATAGTTCATGAAGACTGGAAATAGATTAGTCATGCTAAAACCTTAAGGAGGTTTCCATCAGTGACAGAGGACACATAAGACACTGTCACCAAATCAAAATGGGGCTTAAAGGTTCCTGTAGCCGGATGAGGACTCAGTCACATTTAACTTCCAAGCACAACTTTACAGTGTGATGTGTTTCTCATGGGTTTGTATGATCCTGGACATACCAGCTCACTAGAGTAGACTGCTAGTCACATGGAAGTACATGGATTGCATGAGCCTGACATCCAAGCCCAGCACACTGCTGGTCACACGGAAGTAGAGCATTAACCCTTGATGGTTGGGAGAGTCTGCCTGGGCTTTGTATGCACTGTAGCACAGGTCACTCTGGAATGCACGTGCTCTTTGTACACAGCCCGCCATGTTGCCCAACCGGCAGCCTCAAACATCTGTGCTCAACACAACTCTTCATTGCATCAAGAGGTCACATCAAGTGACTGATCTACATCCTCTGGGCTCGCTTGCAAGAGTACCTCTGATGAAGCTTATACAGTGAGCTCACCCAAGGACGCGTTTATCAGAATGTATCCCAGCACTTAGTAACACTGACTTGTGTTTCAAAACAGCACGGACTGAGCAGGTTGAGAGGGCAGTAATCGAGTGGATCACAACTGTTTCCAGAAAAAGCGAATCCTTGCCTCGGTGAAAATCAGTTAACCAGAGCAGACCAAGCCAAACAGACATCTTTGCAGTTGGGCTCCTCCACCCTGGAGAGAGTTGTTCAGTCTCTCACAGGGGAGGGAGGACTGCAACAGTGTCCCGGAGGTTTATTTGGTCATTTTCCTTGATTGAGCAAGATGTCTTCTCCTGGGACGGTGGGAAGTGCTTTGTCACCTGTATCGCGCTCCGATTTGTTTGTGAAAGTGGTAGTGTAAGTTCTACGTACGTGTGTGTGTGTGTGTGTGTGTGTGTGTGTGTGTGTGTTCAGGGAAATGGGCAACAATGAAAGCTGCGACACACCGCAGACTTCGATTCTAAGGTATTTGAGGGAGCCGGGCAGGCTCCTGCTTGTCTGTTTGCCAGTGTGTGTTCACAGCAGCAGCATCAAGTAGCTTAGGCTAGAGAGCTTAAGAAGCTGAGTCTAATAACCAAATTTACTCTGTGTCAGGTTTCACCAACCGGCCCGGACCTGCAACCTCCACCCCACCTCCAAGCCTCCTACAGAACAAAGGACTGGGAAAGCAAAAGCCAAGAAATGTGTCCGTTCCTCAGCAGAGACAGGGCTTCAGCGAGAGCGGGGCCTCAGATGATGTTCTAGACACATTTAGTTCCTACTCAGAAAACATCATGCAAAGCCCTCAAGTTGGCAGGTTTCAGGATGACAGGGATGAGGTATGCACCATCCTCAAAGGCAGCAGAGCCGCCACCCCTCACCCCCCAGGCTTCACAGGGAGGACAGAAATAGGCAAACCTAAGCATTTCTGCATAGACGGCCAGAATAAAGAAGGTTCAACGGTCTTTATTCACAGAAGCCACACACGGTGATGCTCTTAGGTCAGAGAAAGGACTCCGGCTTATGGATTGATAAAAATGCAACCAGAATGTGGCTTTACAGACTATCATGACAATCTGGCCTCTGGACATACTTATTTTCATTGGCCAATGAAACAATATATTTGTGGAGCATAACCAATGTCTTAAAACAAGTACACACTCCAGATCATTTACCTCAGGTGGTACTTCACAACCGGCTCTGTTCCTCTGGTGAGGACACTTGACCGCCAGCCATTTTCAAGGGCCCCACACCTTATCTTTGAGTATGGCCACTGCGGTATTGAACTCACCGCCCCTTATCAAATTTCCCGATGTTCCCTTCTACAGTCCCTGGTTAACACAATCTTCTGGCTCCTAGAAGTTCTTTGTGCAGGGGAGAGGTTAAGATTCCATATAATTTTTTTTAAAGATTCCATATGTAAATATTTAATATAAATTTGCTCTTAAGAAAACAGTCAAGATTTTTGAGGACAGTCACTTTATGCCAAAGAAAAGGGTGTGCACCTGTCACAGGAACACACTGCTATTTTAAGTCTGTTGCTGTAAATTGGTGGCTAGCGTTCTTCCGAGTATGTGCTCTGTTCCTGTCCCCGAGGTTATGTCGCAAGTTATGAAAGGCCCGATCTCCCTGTGGTGTCACAAGGAGACACAAGCAAGCAGCTGTGGGACCTTAGAAGACAGAGTGGCTTGAACTAGGTTTAGGTGAGGCCGTCATAGCCGAAGAACAATAATGACGAGAAGATGAGGAAGACCAAGTTTTAACTTGTCACCAAGGACCAGACTGGCTGTGCCCACACAGATCTGATTCAACCCTGGATCTGCTCGGCTGCACATACTCGGGAGGGCAGATGTGTGCTGGGCATGCGGGATGGGGGCCCCTTCCGTGTGGCTACGGGGTGGCATTTAAATCTTTATCCTTCCATTTACATTCAGTTTCAAATTGACCCTCCCAGAACAGCTATTGGAAGATATTCAAGGGTGACTGGGCCAAGATGAGTATGGGAGTCCCTCCCACCCCACCCCACCCCACCCCCGTACCCCCCACTTCTGAATTTGCAAACTCTAGGAAATCTAAATACACATCATATATACACAATGAAAATTTACCATTCACGCTTTTACATGACGTGAAACCAGTACTCCCTGATCTTCTATTCCTGGTAAGTCAACTTAACTACTTTCTCCTACATTTTCATGGTGACTACCATAGAACGGGTTATAGAAATACAAAAATCCAAATGCCCCTTGGAAATAGTACAGCGTCTCAATGCAAGGTGATAAAAAAAAGAGTCCTTCCCTAGACACCCATTGATGGAACCCACTCAAGTCTCTTCCTCCACACAGCAGCTCCATACAGAAGCCATAATTGTGCCTGGGTGGGACCACCTGCCCCAGCACTGATTTGGGGAGCAAGACACAATTTAGCAGACGATACATGACTTCACAGGAGACAGGGCCCCATACCTACAACAGCCCTCAAGCCTGGCCGATTATTTTTAAACAAGCGTCACTACTTCTTCATTCAGAAGAACTGTAAATACCGATAAGACCACGAATACTAACTTATCCACCCCATTCCAGTGGAAACTCTTACAGAACTTGCTTTGTGTGTATAACACATCTTGGGTGTTATTTCTGAATCCCTCGAATCCAGTCCAGCACCAGGTCTGTAGAAAACACTCTATAAATGTTTGTTGAATGAACTCCTGATCCTCCTTCAGTGAACATCTGCGTTTTAATACAGACCAAATTCAAAGCTACAGGAGTAAGGTTTTGGCGGGGTAGTTTGGCTATGACCTAAAGGAACTTTCCAGCGGGCAACCTGATTCATTCTGCTCTGGTCAAGCAAACTGAGGGTGGGCAGCTGCCCTGGGAATGGACGTCTCAACCTCGAATGGACGTCTCAACTGCTCTCAGCTCAGTGATTGTCCCAGAGCAGGGCCTGAGCCAGCAGCAGCGGCGGCACTGCAGCCCCTTGAAGTTTATGGAGAAACGCAGACTGCTGGGTCCTCCCAGCGCTTCTACGCAGGCTGCTCAGGGCAGGGTGGCCACTGCGCCTAATAAACCTCCTGGAGTGACCGGTGCCGCCTGACCAGCATTCCCTGCCGTTCTACGGTAGGCTCTGTGCTTCTCGTGGTTGCTGAAGGAACAAAGATGGCGGCTTCAGGTCACAAGAAGGATCTCTGTGTTCACAGATCCCACAGCAGCAGCTACAGGAGGGCAGGCAAAGGACTCCTTCAGTGGCTTCATGTCTGACCAGTCAGAGCAAAGCAAAACTAGAGGAGCGGAAGCACCCAGGAGTTCTGTTCCAGGTGAGACTGATGGGAGGATGAGGGTTCAGACCTACATGCTCACCTCAGGGGGCTTGAAAATGTAGGCCTCAGGGCAGGGGGAGGGGGCTGCTTTGTAAAGGACTTTCATTTGGTGACACAGTTGTCAACGAGGAGAAAGGGCTATTTTGTAAAGCACATGTGCCCACTGCCCATCCTTTCTAAGCCCAGGCTCCCTATCTTCAAAGCGAAGTCTGGCTCGAAGTTCAAAGATGAATGGCTTTCTATAGTATTTCTTGAAATTCAGAAGGCCTTCCCCATTCAACTCTGCACACTAATGTCAACTATTTTTAGGGTCCTTTCCTCGCATGGCACTTCCATTTTTCAAAATTTATTTAAAACTCTTCTAGGTGTTAGCTTTTTCGGAGAGCTGTGACTCCGGACTACATGAAAGAATTTGCTGCTGGGATTCTATGACAATTGCTAAATTATGCAGCCAGTGAGCCTGGAATGCAGGGCCCTTCACTGTGGGAGAGCAGGAGGTAGGTGGTGTCCCAGTGTTCCACACCCTCAGACAAGCCCAGGCTGAGGACCCCCCCAGGTGTCCCACTTTGTGGATAATTTGCACATTTCTGAAGGCAAAAACATCCATCATGTCCAATCTTGAGGTGGAGATTGATCAAAATTTAAGATCGCCTTAAGGGAAACGGCTCCGTGCTATAGCAGACTTCCAGGTTCACTCCTGGTCACCTGGACCGCCTTAGCTGTCTGCCAGATGAGGCCTCATGCGGCCCTGATTAAAGGATCCTTGCAAAACAAACCGGTTTCTGAGTCAGACAGTCAAGGACTCATTAGCCATTGAGTAACGCAGAGGAGAGGATACGTTAAATGATATTTTGCATACATGTGATTACAGTGAAGAGCTCTTGTCCCTTTGACTTCCCCGGTCTCATTTT
The DNA here is from genome assembly GCA_964023405.1 of Apodemus agrarius. Taxonomy (NCBI): domain Eukaryota; kingdom Metazoa; phylum Chordata; class Mammalia; order Rodentia; family Muridae; genus Apodemus; species Apodemus agrarius. The sequence continues at coordinate 4,639,151 of OZ030013.1, forward strand.
TTAACAATCTTTGGGTTTTAACACTTAAAACATTAGAATACACTTTCGTTTCTTGGTTGGGGTAGGGTCTTTATTCACTGTATATTACTGGTGAGCCTTGAGCTCGCACTGACTTTCCTGCTTCAGCCTCCTCCAGAGGGCTGGGGCATGTGACATCACGTTGGGCTTTTCATGGGCGGAGGTGGGAAGCAGGGATATTCTTTTAGATAGACTCTTACTCTGTAGCCCGGCAAACGCTATATAGCCCAAGCAGGGTTTGAACTCTGGCAATTCCTCTGCCTCAGTCTGCTGGGACTAGAATTATAGGCTATGTCACTGCACATGGCTTAAAGACATTCAAGGAAAATGATCTTCCCTTCCTAGGAGTAGCTTGGTGTCTGAGCACCCCACCTCTATTTCTATAGACTGCTCTGAATGAGCTCACAGTGAGCGCTCTCCCCTAAGGAATGAATCAGCCACATCCCAGGCCCGTCAGGTACAGACACAGCAGGGATGGGAGGAGAGTCCGGAGGAGCCCCCAGCTGAGGTCCCAGGGCTGAGAGCCACTTGACTCTGAAGAGTGGGGGTGATACTGTCCAGTAATCACTGCCTTGGAAAGGAGACTTCAAACCAGGCTTCTCTCAGACAGCCCAGTGGACCAGAGGCAGAGATGGTCAAAGGAAAGAAAGAAAGAACTCACCAGGCTTTTCACAGAAACCAGAAGGATGGCCAGCATGGCCATCTCCAAAACCATGTGTTCTCCTAAACCCCTTGAATTCGGTTTCTTCTCGACTTATTAAAACGGCGCTTTGCAAGTTAAGGGATGAAAACCAACTTCTCTAGCCTGGCTTCTAGTCTTCCCTCCAGTTAACTGTGTGAACCTCTTTGAGCTCAACGATCAAGGGGATGATAACACCCAGTCCATAAATATCTCCTGTAGCACAACATAATTAGTAGTAGATTACCAGGGCTCTCTTTATGGTAGCTAATCTATATTCATTTAGATTCTTAGAGATAATTTAAATTCTAATTTCTAAGCTGTCTTAGTATCACTAATGCTTTTAAGAACGAGGCAGTTGTATTAACTGGGACAAGGGTTTTTCATTAGCTTGTTGGAATGTCCCCAGAAAGCACTGGGAGCTTTGGAAAACCATGTTATTGGGTGTAACTGTGTGAGCAAACACATGCACAGAGACACACAAAGAGAGATGGAGAGATCCTGTATCTTTAACAGTCTTGAAAGCCAATGAAATACGTGTTTAAAATCTCTCTCTGACAAGGCATTTAAACCATGGAGTCCCTTCTCTACTGTGAGCTCCAGAAACCTCTGACAGACCCTCTTCTGAACAACTCTCCAAGCCATCACTGAGTGGGGACAGAGTTCTGGCTGTCAAGGACATCTCCATTTCAGATGCTACTCAGATCTTTTGAACACACTTTCTGATATACTGCTGAAGGAAATGAGGCACACACACACACACACACACACACACACACACACACACACACCAAGGTCGCACAATAGGTCACCATTATCTATGGCAAAGGCAATAAAGGAAAAGATCCTCAGCTAATTTTTTTTCACTGTGTGGCATGTCTTAAAGTATAAGTATAAAAAGTCATAAAAATCCAGGGTTCATTTTAATATTTGAACATTTCCAACCTACTTTCAAAGCCAGTTCCAGGAACACACAGAGACGGAAATCTCATCTTTAATTAGAAGAAAGAAAATTTCTAAATATACTCCTAAACCCACAGCCAGAGAGAATACATTCAGCACATATTGTATTCAAGTAAAAAAAAATATTTTTTTTCCATTGTGTTTTTCTATACAAACACAATTCAGCCCGGAGATGCTGTGATTGGAAGGAAAGCAACTGCATTAGATAACATCCAGCACAAGGCTTGTTTCCCTGTGGCCCGTGGCTGCAGACAGACAGGGTGGCAGAGACCCACGTTTCTCTTCAGAGTGCCCCTTTCCTTCTCTGGCGGCCATCTGCAGTGAACACATCTTCCCAACGGCCTCTTATCCTTCTCTCTGTCCCTCTTGACGCCAGCCTGTTGGCCACTCCTCCTGCCTGCCCTTAAGGCCTGGCTCTGCATCCCCTGTATACTCGGGTTTTTAAGTTTTTGTGCTCATCTGGTAGTGCTCTTTTGAGAGACCGTGGGACTTCTGAATTGGCTCCCAGGGCTGCTGTGACCTGAGCGACTCTTGTCACACAGTCCTGCCTCCCGTAACTGGGAGACCCACCACGCTTTCCCCCACAAAGGAGTATTGAAAGGCCTCTGGGACCGTGAGCCGACATGACTGTTTCCTTCCTTAAGCTGTTTCTGTCAGGTAGTGTTGGTACAGCGGTGCAAGAGAGAGAAACATGCCTACACACGCTAGGGCCTCTCTAACATAATACAAATGGAAGGGATGCCTTGCACAGCCAACAGATGTACATTTAAAACCATCAGCGCATTGCTACAGCGGTAGGAAATCAAGCTATGAAGGCGTGTATGTATTAGAGTCCAAAACACACGTCTGCTTGCATGTGGCACATGTGTGACACGCATAGGAAGAGGTTGTCGTGAGCCTGGCCAGTGGCACGGGGTTTCGATGGTTTGCTGATGTCAAACGGGGCTTGGCAGCTGTGCTTCTGGAAGCTTCAGGGTTGCCCACAGTCGTAAAGAGAGGAATTAGGAGAGAACCTGCAGGGGGGTGTGCAGCACCTGCCTGAATTAAATCCCCAAGTAGTTAGGGAGCACGCTCCGGACTGCACCACTACCGTTGTGCAAAACTCATAACACTAAGATACCCCAGAAGTAAAGCCTGGTGTAGGCAGACAGAGCAGAGTCGAGGCCTCGGCTTTCGCTGAGGTTGGACTTCGGACATCATGAAACTGCCTACCCGGACCCTTAGCGTCCATGAAAGACTGTGGCTGTTCTTCATAGAGTCATGCAAGACATCAAAACCTGTCCACTCACATCCAGTAAGTACCACCCGAGTCATGCTCTGCACCGCAGGGAGGGGTGGTCCTCATGGAGAATGCTGACATGGGTCTCGGGATGTCAAAGCGTACTTGGATACAGTGAGCCAGCTTCGTGACCTCAAACAGCACCATAAAAACAAAGACAGGACGCTGCCTGGAGAAGACTCCCTAGGGAAGCACACCTCTCAGCACTTACCCTGGGAAGCATATAGGAAGTAAGGAATTGTCCAAAGGCGGGAGCAAGGGTTGAAGAGGGAAGGAAAAATCCAGGGGAAACCTCTGCTGTGGCGATGGCTGGCCAAGAAAGACCACACACAGACGCTAGCAAGCGGTAACCCCTGGGGTCTGGGACCGGGAAAGAGATGAGGTGAAGAGACCATCAACGCATGTGTTCTGTGTGGGCGGAAGGACCTGATGGAGAGTATCGATCAAGAAGTCGGGGCCATTTGAAAATGGGGTTTGGAAGCATGGCCATGAGGTGACAACCAAGTTACTCAAAATGGCAGCTCAGGCCATGGGATAGCTAAGAGACATGCACACTCCCCGAGTGGAGAGCAATAGCAAATCAGACGTGCGGATGTCTCTAGGACACTAAAAGACAATCTGAACGGGACCCGGCACAGTCCACTTAGCTTCTTAGTCATCAGTGAAGAAAGAGCAAGGCAGACCACAGAAAAAGAAAAGAAGCAACATGGGTGGCTCTCAGCCCTCCAGCAGGAGGGAGGAAGTGTCAGAGCGCTAAGAAGCCGGCAGCCTCCGTGTCTGCAGCCTCAGGGACAGCAAGGCGCATGAGCAGACAGCTGATTAGCAGTGAGGACATTTTCTGGATTGTCCAGGGGGCACTTTTGGTGGCTGTGGAGTGAAGACAAGAGCCACCAAAGCACAGACACAACCATGGAGAACTTGCGGGCACAGGGGCAGCAGGACAGACAGACATCAGGACTGCAGGGGGAACGCCCATGTTCTGCACCCATGCTGGATGGGAGCTTGGGCAGCTCTGTTTCTGGAACCTCAGCTCCTCAGAGTAAGCAGAGGATGAGAACACACAGAGGAGAGGGTGGCACCCCGACTCTCCTCCCCAGGCTCCCTTCTTTGGGGGTTAGAAGAAAGGAAACAGGAAGGAGCTCGGGAAGATGTCGGTCGGCGAGAGTGGGGGGTCGGTGACCTGTGGAGGAAGGAGGAAAGAAGACATGGGCTCCGGGGATGAACGGACAGGCTGCTCAGTTCTTCCTCAGGGGTAGAAAGAGGCTGGCCTGAGGCCACACAACTGGAAAATCAACGCCAGGTAGCTAGCTATCTCTGCCACCTCAGTCAGGTCAGCTGTCCACCCACTACACGGGAGGGGTGGGGCTGGGCACTCAGATGCCACCGAAAGTGTGAAGAAGGATGTCGGGTAGTAACGCAACACGGAGGAAGCAGAGACAGAAATACCGAGTGCTTAGACAACAGGGCTTCTGTGGAGGGGCAGGACCGGCCCCGGATGGAAGACTCTGGTCGTGTGTCTTCCTCTACCCGTCCCTGGCTGGCTTAGAGCAACAACATGAGAAAGGATATGCACACAGGTTGAGGGTTTCGCAGTGCAGTGGACACTACCTGGAAGTCCAGAGGCCGGGGGCGATTAGCGTGCAGGGGGGAGCAGCTGAGGTAGGTGGCAAAGCTATTCTCCCCCAGAAGAAACTGTGCATGGCATCATGGGAGTCCATAACTATCTCCATATGTGCATATGTGTGGCTGCGTACATGCCAAGCCACAGCAGTGAGTGACGTCAGAAGTGGGCGTGGCAGCCACAGCAGTGAGGGAGGACAGAACTGGGCGTGGCCAGGATCGGTTAGACAAGGGCTCAGCACACCACATTCACACGTGCTCAGAAAACAGAGGAGTCAGCAGCTTCCCTTCTACCCACTGCGTGGCTACTGAAAAGGTGCCATAAAAAGCACACTCAGGGGTCACCTCGAGAGCTGAGAGCTCGGGCGGCCACGGACGCAGCACAGCGTTGAACCCACTGGCAGATAACAGCTCTCCACCCGGGGTTAGGATTTTTAATGGTGAGATAAGACGGGGTAGAGCTTAGAACAAACATTTACTGAGCATAATTGGTGACAAGGCTTTTCAGGTGGAAGGTGACATGGATGAGAACTGTGACAGAGTGCGTGCCCGGTGGCCGGTGCTCACTGGAGGAGGAGGTGGCAGCATGTGGGACAGGAAGGGTTGGTACAGGCGTACCCCATACCTCCCAGACCTCTGCCCAGGTTTATGGCTTTAATGTCAGGCAGTCTGTATAGCTGTAGACAGCAGTTGTCTCCCGGAGACCCATTCTCTCCCCCCCCCCACCCCGCGGTCCTTCTCCTCCTCCTGCAGACACCCTCCTTACAATACATGCGAACAACATGGGCGGCCCTTCCATAGAGATGCAGGGGCTGGCTCTTCTGTGCTTCCCCAGCGCCCAAACCACCTTTATGTCTGTGTCTATTCACAGTATAGGCTCTCAAATCATCTATCCAGGCTACCTCCCACCTCACCCCCACTTCCCGCCTCACCCCTACTTCCCGCCTCACCCCTACTTCCCACCTCACCCCTACTTCCCACCTCACCCCTACTTCCCACCTCACCCCTACTTCCCACCTCACCCCTACTTCCCACCCTCACCCCTACTTCCCACCTCACCCCTACTTCTCACCCTCACCCCTACTTCTCACCCTCACCCCTACTTCCCACCTCACCCCTACTTCCCACCTCACCCCTACTTCTCACCCTCACCCCTACTTCTAACCCTCACTCCTACTTCTCACCCTCACCCCTACTTCCCGTCACACCCCCACCACTTCCCACCTCACCCCTACTTCCCACCTCACTCCTACTTCTCACCCTCACCCCTACTTCTCACCCTCACTCCTACTTCCCACCCTCACCCTACTTCCCGCCTCACCCCTACTTCCCACCTCACCCCCACTTCTCACCCTCACCCCTACTTCCCGTCACACCCCCACTTCCCACCTCACCCCTACTTCCCACCTCACCCCTACTTCCCACCCTCACCTCTACTTCCCGCCTCACCCCTACTTCCCACCCTCACCGCTACTTCCCACCCTCACCCCTACTTCCCACCCTCACCCCTACTTCTCACCCTCACCCCTACTTCCCACCTCACCCCTACTTCCCTTCACCTGGGCCCTAGGGTGGCCAGCCCACCCTGCTTCCAAGCTTCCACCTCGTGGATCCTCCTGCTGGGAACACTCTCCCAGACAGCCACGCCTTGGGGGCCACCCCATGGGGAAGCCTCTTCTGATGTAATATTGCATCAGTGCTCCCTGCTCGGCCGGCTCGCCCTGCTGTATTTCCCTCCAAAGCCCGTGCCGGGATTCAGTGCTCACACACTTCTTTTGCAGCCGGATTGTGATGGCTGTGAGAAAGGGACGGGCCTGCTGGGTGTCCCCTGGCATCTAGCAAACACCTAACCTGGGGACACGGCAGAGCCTGGACACAGCCCCGCTGAAGGAGGAGCGAGCGCATGAATGGGGAGCACGCGGCTGGACGGGCTCCAGAGCTCAGGCCGCTTTGCTCCGTCTTAGACGGGAGGGACCTGAAGCAGTCCTCAGCCTGTGCTTCTGGCCAGAGTTTCTGCTCCCCGGGGGTCCAGTTTCGGAGCTTTAAGTGGGAGGGGGCTTGGCAGTCCCTAAAGCCTCTTCTGTCCTTCAAGTTCTGCGGCTGTTTGGTGACAGGCAAGGCTGATTTAAGGAGAGATGTATTTTTAGGAACTCTTGTGAAAATCTTATCAACTCCACTGCGTCTGACCTAGATTCGTCAGCCGGCCCTGTGAGCCACGGGATCTAATGGGAGCATGTGTCAGGGGAAGGGGACATTAGCAGAGTGCAGACTTGGGGGGTCGGAGGGAGTCGAGGCAGCGGAGCTATCCTCTGGCGCTCGGGTCAGGAAGGAAGAGAGCAGGGGACTGAGGAGAAGGCGTGAGCCCCGGCGGCCCCTCGACAGCCTTCTTCTCCTTCCTCCTGTCCTCTCTCCCGCCAACACAGAAGGCGAGCTGTCTTGCAAGCCCGGTCAGGGCGGCAGCCACCTCAGACTTCCTTGTGGAAAGGAAGGCGCTGTAGAAGGCGTGGCCCTGCAGCAGGGCGGTGCTGCTGGTGCCTTGGGCTATCTGGGGGAAAGGCTGCTGAGCCTGAGAGGCTACGAGGAAGTCCTTAAGAGATGGCGCTCCACTGGCCTCCCTCTAGCTCCACTGGCTTGCCCTTCTCTAGCAAGCTGAGCAGCAGCTCAGAATAACTGACGCCCCAGTACGGGCACATCCCTGAGGACACCTCAGACAGTGGCCTCCCGTGAGGCGGGGCCACAAGGTGCTTTCTAAGGTGAAGACATCAAGAGCCACTCTGCTGAGAACATCCAGCTCTTGGCCCCTCTCCACTTCTAACCAACCTTCACAGCTTGTGCAGGACACAGCACTCCTGGAACAGAACCACACATGGCATATGTGGAAGGAACGTTCCATGGGTTTCTAACACCTTAGAAAGACAGAAACCTGCTGGCTGGCTTGCTTGTTGCCTGTAGGGGTCAGGGTGGACAGACCTGTGACCCACACGTGATGATACTCCGAGAGCGCCGAGCAGAGGGAGTCTTCCCCACGCCCTACCGTTTGAACATGAAGAGCAGAACCCAGGAGTTGAGGAGCGTCTGTGGGGAGGGGTGCGGTTCCCAGCCACGCCTTGTTTGATTGCTGTTGACATGGAATAGCTCAAGCCACAAGAAGGAGTGAGCGGGCTACATAAGTGGGTTTGAGTCGACAATTTGTCTTATCTTAAAGGAAACTGAGCTGCCAGATATTAAAATCAACAACCAGTACTACAGTGTTTAAAATCCCAACACTGAGGAATAAAATCACCCAGGCGATTATGTATAATCTATAATGGAGAAGCCCGGGCACATGTGGGCACTACGGGATGACATCAGTGCTCACTGTGGGGCGGAGGGAGCGCCGGCAGCGGACTCCTCGCTGTGGGCACCCCTGTCTCCTTTTCCTGGGCTCCGCAGCTTCCTGCGCCACCACTTGTCATCATTTCTAAGCAACTTCACCCGGTGCTGTGTCACCATGGTAACCATGGGCCAACAGTTTGCCACTGAGAACCAGGGAGGAAAGAAGCAGCTACGGGCTGTTCTGGCCCTGGTCATCAGTCACATCTGGATACTCAACAGTCTTCTTCCCGTTTTTATGGAAGGGGAAACTGAGGACCAGGTCCGGGGTCTCCTAAATCTTGTTCGTGGAGGATGAAAGCACCAGGACTGAGGAGTGCACCCCATGACGCTGTGCCCATTAGTCACATGCACATCCATTGCAACAAACATCTAGTTCTGAGCCCTAGGGTTCTGTCTGGGAACCGGGAACCCTGTAGGTTCAAACATCTAGTTCTGAGCACTAAGGTTCTGTCTGGGAACCGGGAACCCTGTAGATTCAAACATTTAGTTCTGAGCCCTAGGGTTCTGTCTGGGAACCCTGTAAGTTTGACTCTACTGCTCTTGGCACAACTGTCTGCACGCTCCATTTTCCAACACACACTTCGTACGGAGCATTTTGGTTTCCCAGGCCTACTGGCCAGTGGGCTCCATTCGGCCTTGGTAGTCCCTCCACTCTGGGCACTGTACGTCTTTAAAAAAATACCCATTTCCTGTAAGGTATTTTTTTTTTAAAGAGACAAACTACAGAGCTGGGAAATTAATAACCCGGCATAACCCGCGATACCACCCTAAAGACAAACTCTCAAGTCGCTTGTTCATTATCTTCTGAAATGACGTTAGCGTCCATGTTCCCGTGCGCAGACTTCAATCGCTCTTCTAAGCCTGCTTGCTACTTAAACTGTTCTGACCTCCTTCTCAAGAGAACCCACGGCTTAGAGTCAAACCAAACCTGACAGAGGGAGGGAGAGACGGGGAAGGGGAAGGGAGGGGGGGAAAGAGAGAGAGAGAGAGAGAGAGAGAGAGAGAGAGAGAGAGAGAGAGAGAGAGATGCTGGAGAGAGGGAGGAAGAGGGGAAGAGAATATGAATCTGAATAATACTTTTCTTTGATATCCAATTATACAGCTACTTAGTGAAGTGCTTTGGATATGTGTCTGGCATATTCCAAAAAACAAAATGGTTTCCTTCCGTCCTGTTTTGGCTATTAGCAAATATGATTGTAACTTGAGCGTGCGTTACTCTATTGTTTTTAAAGTGGGATTTGCTGATGCCATCTATTTTTAACTAGCAGCACAATGTGAAGCAATAGTTATGATTACAATAGGCCTCGTGTGTGTGTGTGTGTGTGTGTGTGTGTGTGTGTGTGTGGTGTGTACATAATGGCATAATAGCATTTCACTTACTGAAAAATGTCTTCGTTGTGGGGATTAAAACACCTCACTCACACTTTACAGGAGGATGCCTCTGATAAGAAAGGCACTGCTTAATTCAGTTCGCAGCGCTGGGAGCCAAGACACAACCACGAGCCCTGGACATCTATCTACCTCGAAATTTCACTAGCTGAGACCTGAGCATTACACGGGCCCATGGAAGGATCTGGAAGACTTAAAGAACGCCAGGACAAGGTACTGCTGCATCTGGAGCCGCGGCAGGGAGCCTGCAACACCCGTTGATGCAAATGTTGGCTTAGGTCACTGCTCAGCCCTGAAGCAGCGGGCAGGAGCGGACGTCTCTGCGTTTCCACTCCTCCAGTGAGGATGACTCATCAGTTACACGTCCCCTGCAAGCCCAGCATCTCCCAGCCCGGCGCTGCCAGCTGCTGTCACCCGGCCTCCTCGCCCAGCCAGCAAGCATTCCAAACTTTTGCAAATTATAGTTCTTTTTGTTTTTAAACCTATCGACCTATCAGATAAGGCGCGCACGTCTATGACCCCAGGCTGGTCCACTGTAAGGATTCACTGCTCTCGGGTCATAAATGGATGGCTTAGTCCTCCCTCCCCTCCCTTCCAAACAAGGAGTCCTTGGAATGTGTGTGCCTGTGAGATGGTGAGCACTGACTCAGGCGCCCTCTTCCTCCACCCCCAGCACAGCTCATTAGGTACAAGGCTCATTAGGCTCCAGAGAGAAAAGGCGGTCAGCATTTCTTCCTCGGAGTGCAGAAAGGAAAGGCCCTTCCTTGCTTACAGATCGCCCCCTCTGGGAGTAGTTTGTCTGTGTTTTCAGAAAACGGACAGAGCTGAGAATTCAAAGAATGGAGTCTTAACTTCTGTACATTACATGCCAACGGAGAGATCTGGAGCAAGTCGCAAGGGCCTTCTCAGCCTCAGTTTACCCACACACAAGTGATCAGCTTAGACAAAGCAGAGGTTTCCAGGCCCAGATCAGTTTACCACAGCCCTCAGGAGCAGCTGTACTTCAAGTTTGTTGGTAGCCCAAGAGAAAGTGAAATACTTAAGTGGTGAGTAACTTAAAATGTATCTTCAATAAAGGCACAGACAGGACTTGTAGCAGAGAGTAGATCTAAGAGCCTTTGAAAATAAACAAGGAGTCTTGTTAACCCTTCCGGAGAGCAGAGCCTCTCCCCGCTACACTGTCTACCTCGCACATGCTAGCTAGCAACTGTCTTTCTTTCTCTCTCTCTCTCTCTCTCTCTCTCTCTCTCTCTCTCTCTCTCTCTCTCTCTCTTTCTTTTTTATTTTTTGAGTCAGGGTTTCTTTATATAGCCCTGGCTGTCCTGAAACTCACTCTGAAGACCAGGCTGGCCTGGAACTCAGAAATCCACCTGCCTCTGCCTCCCAAGTGCTGGGATTAAAGGCGCGCACCACCACTGCCCAGCAGCAACTGTGTTTCTTGCCTCTTAGAGCAGGGCGGATCTCCAGGGAGATGCCCGTAACCCGAGGGGCTCTGCCTTGCTAGCCCTGGAGCAGAAGCCAGGGTTCATTATAGCTAATAATCCGTCTGACTCTCGGAGGAGGAGGTAATGACGCTGCTTCGGAGCCCAGAGCCTGCACGACGCAGTAGAACACTCTCACATCACTGCCCCACCTCGGCTGGGAAACCCAGGCACTAATTTATTTACTGAAAAATAAGGAAATGGGCTGTGTGAGCCACGGCAGAGCAGTGTGCTGTGGCTTTCAGTTTCAATTGCTCATCTCAGAAAGAGGCATGATTGCTTCCAAAACACCCATCACATGTTTATCTCTCTTTAAAACTTACACGGTCTGAACACAATACAGTAAATTAAAAGGAGATTGAGAATTGTAGGGGTCCATGTAATCCTACAATCTGAAGAGTCAAAAATAAAGGAGAGGGCACAGGGAAAGAAAAATGTCAAAAGGGAAGTTCAAATTAAATGCTTAGATTTTTTCTTTTTTCTTTCTTTCTTTCTAAGTGTTCTGGAAACACGTTTCAAAGCTATAGTAACTAGAACTGATTTTGTTTCACTGATACTTTACAAGCAAAATCTTTTTGGTTTAACTTCAGAATGCTGTTAACCTCTTTCCTTCCTTCCAATCAAAACTAAACCCTTCTGTCTGTATCTAAAATTCAGTGAATTATGGTTTATTTTCACAAAGAAAATCATCATTATTATGAAATTTGGAAATGGATTGTCCTAGTTTGCCTCTCTATCGCTGTGATAAACACTATGACCATAAGCAATTCAGTGAAGGACGGATTGATTAGACTTACATGTTTCAGTCCAGCATGGAGGGAATCCAGGGTGGGAGCTCAGGGCAGGAGCCTGGAGGCAGGCACTGAAGCAGTAGCCAGGGAGGAGTGCGGCTTGCCGGCTTGCTTTCTTATACAGCCCAGGCCCACCCACCTAAGGATGGTACCGCCCACAGTGGGCTGGGTCAGGGGGAAAAAAGGCTCACAGAAGCGTCCACAGGCCAATTTGCTGAAAACAATTCTGTAACTGAGACTCCTGCTTCCCAGCTAAGTGGATATTCTGTGCTAAGCAGAAGACAGCTAACCAGCACATGGCTCGGTTTTATAAAAGTTGTATCTAAATATCTAAATGCTTCTTAGCACCCTTAAGTAATTAAAATTGGACATGTCTAGAAAAAATTAGCTGACAATTCCCAAGAAAAATCTAACACATTTTCTAAAACATAAGTTTCCAGAAAATATCTTCTGAGCATTTCTATGAAACAGTATACATGTTAATGTCATGTATGTCACTATTCCTTAAAGTTAGAAAAATATTTTAGTAAGAAAATTATTAAACTTGAAACTTGCTTAAATATTCTCAATGAATAATGCCAAGCTTTCTTCAAATGAGACACTTTGAGCGCCCCCCCCCCCAGAAAGCCAGGCCTCCAAAACACGAGTGTCAGCTGTGAATAGGAACACTTTTCTGTCATGGGTGTCTCTAACATATTAGTATTAATTGGAACAATCAGAGTTTCATGAGAATGTATGTTTTTGCTTGGCAACATTTTTCAACTATGAGCAATGTGAGACAAAAATTTTGCAAGCCCAACTACACATTCATAACAGGGTTAGACTTTGGAGATACTGGATGTAGGATGGACAGATGGATGGATGTGGGGACAGACAGACGAAAGGGTGGAGGAATGGAGAAATGAATCCGCAAGGAAGGATTTTCATCTTTGGTGTATATCACAATCGGATGTTCTTTATAACACAGACTTTACATGTAACCAATCTTAAGTGTACTACTACAAACTTCATTTATAACATAAAAAAAAATCTAATAAACATGTCGTGTTTAAGTAGATTTTAGCAAGTTGAAAAAAATCTGATGCTCGCCTCTATGATTCATTAAAAGTCTCTTGGCGGCATTTGTAGCCACGATACGCTGTAAAATACAGGCTGCTCACAAATTTCCAAAAGTCAAGCCTGGGAAATTAATGTGTAATGGGAATATGTGGCACAGCTATTGGACAAAAAGGGACAAGTTTTCATCTGAACATGATCTGGATTATAGACCCAGAAAACCCAAGAGAGTTCAATTTAATCCTCAAGTGGAAAAAGTGGGCTCGGTCGGATCGCTGGGCATGAGATTACTGAAAGAAGTGCAAAGGCAACAGTGATCAGGTGGAATATATAATAAAAGCTTTAATTTACGGAGCTGCGTAAACCTAAGAGGGTTGAGAACAATTCTAGCTGCAAGACACGCTGGACAGGCATGAGCATGAGGGAGTTTCGCTTCAGATGGGAAGTGATATTTGAATAAACTCCACACAGGGGTCCATTTGCTCTCTCTCGCTCTCTCCCCCACCCCCAGCTTTTTTTCCATTTCCCCTTGTAGCTGAAGGACTCAAATCCAAGGCTAACAAAGGGTTTGCTGATTTTTAATGTCTCTTTCTAGAAACCGAACTGAGGGGCTCGCATATACTGGGCAAATTCTTTTCCCCTGACCTCTTTCTCCAAGTTTATTGTTTTTATTTAAAATGGAGAAATGGCTCAGCAGTTAAGGGCAGTTGCTTCTCTAGCCGAGGATTTGATGTGGGCTCCCAGCACCTAATCTGGGGCCTCAAGACTCCAGTTCCAGGGTATCCAAGGCCCCTTTTGGCCTTCCTTGGTACTCAAGCACATGTGGGTGACATGCAGTTACAGAGACATACTCAGGAATAAAAAATATTAAAATTTTAGATATTAGTCCAAATTGTAGACTCAGTACAACTTTATTAAAATCTCAGAGGTTGTTTTAGTGTCAGGGAAGGTGGGTGTCAAAGTGCTTATTTCGGTATTTCTCTGAAAGAAGAAACAGAGAATTGAAAAGAGATTTTTTTCTTTTGAAAAAGTAATCACAGGACGTCGTAAGTCTTAGAACATGAGGATGTTATTTAAGACAACGAGAGTCACACTTGATTACTGCTGAGGGAACAGACATATCAGTCAATGAACTTAGCTAGAAATTTCTTAAATTTTTAAAATGTGTTATTTGTGTACACAGGTGTGCATGTGCGCACCTGTATTATGGTGAACACAGGTGTACATGTGGGCACCTGTACCACATGCACATGGGGTCACAGCACAGCTCCGGGGAAGAGTACATTTCCACTTTCACTGTGGGTCCAGGGATTGAACTCAGGCCATTAGGTTTGCATGCAAACCCTTTAGCCACTGAACCCTCTTACCCCAACCCTCAACTTGAAGTTCCCTGAACAAGATCTTAGTGTGTATGTGTGTATGTACACACACACACACACACACACACACACACACACTATATACTTAGAATGCAAGATAACAGAGCTGTGTAGAGAAACGATGTTCCATTCAACAAGTATTCCTTTGAAAAGTGCAAAATACAAAGAGTGGGTTAACTTGTCAAGTAAACTCTGCCCCCAATAAGTCACCACCTGATTTGACTACAAATATAATCAAAAGGGAGGAAATAGGACTCTCTTGTTGAAAATGGGCACACATGTTCCATTGAAGAATCAAAATTATTGCAGGGAATAAGAATGATACAAAAGTCAATGTTGAACGTTGAAGCGCTAGGCTTCTGTTCACGGCTGAAGTCTACTTGAATGCTAAGGAGACCTAACTTGCCCCAGAGTCTCCAGTTCAGAGAAAACTATGTTTTGTTAGGAACTGGGGACAGCACAAGTCTTGACGTCTCAATGCTTCTACTGGTCACAACGAGGCAAATCCATCAGCTTTGTCCGGTTGCAAAAGCTTATCAAGAGCTGACAGCCTAAGGGTATCCCCTCCCAGGGGAAGAGGCAACAGGAAGGAGGCTGAAACTCAGCAAGAAGGACACAGCTGCCTGCTGGAGCCACCCCCACCCCACGGGGCCACAGTGCTGAGGCTGCTGCACCACTGAACTGAATCAAATCACATCAGGGGATCCACTTAAGGCTTAAGGGGAGATGTGTAAGAGGTGGTGCCCTGGCTTGAATCCAGAGGAGGCAGGCCTGGGCAGGTCTCCTTTCATTCAGCAGTAGTGAATAAACAGAAACAAACAGCCCTAGCTCTGTAAGGACTGAGTTGGACATGCTGCAGACCTAGAGGATTGAGAGGATTGCACAGGGTCTGTTGTTACAAAAGTAAAACTTAAGAACAGTCATGTTGCTACATAGTTTTAATTTTCAATGAAGATCAAGAAAGCTGAACTCAGGAAAGATAAAAGGAAGAGAAGAGGATTGCAAAGAAGCAAAGGGCAGAACAAGCCCGGTGGTCCCGTGACGTACCGAGGTCCCGTGACATACCGTGGTCCCGTGACGTACCGTGGTCCTGTGACGTACCGTAAAGAAGGAAAGGCCACTGACATCCTGACTGGAGAATTAAAGTGAACTTGATAAAATGCGCTATCAATGTTCAAAGTAGAACCCATGAGATGGAGATACATACATTTATGGACAACTGAGCAGAAACAAGAGGAAGAGATTAACGTAATCCAAGAGCTACCGACTGATAAGCAAGTCCAAAGACAAAGACCCCATCAAGAACTATTAAATGTTCATGTATGGAAAATAATGGAATAAAAGAACAAATTAAATCCGAGCAGTGATTGGAGGAAGATGGGAGATTGTGGATACCAAGAAGAGGGAGAAGTTCAGGTGGGCTGCGCTCTCCAGCAATCCTGAGGGCAGGCAACGGAAGATGTATAAACGATTGAACTCCTCCGTCCCAAAATTAACCACAAATGAACAGCTTCTAGTTTCTCTCTGACGACACAAAACAGTAGAAGGCAATAACAAAATGTCTAGGCTTTAAGGGAGAAATATAATTGCTATTACTAAATAGTCAATCACAGCATAGTTCTAATGTGTAAACAAAAGTATTCCAAGATATGTAAAGGATTAAAGATAGAGCATTTCCCCAAATCCCACTTTGAAAGAAAAAGTCAGAATTTAGAAATTAGGAAACTAGAATTTATGTGTTCAGATTATAGTCACAGGATAATGTATAAAAATTGTCAATTTAAACCAACTGAATATTAAGTCACAAGAACTGTCGAAACAAACATGGTCTCAATATATTGGAATTATAAGAATAGTATTAGCATTTTTTAAAGTGGATTTTCTAACGATGTAGAATGGCAGGTCCAAATACTTACTATATGATTTTAAATACCCTTTTCTTGAGGGAAAAGAGGTTTTACTCTCAGAAAATAAACTGAAATATAAAGAATCTAAGCTAAAAAGAAAAAAGAATCCTAAAATTTCCCCTCGGGCCTTTAAGCTTACAGACATGTTATTTTCTCATTTTTAAAGTGATCAGAAGGTCGGATGTCACTGGATCAGGCGATGGTCGTTTTCGCAATGTGAATGCACCCTCCAGAACTTCAGAGCATTCCCAAAGGAAAGAAGGTGGAGAAGGAGCAAAAATAAGACCTCAGAAGCCTGGATACAGGTCTATTGTTGAGACCCATGCTTGCTTAGACATCACGATAGGCATATTAAATATCACAGACTGGTGTCCAAACCGTGTATCAGAAATTATGTGCTATTGAAGGAAAGTCATGAGGTAAAATACAGTTTAGTATCTAAACAATGTGATGATAATTTGGATAAAGAGTCACAGTCCGTGGGTTGTGGTGGGAGGTGGCCAGTGTTTAAGAGATCAAAGGAAAGAAGCCAATGGCTTGCCAACTGTAGCTTTCTAATAATAGTGAAATTTGCATAACACTTTTCATAGGCTTGGCATAAAATGTTAAATTATAACTGCTTATTATTGTTTCTAATAATAAAACATAACTAATATAAAATTAACCACGAAGACACCGTAAGTGGCAGTCGGAACACCTCATGAAGAGGTCTGCCCTGCAAGCCTGTGACTTACTCTCATAAGACTGCAGAAAGGAAAGAGGAACTCCAAGAAGGGTCTTACTTTGATTCTCTTACTCTCACAGCAATGACTAATATACAGCTCCTGATCTTTCACAGTTTACACAGAGATGCTGTGCTGTGGGCGGTCTCTTTAGGGACCAGTAGCCCATGGCCTGGAGACGGGTGGCACCTGGGCTACCAAGGACCTGCAACCGCTGTCTGTGCTGCAGCCAATCCAGCCATCCAGCCAAGCACAGGAGCCTCAACCACAACTGCAAAACATTATGCAGAATAAGTTGTTAGGGAAAAATAAATAATTACATGCTAATCTGGGGAGTCATAAATACCAGAAGGAGTTGCTGCCAAGAGATATTATTTCCCATGGCACATAAAAACACCAGACAAGAACAAGGCTGTCCCACGGCGAGGACAGGAGTGCACAGCACGTGGTGAAAGAGTTGCCAAAAATGTTGTTGTCTTAGTTTTTGATTCAATATTTTCCAGATTTAGATAAACTTATTTGGGAGGATAAAATTTACAGGAAGATCAATTGACTAGCCTATAGATTCAAATATTAGCTATCTATAAAAAGGACTTAAAATTAAAAAAATGATAATGATAATGAACCAAAATGTTTAAAATGTGGAGTAAGTGATGTGGTTAATTAATTCTCTTCCTTCCTTCCTGCCTGCCTGCCTATCTTCTTCCTTAAAGCTGTTTAATAAATGAGCTAACCAAAGCATCTACACTCCTAAGTTGCTTTAATAGCAACACTACCACTGTCCTAACTATGACCTTTCAGGCTGGAACACATTACGTATGCTTCCGCTCTATGGGTACCTTCAATCAAGACGCAGGATGTCAGAGTATGGAGCGGGCGCCATCCCTTAAAACCCAGCAAGGCCCATGGAGCGGGGCGCCATCCCTTAAAACCCAGCAAGGCCCATGGAGCGGGGCGCCATCCCTTAAAACCCAGCAAGGCCCATGGAGCGGGGCGCCATCCCTTAAAACCCAGCAAGGCCCATGGAGCCGGGCGCCATCCCTTAAAACCCAGCAAGGCCCATGGAGCGGGGCACCATCCCTTAAAACCCAGCAAGGCCCATGGAGCGGGGTGCCATCCCTTAAAACCCAGCAAGGCCGGCTGCAGCATCCACCCCTGCTCCACAGCACAGTAGGGTCAAAGGACAACACAGAATTTTCAAAACTGAAGTCGCATACCCTTGAGAGGGAACAGACGCTTTTCAGGGGACAGACATCTTTCAGGATTCTAATACTGCGGACATGACATGTTTATCCCTTATCCCTCAGTGAAGTTTAAAACAGACAGGATCAAACACACTACCCTGCCGTTCTGAAGGAGTATGCTGGGCATCCTGGGCCTCTCCTCACATGTTTCCGTAGGTTGTGTTTTTTTCATATAATTATTAACATGGATATTATCAGCTGATGTTTACACAGAGTTTTACCCAACGAATATGGAAGCTTCTAGTATGCCTATCTGCTTAAATTCCACAGGCAGACAATAAGCATTCAACAGATGGACTGTGACACAGTTGCAAAGAATTCCAACTGCTGGCTTAATTCTGAAGGTTCAACAACACTTTCTCCCCAAGATTACCAGCACTGGTGGGTCCCACGGTGACCCTATAAGTGATTCAAATTTATGATCCACCCACCCCCATGCTATTTTTGGAACAGCACTAAGTGTATTAGGACAATCTCCTGGCTCTGCGCTAAAAACAGACTGTTAGCAGCTCATGAAAGCCAAGGTCTGTGTCCTTCAGCAGGAAGGAAAACGGCATTTGGGAGGCCTGTCTCCAAGTGTCTGCACAGTGGTCTTTCTCTGCACGGGTTCAAAAATTCAGCAAGAATTTATAAAAAGAATTAATAAAAAGGAGGGAGGGAGGGAGGGAGGGAGGGAGGGAGAGAGAGAGAGAGAGAGAGAGAGAGAGAGAGAGCGAGCGCAGTAGCTAACATCTCACACTGTTGAGCTCCAGTTCTTGTTTCTGAATGCAGAACATGTCTCCCTGCAAGAGTCCCGTTAACAGCTGGGACAGGTGGCATCTACCTAAATCCAAGACGTCCAGTAGCCTGGCTCTAATGCCAGTTCACAGTGGGGGAATAGTCAGGCTTGGAAACCTTGTTTTTCTGGTCCATGTACTAGGACAATAATGTCCATCTCTTGGACCCTTGACAGCATGATACTTTTTTTTTTAAAAAAAAATGTTTTTGCAAGTAAATGTTGAAGTCCTAGACCAGAGCAGACTCTTCAAGGGTCTTACATGTTATCAATCATTTAGCTTCAAGATGAAAGAAGGTGGTGGTGCTCTGTGGGCTTGGTTTGAGCTCCAAATTTATTTCAGTGGAGGGCAATCAGTGCGTCCTCACTTTAATCTCAAAAACTAAAATAATAGACACACTTGAATCTAATGTGAAACACAGAAATACAATATCACAGGACCCATTTCAGAATAACAGTCCCCATATACCTTAAAAACAAACAAAGAAATAAAAACAACAAAACACATTCAAAACAGTTATAAATTATTTTTTTCCTAAAATGAAGTAAAAATAGAAAATGTATTCTATGTAGCTAAACTCAGCTCCAATGTTCTTCTCCAAGGAAGACGTAAACTAAGATACTTAAATAGCGACCACTTCTGTAGGAAAAATAAATCGATGTCTGTTGGGTCTTGAAGATACCCAGAAACGGTGTCAACAGTAACACATAAGTCATTATCATTTCATAGGTCATGAAGATGAGTCTTGAGAATGCCTCGGATGAGCCGCTGCCAAGGTCAGCAAATGAACACCACCTGGTCCTCCCATCCCCCTCCCCCTTCCCGGCAGGCATCACTAAGTGATCCCAGCTTCTTTTCCCCTTCGAACTTAGGCTTGGCATCAAAGAACATCTCATAACAAATTTCCAGGCAGACAGCCACCAGAAAGGGATAAGAATTCCCCTGTGAGTTGAAACTGCCCCCAGACTCGGTCAGAGTTTACCTCTGAACATTTATGAAATTAAAGCACATGAGGAGCTTGCCTGGTGAAGAAATCAAGTTTTAATCGACATAACTCTGATGTGAATATTTGCCCTATTTACATGACCAAACTTCTCAGCCATCTCATTAACATTCATTTAGATATAAATATCTTAACGCCACTTATAAATCATTCTTATCTCCTCATTAATAAGAGCTTCTTAAGGGTCATTCTTAGATAAGATACCCTTGGCCAGCTCAAATTGCTGTATGTCATTATAATTAATAAAACTGCATCTCTATGAATGATGTATAATTCAGGTTCTTCAGTAATTAGATTGAAATAAAGTTTTATCATATGTTTCTTTATTACTTTACATACATAATCCTCCTCCAGCCTGTACGGCACCGATCGCCTGATACGCCTCTATTTTTATGAGCAGTGTGAAGATGTACCCAGAACTGATTTCTTCAAAACAAGCACCATGAAACAAATGTCTAATTCTCTGGCCAGTGCGCACAAACCTCAAAACAAACAGGCCATTATGAGGGGCAGAGAAGTGAGATTACAAAGCCAATGAGAAACAGGGCACATTATCAGCCGGTCTCCACGACACAACAAAAGTCACAAGAGCACCCAAGTTTCCTGCAACCTTCAATGGCCTAGGGCAGGCACCCCGGACACACCTTTCCCTCAGATGACTGTTTCCCTCGGGTTCTCTCATTTTGATCCATTCAACATTGTTACCAAGCTCTGGTCTCTTTCTGTCTCGTACCTTCATTTTGTTGTTCTCGGTTACCGCAGCCTGAGTTTACTCAGAACAGCTACAAAAGTCATGGTGTTTGAAATGCAAGAAAACACGAACTCCAAATACTTTATGAGTCGACTTTTAAACTTTTTGACGTCTGATACTATGTGAATAAACTACGTATATATATAAAATCACGTTGGAATTTTCCAGGCAGTCGTATGACCTCATCCTGTAAATTAGACTAACCGAGGAGGAGTTTTGAAGCCACCATTATTCAATGTCATGTGAGACTTTTTTTTTCCCTCTCGGGCATTTCTAGCTCGAGGGGAGAGGAGAGTCCTGCCCACGGCTTGGCCACGGGGAAGATGGGGCTGCTCTGCCCTGCTATGGAAGATGCAGTCTTACCGGACAAGTAAAGAGCCAGGCCCGGGGTCCCTGTGTCCGTTTGTTCTCTCCCCCACAGTCTTGCTGAACAGTAATGAGAGCGGAGATTCGTGACAGAAGGTAAACCCGGACCCTCCCAGCCCTGTCTGACGCCGCGCAAAGCAGTCTTGTTTCTCTTTACCTTATTTGCTGGCAAATTTAACTCTTAATTCGTGTGGCCTTCCCCTGAACGAAGCGAGCAAGCCAGCGGAGAGAACGCAAGGCTTACGGCTTAACGCTCAATTGCCCGTTAGTTCCAGTTTATAGATGAGACTGGCCACGGCCCAGAAGCAAGTAATTAGAAGGAATTTGCTAATTAGAAGGCCTGTAGTATCCTGATACCCCTCTCCCCTTTCTCTGCTTGCTGTTCTTCAGCACAGACACCAAGCCTCTCTGCTCGGAAAGAGCGACCTGCCCTTTGATCTGCTGCCCAGAAGAACCACGGCCACCCAGCCTGAGCCCTGTCCCCTCTAACCTCGCCTCCATCTCCCCGAGGTTGGCTGTGCTGCCCAGTGATTACAGCTGGAGGACTCGCCAACGGACCTCGAGGCCAGGCGAGGGCGTCTCTGTGGCCCAGCACACTGAGCGGCCCCTGGCACAGGCTGTCTGCTGAGAACCATCAAATGGAATTTTATAAGAAAATAAGGACCAAGACTGTTTCACCCTCCAGGGCAAACTGAAAATGGCTGACTTCATCTGCACTGGAACTTGGTGCATTCAAGAAACAGTGACTGAATCAAATGTTCACCCCTGCACACAGTGTCCGTGGATTTCACGGGCCACGGCTGCAGACAGTCCCTTGGGGAACTCAGGGGAGGGGACCTGCCTGGGTCAGTGACACTGAGCCCATGCCAAGCCTGGGGGTGGAGGTGGAGTCAACAGGCAAAATGGCGGGTTCTCCACAGAAGGCGCTCGGCCTCCTCCTTCCTCCTCTGCTTTCATTTTCCCTCTCAGGAGCTTTCAGAGGGTGATGTCAGTGGAAAATGACTCCACAATGCACGCCAGTTATAGTAGCATCCCCACAGATCCGGGCTTAACTGTAGGCAAGCTGTCAATCAGGCAACATAAAGGAGAAAAAAATAGTAAGTCCTTCTCAATCTGAGCTCTTTTAAAACTATTAGGTGTCTCCAAGCCCTGCCCGAAGGCCTCCAGAGACGGAGGTAATTCACGTATTATGTTAACTGGAACATACAATTCTACGCCTCTGTCCCGGTATCCTCCAGGACTGAAAACGGCTAGTCTCTGTGGTTCCGGACAAGTGCCAGGCCTCACACTGTGCCCTACAAAATCACATACTCATGGCGAGCACGGCATTTCTATAGATGTCAGGTAGCAGGAGTGCCGGTCCTGACCGCCCAGCTAAGAGGCCTGAAAGTAAAGCCTCCCTGAGCCAGTCACAGGGCCTCATCTCTGGTGGTTTGACCCTCAATCGAGAGCTCAGGCTCCTGCACAGAGGCGCTCCTGGATGGTGACAACCACATGGAAATGGCTGAGGGACACTAAGCCATGAGCCAAGTCTATGTAGAGAGAGCAGGGCACGGCATCCACGCACCCACTCCTCACTACACGCAAACTGCCAGAGAACAACAGAGGAGAAAACCTTAGTAATGGTGCCCCGTGTTTCCAAGATCTGGTCTATAATTGGCGGTTCTGGAAGTCTGGGGCTGTGGGTGGATTTGCTCAAAGTCCCACCCACTTCCTTGCAGCTAAGCCCAGGCTGAGGGAGACACGGCCTCTGGTCTGTGAGTACGAGGCTCGGCCTTCCCTCGGCAGCTTTGGGAGGCACCGGAAGCACGCTGAACCAGGCAATTTCCTCTCAGAGGAACTCCATGTGTACACAATAGGAGCTCATTTCCCCCTGTTGCCTTTTGTTCGAGCAGCTTCCTCTGATATAGGATGCATTCGACTCTCTGGCATTGCTATCTCTTCCAGGTACGCTACTCAACTCAAGCAAGGCCTGCTCCAGCTGCAGTCACACCCAAACCGCCTACGTTAGCTTGGCCTTCCCTCTACTCTAGTTTACGTGAGGCATCACCTGTCCGGGATCAATACAGAGTCAGTCAGGTTTCTCCATCTCCGGCATACACACACACACATGTGCACGCACATACATGTGCACGCATATACATGCGCACGTATGTGTGTGTACGTGTGCGTTCATGCATCTGTGGCTTGATCCGTAATCGTTATTTCTGACTTCTTGATTGGCTCATTCAGTTACGCTTCCTTTCCATAGCAACAGGACATTAAACAAACAGATTTTAATCCATATTCTCTGAAGGGAGGGACTGGGCTTTGTGAAGATGATTCAGAATGTATTTGAAGAGCTTTCAGTTATATTTTGATCGGGACATTTTTGAAGACCTTTCACAAGTAAAAGCTGAAAAGACTTTCGGTCCCAGGGTATTATACACTTCCGTTTTCACTCCCTTCTCTGTTTTTGAGTTTCTTTTCCACTATTCTGTTCCAGTTTCCCCCTGTGTAGTGATCAAATGGATTCTAACTGCACTTGCTTCTTTGTGCACGATCCAAATTGTATGACCCAGAGCGCCCACAAACACCTAACTTTCAAAAGTCTCTGGGCCCTCACTGGGGGGAGGGTGTGTGTGACTTCTAACACAGGCAACTGGGTCACCACATTCAGGAAGGAAGTGGAGTCTGGTTCCAGGAAGCACCCTTGTTTTATTCTTTCTCTGGGCCATTGACCTTCCTCACTCATTCATTCACTCAGTCATTCCCTCACTCACTCATTCATTCCCCAAGTTTAAATTCAGGAGTTGGGTCTTAATGTGGTCGTTACCATCTGCCTTAACAACCTAAAAACAGGCTGAGTTGGGACAGAATTAATTTATCTGTGCCAAAACAGCTCAAGGCATGGCCTACTATGGAGACTGTTCAAGTGCTCCATTTCCACACATGCGCTATGAGAAGCCCTTCAGATATAGGCCCTCCTGTTTCCAAAAGCAAATGCATTCCAACGATGATAGAAATACAATGATCCCTTCAGTCTGAGATAACATGTTCCAGGGTCTCGCCATTTCTCCCAAAGGTAAACATACCCCAAAGCCTAGCATAAAATTCTTTTTGCAGCATGTAAGGCCTTCTGCTGAGAGAACAACAGGGTCTTTGTGAGAGAAAACAAGAGTTGAATTTGCAAAAATGCTTGAGTTGAAATCGCTGATCTTCCTAGAACTGCTTAGAGGACCGTAGGTGTATACCCACCCCAGAAAACATATCTTAACTATTAGGTGCATGACTTTTAAATTTAGGTACGCCTTTTAGGTAGGGGATCAAATTTAATCCTACTCATCCGAGAAGTAGATAATGCACCCTACTCGAAAGCCGGGGAAGCTGAGGTTCAAATTAGCCAAGTTGCTACAAAGTCTGCAAGGAGGCCAGTGTTTGGATGGGGATCTGGACAGCCCTCTAGGAAGGAGACCTAGGAGGTCGGGGAAGAATGTGTCTAAATCACTGGATTCTTCCAATAAATGTAGATTCCTGGGCCCCACCCTAGACACAACTCAGTGTCCTGGGGCACGGGCCAAGAAATCTATCTCCTTTTGGTTTTTTTGTTTGTTGTTTGTTTTAATTCAAGCTTCCAAGGTCTCTGGGCTGCCAGCAGAGCCGAGAGCGAGAGCACTGTGATCAGCTTTTGAAATGAGGATTGCCAAAGTCATATTTTTCTTCTCCTGGAATCACTGTTGGGTAAAGTGGGTATGTTAGAGATACTTGGCCTTGTGACATTGCTTCAAACCTCACTCTGGACTTGACCACGGTGCGCTTGTCTTTTATTTGGTTTTCAAGTGGCTAGTCTCTCAAAGGGGAAGAAACCTGCCAATCCATTTTGTGAGTTGGTTGGCCATCCTCTGCAGACGAACACAACCAAAAGTGTCACCCCTGCGGCGATTAAGCAACTAGAACTTGCTTCTAAAAAAAAAAAATCAGACAGTCTAGACAACTCCCAGCTCAGCATTTTAGCTCTAGCTTTTCTCTAACCATTCCACTTATCCATCAACATGCCTCTGTAAAGTTTGAATAAATAAATAATAATAATAACGAACCGTGGTCGAAGATACTCGGGCGGAGCTGGCCTCCCTTCAGTACTATAAATCACTGCTTCACAGAACTGTGTGCACTCCTGGGGTGACAATGTATTCAGTTTACATTGCAAAGGAAAGTTCCGCCTGTGTTTGGGCGGATGATGAGGCGTGGATTTGTGTGAGTCTGACTCACAGCTAATCCGCCTCTAAAGCAATGCCTGCCTTGATAATAAAATACTTCATTCATTCCATCTTATTCTGGAAATATTTGTTGGGGGGGTTGTAGTCGTTGCCAGACAACAGCTTGAACATACCATACAGGAGGATCGCTACAAGACACACAAGACAGAGGCCACATACACATCTCTCAAGACAGTTTATATTAAGTGAGGGAAGAAAGCTGGCCCCAGAGTTGTCCTCTGCTTCAGCCCAAGGAATGAGCAAAAATGTGAGGGAAAATAACAAAAGAAAGACA
The DNA here is from genome assembly GCA_964023405.1 of Apodemus agrarius. NCBI lineage: Eukaryota > Metazoa > Chordata > Mammalia > Rodentia > Muridae > Apodemus > Apodemus agrarius. Next base: position 4,664,480 of record OZ030013.1, read on the forward strand.
ATCGTCACCTTGCAGCACCGCGTGGACAGGGGCCGGCCGCATTCCTGAATGATACAAAGCTCACCTTCAATTAGAAACGGGGTCAGCGCAGCCTGCTGGCCTCCTCGACACACCTATTCTGATGAGAACAACTCGCCTCCGACAAAGCCCTGGACACTTCCCGGAGAAGCGTTTAGATCTCCACATACCACCCGCCATCAGATTTACCTGATCCTTTTCACCTTCCCCACCTTGGGACGATCAAGCCTCTTCCTAGAACTGCTCTCAGGCTCTAGTTTCCTCCCCGTGGCTTCAGGCACTCCATTTCCAGAAGCTGCATCTGGCTCAAAGGTCAGCAGTGTCCTCTGTGAGCCTAGCACACACCCAAGCCTGCCCCTCCCACAAGCGCCACCAACCATCTTAACCCTGCCGCCACCCCCCCTGCCCACTGCACCTCTTCTGATTGCCATAAACGCCACACGCCTTTCAACAGTTATACATTCCAAACTTGCGGGAACTTGTAGTCCAGTGCTCCACTCCAGTTCTTCCTCAGGTGTTCCCAAAGGCCAGGCCTGTCTTCTTAACCCCTCCCCCACCGCCACGCCAGGACCACATGCCTGGCTCCCATCTTTCCTAAACTTCAGAATCTGCCACTATTTCTCACAACCCCTTGGTTACATAAACCCTTAATGCAGGGCAAAGTAGACTATACAGACTCCAAGGCACTGAGAGACGTCCCAAGGCCCGCGCGCCTGTGCCGAGATACACTCTGAAATGGCATAATCTGCTGCGTATGTGTGTGTCCACAAAGAGGCTAGGATAGCCCCTTAAATATGCATTCTCCAAGGCTATGCCATCAACTTTCTTCTAGATTACTTGTGTCCTTAAATTCCTGTTTTCATCTCAAATATCAGCCTCCTGCAGATAAATACCAAATCCACACCATGGTCTGCACCCCATAAAGCCTACACCCACACTTCTTAGAATATCCGGAACCCCAGCCTTCTTACACCGGCTCTCCCCCACCCCCAACCTGGGCGTTTCTGGTATCTCTGTTTGCATCTCCAGGTCCTCTCTGCACTATTTCCCTTACCCTCCAGGAAGTCCCACCCAAGCCCCTGGTGCCTGGCTCTGCATGACTACATCACTTCCTGGTTCTTCTGCATTCCACTTCTGGAGCCTTCAGGGCTCACCCAAGTACCCACCACCTGGTCTAAACCAGCCTCAAGCTGTGGCTGATCCTATCTCGCATCTGTTCGTAAACACCTGGTGGCTGCGGCACCCTGAAGAAGTCTGAGGCCCGAGCTGCAGTGGTCAGAGACACCTGCAACCTAGACCGTGCCAGGGGCTCCCTGACAGGCAGGCTGTGGTCCAGAGAGCTATGCCCGGGTGTCTCCGAAGGGCGTGGAATGCCAGGGGACTTGTCCGAGGCCACTGAAGATGTGATCTCCTCCAGGAAGCTTTTCCCTGGCTAGTTTGGATGGCTGTAACCTGTGTTACAAAGGGGGCTTTGTAACACAGCTTACACATGTAACCTTTACCACGGTGGCTTTAGCATGGCGGCTTTTCCACCGTGTCTTGTCCACTCACCTACCTTTCCTCTCACACACTGAATACCATAAGGGAAAGGGAAGATTCACGCAACACCTTTCTTCTAATGCCTTTCTTGTCATGTATTGCTTCTGTAGAGTTTTTCAGTCAACAGAAACTTCAAGAAGTAGAAAGCAATGGTACTGCAGGGCAAGGCTCAGGGACCATGCCCTCAGGGACCATGCCCTCAGGCCCAGCCACACAGCGAGGGTCCTCCTGTGGGCAGACAGCACTGTCTTCTCACACCCTCCTGTGATTCTAGAGAGAACTGTGATCATCCTTTAAAAATCTTCTGTGTGTGTGTGTGTGTGTGTGTGTGTGTGTGCAGGGTGTGCATGTGTATGTGTGTGAGAGAAAGAGAATGTGCATCTGAGTGTGTATGTAAGTGGATGTGTGTGGGTGTGAGTATGTATGGTGTTGCAATGTGTATATATATGTATGTGTGTGTGTGTGTGTGAGAGAGAGAGAGAGAGAGAGAGAGAGAGAGAGAATATGAGTGTGTGGATATGAGTGGATGTGGTTGTGGGTGTATGTGGGGGGTGTGCATGTGTATATATGTGCATGTGAGTGTGTGTATGGGAGTAGATATGAATGTGGGTGTAGGTGTGTATGTGTATGTGAGTAAATATGGGGTGTGTGTGTATGAGTGTGTGTATGCTCATGTATATATATGTGTTCACATGTGTACACACACACACACACACACACACACACGCGGAGACTGGTGGTCAACCTCAGGCCCTGCCTACTATTTTATTGAGACAGAGTCTCGTTGACCTGGAACTCACCACGCAGGCTAGAGTGGCTGGCTTGTGTGGCCCGGGGCCCTCATGCCGGGATTCCCGGCACACAGCGCCTTGCCTTGCGGTGCTCTTTGTGGGTCCCGAGGATCGAACGAAGCTGCACTCTTCCTGACCCTGCCAGCCAGCCAGTCCTGTTTGATTTAATTTTTGAGATCCATACTCCCTCCACCTAAAAAGAAACAGGAACTAAGAGCCCCACAGTGAAGGATAAAAGACAAAGGGCCACGATCTGAGGGCCCTCCTCTTTCCTCTTGCTACTAATTTTAAAATCCAGACAGAAAAAAAATCCTAAAAACTAAACTTTCACGTATTTGTATAAAACAAAACTGGAGAAAAGGAGTATTTTGTGTAAAATACGAGGGGGCAGCAGCGATAATCACTGCGGTCCTCATCATGACTGAAGACTTCTTTCCTTTTCAAGTTTCAAACATTCATTTCCTCAGGGCCTAGGGGCGCATGTCCAGTTGAGTGGCACGGCCTTTCTCGGTTCTGGTTTCTAGTGAGATTGGCGTGTTTTGAGAATGTGAACCACCCACTTGCAGACGCCCAAAGCGTAAGAAGAGACATCCACACCGACGAGGCTGCGGAAGAGGCCTGAGTCGGAGGGCGGAAGTAGCAGGAGCCCCCTGGCGAGCCTTCTCAATAGTTTATACCGGGCGACACGGAGAAGCCAGCGACACGATCTTTTTATTAAAGCCAGAAATGACCACGAATCCTCAGTGTTTAGCCCACCCGATCTCCGCAAAACCAGCGCGCACCCAAGACGAAGAAGTCGGACGCAGGCAGGGTTCCGGGGAGCACCTCCCGGCTCCCCGGTCCTACCATCTGAGAGGGGGACCCTGCTCCTCTGGTGAGGCTGGCTTGCTGCATTTCAGTGAAGCTCCATCCCAGCACCAGGCGGGGTTCTCCCTCAGGAAGCCTGCTCTGGCAGCAATTGCCTTTTCAAAGCAGGAGGGGGAAAATGTGTGTGAGGGAGTAATTTTGTGTGTAGGAGAAAAGTGTTTCTAATTTTCAGTCCTTCGAACGTGAGGGGAAGACGGAAAAACACGTGAGGGACGGAAGGGATCTGGGAAAGCCTTCCTGGCTCCACCGGCCTGGCAGGGGCTGGAAGGCGTCCAGAGCCAGGCCATTCCCAGGACGGGTGCTGAGGTCCCTCCCCGGGTCTGGCCAGGTGAACAGGGATCAGTCAACAGAAGCCTGCTGCCCAGGATCCTGCTCCAGCGCTGGGCAGAGGGTTTAACCCTTGGGGAAGTTCCCAAACTAACTCTAGGATTTTCCGAGTTCTGCCAAACTGTAACAGGAAGCTCGCCTCTCACCTCTCACCTCTCACCCCAAGGGCTTTGGAAGTCAGGGGGAAGGGGACCGAGAGGACCACTGGCTGCAGTGCACTCCGGCCCTCAGAACAGCTCGGCTGTGTCGCTCTGACAACACGTGCCGTCCTTGCTGTTGCCTTTTCTCTCCTTTTAATTCCTCAGGGTGCGGAATGGCGACATTTTCCAAGTCTGTACACTGGGGCCTCCCAGGCCCTCGATGGCTTTTTCTCGCCAAAGATTTCATCCGGTCTGGGTTATGCAACACACCTTAACCTGGCCTAATACGGGATTGGGAGCGGATACTTAGTGGTCAGTGAGCAGATTGGCAGTTATCATTGAAAAGGCAAAATTCCACTGTGGAGGAATGTGGGTGGGGTCTGTTATCGTTAAAACCAGCAGTGGAGGGGGGTGGGTGGGAGGGGAAGTAAGGGAGGGAAGGAGTGGGGGCACTGGCAGAGGAGAGGGAAGAAGACAGGAGGCAAGGGGGAGGGAGAGAGGGAAAGATGAAGGGGAGGGGAAGAGGGATAGAGGGGAAAGGGAGGGGCAGGTGGAGAGGGGCAGGGGAGGGGAGAGAAGGGAAGGAGGGGGAGGGGGAAGGAGGAGGAGGGGGAGGAAGCAGGGGCAGGGAAGAATGGGGCCCACTGTGTGCTAGAATAGAGACCTAGTGATCTGTAGTTTAAACATCAACCTAAGGGTTTTCCTAACCAGAGTCTGCCTCAGAGCTCCAGGGCTTGCAGCATGCCCTGGTTTTCTTCACATTAATACCTGGTCTAGGGCAGGGAGCGCGCTGGGCACTGTCCTCTCTCCCTCACTCCTGAGTAGGCTCCGGGTATAACTGAGGGAGAAGCCAGAAAACCCTTCCTTCTTCCTCCTGCGGGAATAGCATGTAAGGAAGGCTGCATGTGACTCCTTCCCTGCGGGAAGGGACGGAGGTGGGCACGGCCTGCTGCTGACCAGAGGTGAGATTAGTGAGCTCCTTCCCTGACCTTGGCACCTACTGATGGTGCCAGGTGTCTGCGTATCTGAGGAAGAGGGCCCCATGTGGGGGGGAGGGGAGAGGAGGAATGCAAAAAAGTCAAGGCAGCCCGGAAATATGCAACTCGGGGTTCTCCCCAGGGTGTGACAGCCAGCGTGTTTTCTGTGTATATATCTGCATCTGCTGGCCGTCTATCAGGTCAAGCCAATGTCCAGCATGCTAGCAGATGTTCCCGGGGGGAGAGCCGTATACTGTTGGGGCAGAGGACGATAATTCCCAAGTACTGTTGAGCTTTGCCCACTGCGTTTAGACCTGAGCAGAACTGAGGAAACTGCTCCCCCCTTTCTCTCTCCTTGCTGGCTCAGGGTTCCCTAGGACCCCAGGTCGCACACGTGAAAGAACCACATCCCAGAAAAGGGAGCTGAGCCTAGCAAGAAAAGTCCAACCTCCGTGCAAAAGACAGACGGGCCCCCCGTGGAGCCTGTGGCACTGCGGGTGGTGGGAGCCCCACTTCCGTTTCAGCACAGGGGCAGTGGTCCAAGCAAACACTGTGGCTTGTGTGCTCGAGTGGGTCTACTCGCGGGCTGCAGCTGTTAGACACTGCCCGTAAGAGCTCGGGAGAAGGTGGAGATGACCTCTACCAGATGGGAACCTTTCCTCCTGGAGTTTCCTCTGATTTCCATCTGTACGGAGGCAGAGGGTCTCCCCAAAGCCCTTTCTCCTCTTCTAGAGAGAGCCAGGAACAAGCTGGCAGCAGCTGGAGCACAAGTCCCAGGAAGTAAAGAGTTAAAAAAAAAAAAAAAGCAAAGCAAAGCTGTCCTTTGGCCCCAGCAGTCCCAAAGGCTGCAGGTCCCTTTGATCCTGCCTCTTAATTGCAGCCTGGTAGCACTGAGAACTTTAAAGAAAAGGAACAGAGAGACTTAAGAGATAGGGCTGGTTTGTTTCCCTAGGGGATGGTCTTCCTGGTGGCTGCCAGGAAGCTGGTACTGCAGGGCTCAGTGGGCTTCCCAAGCAGGACTGCTGTCTGTCTCCGAGGTATGCATCCGCTCTGAAGAGATCTCCAGGTACACCCTAAATATGGAGGGCTCTTGGTAGGGATGCTGGGGTGGGACTTTGGTGGGAGATGAAGCAGGAGAAAGGAGACCATGGCTTGGCACAGCAACAGACGGAGCAGCTCCACGGGGGATGGGGTGGGGGTGGGGGGTGAAGGACACCCTTCAGGAGGATGGGACTTCCAGCAGGAAACACACACACACACACACACACACACACACACACGCACGCACGCACGCACGCACGCACGCACAGGTAGCGAGGAAGCCGAATCTTCAGCTGCTTCTTTCTTCTTAGGAAAGGGCTCCTAGCCAGGCCAGGGGCAAAGGCTGATGGCAGGAACCAGGAGGGCTGAGGCAGAAAGAGCAACTCAAGGCTTCCATGGGCTCCAGAGTTTGAGACCAGAGTGGCTATTTTAGAGCAAGACCTTGCCTCGAAACTTAAAGTAGAGAAAAAATAACAGGCTTGTCCCCGGTGCAAGAGGCCCTGAGCTCCATCTCCAATAATTCCACAATGCGACAAATGTGTTTCTAGGAAAGTCTCTCGGGTAGCAACATCAAAACAGCACAAAACTCCTCAGACTTGAGTAGGTCTCTCTGTCTCTCTTTCTGTCTCTCTGTCTCTGTGTCTCTCCTCTCCTCTCCTCTCCTCTCCTCTCCTCTCCTCTCCTCTCCTCTCCTCTCCTCTCCTCTCCTCTCCTCTCCTCTCCTCTCCTCTCCTCTCCTCACATCTCCTCTCCTCTCCTCTCTTCTCTTCTCTCCTCTCTCCTCTCCTCTCCCCCTTTCCCTCTCCTTCTCCCTCTATCTCACTGTGTGTCTCTGTCTATGTCTCCCTCCCTCTCTCTGTCTCTGCCTCTCCCTCTCCCTCCCTCTCTCTCTCTCTCTCTCTCTCTCTCTCTCACACACACACACACACACACACACACACACAGGACTGAAAAGTAACAAAAAGGCCAAATAATTTTCAGCAAACAATGAAGATGATTTCCCAGCCATGCATGACCTGGTTCTACACCAAGTCCCACCGTGGCCGCTCCTGTCTGCTCTATTTAACTCCTCGGGGAGTACTGTGACAGGAGCATTCTACTACGCAAGCCCCTTTCTCAGTCCCCCAGGAGGCACTCTTGACAGAGGCACCCTACTCAGCCCCACTGAGATGCATCCGGCCTGCTTAGCTCCTGATTAGCCTGTGACCTTGGGAGATCACTGTCCCTGGGCCCCACTTTCTTTATAAAACACTTTAATGGAGTTGATGGACACAGCGCTCAACAACAGGCTGTAGAGTAGGCACTCGATAAACTCGATAACCATTGGCTCTGTTTCGCTCTTAAAAGGTTATTGGTCAATTAAAAAGCATGTCCAACCCACCCAGTCGCATCCCTGTGTGGACGAACAGGCATCAGGCAGGAAAGACTTCCCTTAAATCAGTTTAGCTCCACTCCTGGCTCCAGGAGAGAGGGAGAGAAAGAGAGTCTCATGGGGACAGAAAAAGAGGAAAGACCCTAGAGGAGAGAGGAAGACAAAGATGTCTCCTCGGCCTGGGCTTCTCCCACTCCTCTCCGATGATGTCTTTGTTTACGGCCTGTAACTTAAATGTAGCTCTGTCATGAAACCGACATCACGTGGAAGTCATGTAACACATGCCCACACCATGCTAAAGGCACATGCCATATCCTCCTGCCAGTCTGGGCACACAGAGCACATCCCGCTTACTCCGCGTGCCCTTTCGGGAGAACGAGGAGAGGAAGCTGTTGTCTGCGTCCTAAGGGGTGAGCGTGACTGGCGAGTCCCCCAGAACTCATTCTCTGGGTGTTTATGGTCTAAGGTGCACACGTTAGACTTCTGCCCTTTACATCACCCACCACCTAGCAAATAAGTAAACAGACAAGTAAATACATAAAACAGGGGGATAGTCAAAGCTGAGTTTTAAAACGTGTTTCTTAGGAAAGAAAAAAGATCCCTGAAGCTGACACATACACACAGAGGCCTTCCTTGGGTGTGGGTCCCAAACTTCTTGTGCAAGTTGTGAGTCTGTGTCCATGACAACCACAGACATCTTAGGCACAGGAGATGTCCACAGTCGGGCTGCTGCCAACCCTCCCAGTACCTAGCTGGGCTCCAGTAGATTGGGAGCCGATGTTAACATAATCTGACCTCTAAGCAAGACTGGTATCCTGCAGAAGCTGCCCGGACCAGTGGGCGCTGGCCCCTCCGCTGCCCGGGCTCTTCAGGTGAGCGACTGCAGACCATCATCATCGGCACTCGCATCTCTGCAAAGCTGCCCCAGGGTTCCAGATCTCCCCGTTGAACGGGATGAGTGGTACCACCATCTTCCTCCTCTGGGAGCTTGCTGGGAAAGCAGGCTGTGAGCCCCACCCCAGACCTACTGAATCAGACTTGACGTCCCTAATAAGATGCACAGGGGACTTTGCAGGTACATGTCTGCTCTGGCTTAGTCCTTGGAGGTGTCAGCAGGAGCACACCCGCCACCTCCAGCCACACCGAGGGACTTTCTCATCCTGAGAATTGCTACTGAGCAGTGCTTTTGGCTGAGTTCAAGAGAACCCGACAGACTCAGGAAAACAAGACACCCAGGCTCTGGTGACATTTCACTCTGGGATCACCACCCCAACCAGTCCTGCAAATAGGTATCTTAAAAGGCAGATGCAAAAAAGTCTTGATGATTTTGCTTTTAAGCATTCTCCCTCTGAAAATCTACTTTAAAGTCACCTGTAGGTATGAGAGACGCAGCTATGACTGTTCCCCTGGACGCCCACTAATCTGTGCCTTCAAACATGACTACGAACAAGCATTTGCCTCCAACAGGATCCTTGCCAGAGACTGGTGCTAAGGACGAAATACGGTGTAGGAGGCTGTGATCGTTAATTCTGATCGTCAACTGGATGGGACTTAGGGTTACCATGGCAACAAACCTCTGGGTATGGCAGTGAGGTGGTTTTAAGACAGGATGAACTGAGATGAGAAGGAAGATCCCACCCTACATGCGAACAGCAGCCTTCCGAGGACCAAGGGGTCCTGGGGGAGTAAAAGGAAGGCACCGGGCACCAGCTGTTCCTTTCCGTTCCTCCTGTGGATGTAAGCCAGCCAACCTGCTACCACGAGGAACTGTACCCTCAAACTGTGAGCCAAAATCAGCCTCTATTTCCGTTAGGTGCTTTCCTTCGGTACTATGCCCAGCTACAGAGAGCGTAATCAGACGAGTTGTACGGATTCGCTCAGACTGGGATATGGTCTTCGACAGTTTTGCTTACTTATTTTTTTTTCAAAAAAAAAAAAAAAAAACTACTTTCTTCATTTATGTATATTTAGTTTCCTGATTCTTTGCGACCTCCTAGTTTCTTCTGGACGGCTGGCCATTGGTCAACTGCCCGTTTCTCTTCCCGCTCGTTCTTTCCGTGTGGTAGTGAGTGAGCATGCGTGACCTCAACTGTAGTTTCAAGACTCGGTTTTCTCAGGCTTAGAAACCGGTAACCTGGAGACTAGGCTGCCCGCTGCCCCCTCCTCTCTTCTTCAAGTATAGATATCTATATCTATAAGATAACTCCACAGATACATCCCGCGGTTCGCTAAAGTTTGATGTTGAAAGCTCAAAGCCCCTCCTCTTCCCTCCCCCCCCAACCTCGTCCCTCCCCCCCACCCCCACCCCATCCTTTCCACGCCCATTTCCACGCCCCTTTCCAGTCATAGCACCATCAGTATTCTCTCTCATGACAGAATCCATAGTGCATTTCCGGCACTTCTGAGCTCTTGCAGCTTCTCCTATTTTCCCTCGACAATGTCCTTCAGAGAGCTCCCTTTCTCCCCCACTCTCCTCTACCTCTTCCCTACATTATGCCTGGATTATTGTAAATTTTTCCTGTCCAGTGGCATCACTCATAATAAATGGTCCAACCTCTAACCCTGTCTCAGAGATCCCAATATGTGTATTGTAGGCTATAAAATTAAACTCTGCTGCACGGCTCTTCAGCCCCACCCTACCTTATCAATTCCAACCGTTCCCGTGTAGCCTGATTCCTCTGTCTCCTAACTCTGGCTCCATATTCTGTAGTCAGCTCTCCTTGTGGTTCCCCAACGTCACGGTCCCTCTTCCCTGACCCCTGGGCTCTCCATGCTTTTTGATCATATGCTCCTATTATAAAATATTTTGTAAATCAGAAACAACCATCATAATGATAGTTCCTCATTTACAAATAGTATTCTTTTTTTTTATTTTTATTTTTTTTTATTTTTCAAGACAGGGTTTCTCTGTGTAGTCCTGGCTGTCCTGGAACTCACTCTGTAGACCAGGCAGGCCTCGAACTCAGAAATCTGCCTGCCTCTGCCTCCCAAGTGCTGGGATTACAGGCGTGCGCCACCACCGCCCAGCACAAATAGTATTCTTGTATAACAATTCTTTGTACACGTCATCAAATACACATGACAAGTGTCAGGTCAAAGGGATGTACTAAACAATATATAAGTTGAGCTCTCTCTTTACTAATAACTAATCTTATCCTTGGCCTGGTATATAGACTTTTTCAGATTAGAAAGGCTGATTTAGATAAAATGTTTGCATGTGGAGCCAGAGAAGGTGACCCTTCCTCCACGAGGTCCTCTCTACCATCTGACCCCAACACAGACTTTCTTTCCCAAATTCTCAGAACTTTAAAGCCATATGCACTAAATCATCTATATCATATAAGCTTCCCCAATGCTTTTAGTTTGATTAAGTAAAGTTTGCATTCAGAATGCCAGAAGTTTATAGATTATTTTTTTAGTATAATTCAATCTCTTAATTAAAAACATTACTGTTCTTCCCAAATTGCTAGGGTTGAGTCCTGCTCAGCTGTGTAACACTTAGACCACGGTGTGATCCATTTAGCTCAGTAAGTATCATAGGTACAACTTTCCGTTGGCTTGGAAGTAATTTCTTCATTTTGGGGTTGCTAAAACTTGTAACATATTAGTTCATCTTCCTCAAACCCTGTTGTCATTTGATTTGTTAAACATGAAGTGGGGGTTCTGACCACTAGGGAAACGATAAACAGAAAACTTCAAATACCATATGTATTTAATATGTCACTGTGACAATTATACTCAGAGCTTAACAGAATGGAGACTACACACATCTGAAATCTCTAATCCAATTGACGTTTCTACCTTGAAACTTCAGTATTTTTCTATAAGTTATTCTCATTTCTCTTATTTATTCAGCTCAAAACCTATAATGCTGGCTACCTGTAGGACTTGAGAATCTCAGAGGCCTGAGTTTACATGGTAGCCAGGCTGGCTTTTGCTGAGACACGGCTGTTACCAAGTCTTCAGAGAGTTCTTATCTTCTACCAGCAAACTGAGAGTGCTGTTGATTGGGTGAGGCTCTAGGGACCTTCTAACAGTCCAGCTGTACAAGGCATGTGCAAAGCAGCTCGCTTGTAATGAATGTCCCTAAAATAGTCATTTCCAGTCTCCACGTCCAACTTTCTACCAGTTTAAGAGACGCGGTGAGATGCTCTCAGGGATCAGAAGGTCATGGATGTTGCTGTCTTTGCTGACTTGGCCTACAGGACATTATGAGGTGTTCATGAAATACCTCATGGCCATGCGGCTGGATTGGGGACCTGAAGCTTACCCAAGCAACCCAAGCTGATAATCTTCTCTCTGAGGGCTTTACCTTTGTGCCACCAAGGTCTAAGTGGAATACTGTCTGTCTAAGAAAGTACTTGGGTGGTGACATTACTCTTAGGTCCTCACATCTGGTACCTAGGACACTTACAAGTTTTTTCTTGTGCTTTCAAAATCCAAGTCAATTAACCAAGAGGGTGAGAAGAACACACACACACACACACACACACACACACACACACACCACAGGCACACACACAGTCATGCATTGTAGCTCAGGCTGGTCTAGAACTCGCCAGGTTACAAAGCATGACTCTGAACTTCCGACCCTCCTGCCTATAGTTCTTACGCATTGCAGATGCGCTCCACTACACCTGGCTTTATGTAGTAGGAGGTAGGGATTGACAGGAGGCCTCAGGAAGATCAGGCTATCACTCTACCAACTGGGGTATCCCCCAGACTCCTAACAAATAAAACGTGTAAAATCTAATAACTCATGTTCTGGAGCTTTAGCCTGACTGCCTTAAACGAGGCTCCCATTCCGTAACTTCCCGCTTAAGCTGTTAGTGGGGACGATGCCAGCAAAAGCCCCCATCGAGTGCCAGGAGCCCTGCTTCTCTTCTCTCCTAGCTTGTGTGCACTTTGGACAGCTCAGGAGAGCCTTGCAGGGGTCCAGGGTATTTGCCACTCTCCTGTTTCTGTAACGGTGACTTACAGCCCACAGTTCCTCCGCAGCCAGCTTGCCAGTGATGCTCCTAACGGTGACCATCTCCTGTCATAGAGACACGCCTCCTCTCTCAGGTCTGCCCTTAACTACATCCTTTAGCCTCGTACAGTTTGTATTTGTCCAGAGAAGGAATGTCCTAACAGGAGCAAAATCCCCCAAATCACTACCATCAAAACAACTTAAACTTTAGAAGGGAAATCAACTAAAACAAAACAACTCCCCCTGCACTTATGAAAGAATGCGGGGAAGTGAAATCCCCAGAGGCAGCGTCAGGTTTCCTCAGGATTGCAACATGGCTGTTGGGGGCAGGCTGAAGCTCAGAAGTGTGGGCAGGTCTAAGATTTCCCTTTGTTCCCCGGCTGGCATTTAAGGCTTTATAAATGACGTGCCACAGCCTTACCACTTCAGGCAGAAGCCGTGGTGGCTGAGACTCTGAGTGCTCCCAAAGGCATCTAATCTGCGTGTTTCAGCCTCTCTGACACACCACGGCTCACCTCTCTTCATGTTAATTAAACAACAGGAGCTGAGCAGTAAGAAATACAGAAAGGGTAAAGAAAGGATAGATATCTAAAATCTAAAAGTCTTTTTTTTAATGTGTTTCGTTCAGCCTCTAAACGCCAGAATCACATCTAGATTAAAATCGATATCTGATGGTTACAATGCTAGCTTAATAACGATGTCTTAAAGCCTTTGAAATTTAGGCTTCTACAACAGGTGTGTTTGTACTTATACAGGAAGGCAGGTAGTAGGTAGCCTAAAGTTCTAACCAAGCCCTTAGACCCTGCCCAAAGGGCGCCAAACCAACACTTGTTGACTGATGTTGGATAGCTGACCCAAGAGACCTTAAACAATGAGTGCTTTGTCAAAACACTAAAGCACTTTGTCTGTCGGGTCCAAGGCTTTTATTGTCCTAGTGAGGGGGCGTAAGAGAAGGTCAGCTGAAAACTGCCCACCATGACGAGCTCAGGCTCAGCAAACAACTCCCGGGCCTTACTGATCATACCTGTTTTGACTCAGCACTGCAGTGGAGGCTGGGCCTAAGGTGGATACACCCAGCCCTCCCTCGGAGGCCCAGGCCTGGAGCAAACACTGACTCCTCACTGAGATTACTCCTGCTGCAAGGGACAGTTTGTACACATTTTCAAGACGGAAGGCAAACAAACAAACAAAAAGCAAAAAAAAAAACCTGGACTATAACTGATGGAGAAAGACAAAACAAACAAAAACAGGAGCAAAACTGACCAAGGTCATATAAGACCCGCTCCATTCTCCAAAGAGGGAAACACCAAATTCCCAGGTCCACAAAGCAGCACCTCTCCTCTCCTCTCTCTCTCTCTCTCTCTCTCTCTCTCTCTCTCTCTCTCTCTCCCTCCCTCCCTCCTTCCCTCTCTCCCTCTCTCCCTCTCTCCCTCCCTCCCTCGTGGTTCCTTCCAGAAAGAAAGCTTGGGTTCCTGATTCTTTATTATTAGTCTCATTTTCTGCAGTCTCTTCCCTTCTCGCCTTGCAGGGCTTCATGCTGAGCCCCAGCGCTTTGGTGAAAAGGAAGAAGTGTCCAGATCTCTGTGGGGTCGTGACCTTGGAGTCCTCCTGGCTCACCTGATGGACTTTTGACCTGCTGATCTGGCATGACTCAGGCTCCTCCCTGCCTCCCTTTCTCTGACACACCTCACGCCAGCTGCCCACCTGCTTTCTCTTTGCCAGATCTCTTGCCCGGCAAGCAGGCAGTAGCTGTTGACCTCCCAAGGGCCTCTCAGGGGTAGCTCTCTGAGGAGGTGGCTAAAGGCACCCAAACAGCTTTCTACAACTACTCCCCAGTACCATCTCTTAACCAAAGCCCTCCACCCACTGCCATGCCCCCTGCTCGCTCCTGTCCTGCCACTGTTTTGTTATTTTGGAAAATGTAAATGAGTCAGCTTGCCTTTCTTCCCACATTTTTTTCCTTTCTGATAAGAGAATACAAGACTATAGGAAGAGATAAATGTGTGTCAGACTGACCCAACTCCTTCTCCAGGAAGAATTTGCTTGGGCTCAGTATCCAAGTCCCCTGCTCCCCATTCCTGCTTGAAATCCAGAGTACCTGCTCTCAGATCTCCATGGCACTCCCAGAGCTCGGGACTGGCTGGGAGCCATGTGATATTGATTTGTTTTCACCATGGCAACAGCAAATTAAAACAACGAGCAGAGCAGAGCGAAGGCAGGCTGTTAGGCAGTAAAGCCCCACGACCAGTATATTTCACAAGCATCTCTTCCCTTCGGCCGGGTTTTCACCCTCCTTCCCTCCACTCTCACAGATTTCATACAAGAGGCAAAGTAAGAGGAGCACTGAGAACTTCGGCCTCCACAGCTCTCCTAAGCCCACTGTGGCAGAGGCCGCCTTGCCCAGCAGCTTCTAGAACGTTAGGTGAGACGGATGGAGGAAACCAACAACCGTGCCTAGACTCCTTGGAAATTTCCTTTGTTGACTTAAGGCATCTTTAGTAAACTTACAAGAAACTGACAGAGACTGGAGGGTTTTGTATTTTGTAGCCTTATATCTAAACACCCCAAGACATCGCCCACAATGTTTCCACACAGAAGCCCCTTCCCTTTGTAAGGCACAGTGTATTGTCCCAAGAGACAAACAACTTTTGTTGCTGTTGTTAGTACAAAACAGGTCCCTAGAATTTGAGGAGGCAAAGTGTAATAAGTGTTCCGTGAAGAGAAACTGAGGTTGGCACTCGCTCAAGGCCACACTAAGTAAGCAGGGACTCCAGGGAACTGCAGTGTGCCCTAGCCTGAATTCTTTCTTTAAAAGGAACCTCAATAAGCACTAACCTTTCTCCTGATCTGTACAATCAAGGCTGTTCCAAGAGCACCACCTGTGACACGGGGTTAACAGCAGGCACTATTGTACTTTATTTCCTTAGAGCCTTAGGACACCACGCTGTATCTATGAAAGCAGCTGTCACCCACCATCCAATCAACCTTGAACTTGGTAACATAACCTGGGCCTTAGATAATGGTTCCCGGGGAGCTGGGAATGGGCCCCCCTGGGATGAGACCCCCTGGGATGGGACCCCCCCCAGGATGCCCCCCAGGACGGGCTCGCCCCCTGGGATGGGCCACACAGATACCCCTACTGAACCACAACACAGACAGAGTTAGGCCAGAGAGAAAGTGAAATTCAGCTCCCGAGGCCCGCCATGGTTTTTCCATGAAGCCTGCAGAAAACCTAGGCGGACAGGCAGGTAGGAGAAGTTGCCCCGTTTGGCCTGTGAGGGGGGCTGGATGGGCTGTGGGTTTAAATGGGAAGACATAACTCAAGTCCTGCCAACTGGGAGTTCGAATGTTCCTGGCCTGGTCTGGTGGTAGAGAAATATTCCTCTCCACAAGCTGAATAAAAGAACACACAGCAGAAATAGTTGGGGGATGACGTCAGGAGTTCTGGGCTAGTGTCCTGCACTTCTCCTTGAAAGTAAAAACCGTGGTACGTGGCATTGCCCTTATTTAAATGAACGCTGCTGTCCCTCAGAACTGGAACGGAGCAAAAGATCGGAAGAAACTTCCTCTTATACAGATGGTAAATGTCTCTTGTTTAATCTTTGTTCCTCCTTGCTGCCTAAAAATACATATATGCCCTAATAGATATTTTCCTACTTAATCTTTGTCTTTTAAAGAGACAGTAAGGCTTTTTGAAGAACATTGGAACATTCACGGAGGTGGCAGTTAGGCAAGTTTTTTTTCCCCCTTCGCTTCAGTGCTTGCTAACTATTCTAAAAATGTTACACATTTATTGTAAACACATGCTTTCAAGGCCTAACAAAAAAGCACGGTTTCCTCATGCCTGGCAGAAATTTAAAACGGAAAAGGGCAGAAAGAATTCTTTAACACAGAGAGAGCCTTTCCCTTTCCTGGGCCAAGTTGTGTTAAAAATAAATCTGCTTCGGCCTTTCTAGCCACTGCTTCTCGGCAAGAAAGTTGATCTGGCTGGGCAGAGTGAGAGCCCCGCTTTAAAAGCTGGCCTGCTCTCATTAAATTATTCTGCTGGCTGTGTGTTCTCATTAAAAATGCATACAGATCAGATAATTGCAGTAAGCATTATTAACCCAGCGTTACTTTTGAATATAATGGTTCCACTTTTAAGCTGGAAACAAAGACAGAGGCTGCCAGGAAAAGCAATGTAAACATTGAACTACAGTGTCTAAGACTAGCCAGGAAGCTACCTCTTCTGCCGTGGTGCTTAAAATGTGCTTTTGAAACTCAATTAAAGCCACTGCCCTGTAGCACCAGGGTGGCCCCCAGTTTCCAAGAAACAGACATATTTTGGTCCCAAACGTTCAACCGATGATCATTCACCATGATTTAAAAAAAAAAAAATCTTAATTTCAAGTATGTTTTCAAAGAACAGGAAAACACATAAACTTTATTCTGTAGCCCACTCTGGCCGAAAAAAATCTCAATTATCTTAATAAAATACTGGCCCAGATCTTTCAGATAATTAAAAATATTAATAACAAACGAATCTGTCCTTTAAATAAATAAATAAAAACCTCGTTTTTTATGCCTCACCCCCCCAAACGGGCGGCGTAGAATCCAGCTTTGCCATTTCTTGTTCTGAAATCCGAATGTTACGTAAAACTCCAGGGTTTCCTGCGAGTATTCCGTTCGAATTAGTGGAATCGGTCTCCCTGGCTTCCCTAAGCACACACATGGAATGCAGCATACTGCAGCAAACTCTTTAAACATTAAAAAAAAAAAATTGGGGTGGGGGTTGTTTCTCCTACCTTGTTTAGCTCTGCTCGCCTTCCCCATGTACAGTAACCCCAAGATCATCTGGCAGGACCGAGTGGCCGCGGCTTCTCCACCGCATCATGAGGAAGGGGGGTCCATGCAAATAGTTCTCCGTCCCTGTTTATTGTACTCTGCGAGCCGCCGGCCGGGGCTGGAAAATTTTACCTTCAGATGATGAAGCAAAGACAGTCTAAACTCTGTTGCTGTGAGCTGCAGCCCTTCCTTCCCTCAGGCCCCGCCCAGGCGCGGCTGGCCAATCCCCGGCCAGCTCGTCAGCCCTCCTCGTCTGAAACTGGTCCTCATAGGATGACTGACACAGCAACACGGCGCTGGCAGGCTCTGAAAACAGTGCGTCCATACTGATGGAAGAGGGATCTCCCTCTCCGAGGAAAGCAGTCATAGCTCCGAGACAAAGTGGCACATAATTGGCAGAGCACAGAGAGGGGTAGCTCAGACAAACACGCTTCGAGACACCCAGCCCGGAGCTGGGAGTTGCATCATAAACACTCTGGGGAATCACGAAACTCCTAAGATGGCCAAGAAATCCAACTGGATCCCAAACTAAAGTCTTATGGCGTTTGAGGAAACATACGGATATAGTTGTACATATACATATGTGAGACGATAATTCAGTGTTTGTCATGGAAAAGGATACCTTATGAAACATTTGCGTGCGATTTCCATGACTGAGAGAGGCTATAACCAAGTTGGAGTACACACTAAAGACCAGACCATGCTCGAAGCTCCAGCACACAGCTTTTCTGGAGAGCTGTCATTGCAGTGGCTACTTACTGGAACCCATATATTTTCCATCTAAGTTTCCAGAGCACTAGAGACTTCAATTAGGGGATGCCGAACGACAGAATTGATATCACTTCACTACATTAAGCTTTGAGGCTCTTGGCTGGCACCCACTGGGGGATTAACTGTGTCTTAACCTTCTTAGATGCCATTTGATAAATGCTCATGCGCTGGCCATCCTGTCTTTAGTGCCGCAAGGACTGCGGGAGGGCTTTTGCTGCTGAACACACATGGTGCTGACCTAAGGGACAGCCTCCATTTTCAATCTACAAAGGCTGACCCACACAGATGTCAGAGGCTCCCCCAAGATAAAGCCAGGGGAAGAGAACAGAAAGGGTTATTTTTCTCTCTCCAGTCAACAGCATTTCTGCATGCCTTGAAAACAAAAACAAAAACATATGGCATTTAGAAAACACAATAAGCACACATTTCCTTCCACAAAACACAACATTTTGGATCTTAAAAATTAAGTATGATGGTCTCGTGACTAACTCCAGGAAAGAACAAAGATCCTATTCATCTGAAAGATTGAGCCTAAGCCTAACACTCTCTCTCTCTCTCTCTCTCTCTCTCTCTCTCTCTCTCCCTCTTTATGAGCGACCGTTTAATGAATGCATCTGGAATGGAGTAATAGGGCAGAATGTAATGACTTTGGTGTTTTTAAATTTTGTGACTGCATTATTAAAACAGCATTTCTTATGGCTTGTGGACTAATTTTCTTCAATATAATATCTTATTTATTCCTCTTGATTTTAATCCTTGATGCTTATTTTCATTTCTAGTCAATATTATCATTGGTAGACTTTCGTTTAGTCTGTTGTTTTGTTTGTTTTTCTCCCAAAAAAGTTAAATTAGCTATATTCAAACAGGTGGAAATCCTTTTTAAAATATCAATACACCTATACACCCTTTCCCCGAGTGATCTCTTCCCCACCTCCTCCTACTTTTGACGTGGGCTCCCCACTTTTGCAATCTCATTACTTAAACTTCAGGCTCGGTCAAGCCCCTTTCTCACCCGAAGACATTAAGCCTCCTAGATTTTTCCTCCCAGCTAGGCCAGAGCCCTGACCTATTCCCCGGATGGTACAAAAGCTAATTGATAGACTCCGGGACTCAAGGCTCTTCTGCTCTGGTCTTCCCTGTTGCCAGACAGGTTTTTCTAAAGTCATGTAAAGTCATGTTCCTTTTACACTCAAACCTGTCCCTCCATAAAATCCAAATTACAGACTTCCAAGGTCCTGCTAAATGTGGCCTCTACCTTTATTGTCTACCTCTCGCCTGCTGTTTCCCTACACGGAGCTCCCTGCTCTCTCCCCGTGTTTACTCCCCCCCCTACGCACTGTGCACCCTCAGATCACCTGCCATTTCTTCAGCTATGCCGGCCTCACCCACACCAGCCTCTCTGATGTTCAAACGGCTTCTGTACTGGTCGTTGTACCAGACTATTTTAAGCCCCTAACAATGCAGCCTTGTGTGTAGCGAGCTTGCCTGAGCTGATCTTGCCATTTTAGAAGGCTAGGTCTGTGTCCCACATTAATTAAGAGAATGTGCACGAAACATCTCTACAGAGGCTGCTGTGACAGAGGTGCACTAGAGGGTGTCTATGGTCAGAGTAATTTCTGTGTTGGACAAGAGGCCACACACAAACATGCTGATGATTTGGTATCACAAGAAATGATGTCATACCTACTCATTTGTAAAAGCCAAAAACCTGACACTTTTCTTCGTGTCCCTCCCCGACTATAACCTGAATGACATTGTCAAAGTCCGCCGAGTTTAACACCTGAATATTTAGAACATTTTGCTTTGTTTCTTCCCTGCCAGTGTCCAGTGTCCCTCTGTCCGCCGGCATCCACTGCCTTAACTCCTGAAATCGCAGCTGCTCCCTTGAGGCTTGTGTCTTGTCTTTTTTCTTTCCACTGCTTTCATCTTGTCTCCTCTTTTCCTCCCAGTCCTCTGTTTCTTCTCCCTCATCTTCCTCTCTCTCTCCCTCCCATGCCCTCTCTGAACCTTCAATGTCCCCCACACAAGCCTTGCATATAGTGTGTGGGTTCTCCACTGAGCTACATGTAGTCCAGTCTTTTATTGCCTTTTTTTTTTTTTTTTTTTTTTTTTTTTTTTTTTGGTTTTTAGAGACAGGGTTTCTCTGTGTAGTTCCGGCTCTCCTGGAACTCACTCTGAAGACCAGGCTGGCCTCGAACTCAGAAATCCGCCTGCCTCTGCCTCTCAAGTGCTGGGATTAAAGGCATGCACCA
Source organism: Apodemus agrarius (assembly GCA_964023405.1). Classification (NCBI taxonomy): domain Eukaryota; kingdom Metazoa; phylum Chordata; class Mammalia; order Rodentia; family Muridae; genus Apodemus; species Apodemus agrarius. The sequence continues at coordinate 4,684,368 of OZ030013.1, forward strand.
CCACTGCCTGGCCTTTTTATTGCCTTTTTTAACACCTTGACAATGTTGTTACTGTGTTGACTATGTTGTTACAATGATGTTACTATGTTTCCGGGCTGTGGGCACCACATTCTGGCACAATCAGACTGTGCTCCTCCGCCCTCAGCATCCATGGAGGCCGGGACTCCAGGCCTGCATCCTCAGCCCTGCTGGGACTGTGTCCTTGATGCCCTCTGAGCCTTTCTGAATACTTCTTACTGAGTAATAACGTTTTAAAAGAAATCTTATTTTCCATATTTCTCAACTTAAAAATTTATTAAGGACTGAAGTGTTCACACTCCCTACCCAAACTTTAGATGCAGAAGACCTAACCTTGCAGGATAATATTTAGAGGTGAGTAGTTAGGTTCAGATGACGTCACAGGGAAGGGATCTTCCAGAATACATTTCTGGTTTTATAAGAAGCTACCAGAGAAAGGGCTTTTTCTTTCCTTCTAACTTGGGAGGACACAGTGAAAAGATATCCTTCTACAAGCCAGGAGGAGAGTCCTCCCCGGGTACAGACATTGCTTAGACCTACCCCTCAGAGCTCCAGTAGTATTCAGTTACGAGAAAATAGATTTCTATTACATAACCATGTCATTTTATGGGATTTTGCTACCGCAGCAATCCTAAGTTCAGATACCCAGAGCCTACATAAAAGCCAGCAGAGGCACAGTACGCCTACAAACCTAGACTAGGTGGCAGGAAAGGACGGGAGAGTCTTCGGAAGCTGTTGGGTCAGCTAGCTACTTAGTCCAGGTACACAGCAGTGAACTGCAAGAAGCCCTGTCTCCAACAATGGCAGAAGACGGACATTCAAAGTTGTCCTCAGCCCTCCACACACATGCTATGTTCACACACTATACTCACATGCTTCCCACAGGTTCAAGCACTCATGTCCACATCATGCACAACACCATACATATATGTACACACATGTACTACACACATATACACCTACATCTCTCCCTCACACACACACTGCACACACATACTACACATACATATGCACACATACATATATACCCACCTCTCTCTCACACACATACACACATATAACACCACACCACACACACATACCACACATACATATACACACCTCTGTCATACACACAGCACACCAGACATATACACCATACACACCATACATACACTACACACATACACACATATATACCACCTCTCTTTCTTTCTCTCTTTCTCACACACACAAACCACACACATACACATCATATATACATATATACATATACACACATAATGCATATATACCCTTCTCTCTCACACATACACAATACATAATATATAAACAGATACACATGCACATACACACACTTATATGAAATATATTTGTATGTGTATATATGTGTGTATACATATATACACATATGTGTATGTGTATACACATGTATACATATGTGCGTGTATGCATATATACATATGTACATACACAATACACATATACACACATATATGTGTGTATACATATATACATATATACATACATATATATATATTTGAATTGCTCTTAAGAAAAATGTATAACTTCTCCCCCTGCCTTCAAGAACTCCATGGAGCCCCCGCCTTTCTGGCCTACTCAGAGGCCACCTTTCCGGGGACTGTTCCTTGACCCACAGGCTGAACTTAGGTCCACCTGTTGTTTTCTCTCCCAGCCTGAGAACTAGACAGCCATGCTTCTCAAAATTCTGTGGTGCGCGCACACACATCCCCACGGGATCTTGTTAAAATGCAGATCCAGTCTCAGGAGTTCCGGGGTGGGTACTGAGGCTCTGTTCTTCTAACGAGGTCCCAGGTGAGCGAGCTGCTGCCTGCCCACGACGTCTCTTCAAACGGCAAGATTTTACGGACGCATCTCACTCTGTCGCTCTTACTATGGAGTGCAGTTATACATTAATTTGGTTAATTATTTATTTCAGGTTTACCTTCCCTGTCAGCTTGTGAGCACCAGAAGGCAGCAAGTTCTCTCATGCAGCTAATCTTTCTGTGCCTGGCACATGGGAGGGTGCGTATTAATGGGACAAGCTGAGACTGCAGCCACCATGGAACCCAGGTTGTCTGGAGTTGTCTGTCTTCTGTTTCCTTCACAGCCCTTCCACTGCTCCTTTTACCTTCTCCCCTCTTTTTTTTTTTTTTTTTTTTTTTTTTTTTTTTTTGGTTTTTCGAGACAGGGTTTTTCTGTGTAGCCCTGGCTGTCCTGGAACTCACTCTGTAGACCAGGTTGGCCTCAAACTCAGAAATTCGCCTGCCTTTGCCTCCCAAGTGCTGGGATTACAGGCATGCGCCACCACGCCCAGCTTCCTTTTTATAACTCAATATAAGTTTCTTGAAAGTGTGTAAAGAAACTGAACTGATATGTAAACAACTGTAGTCTTTATTGATATTATATATTAAAAAGAAAGGGGAAAAACCACAGACATATCCAGACGTATCAGACATATCAGTCCCCGGCACATGCCTATAATCAGCATTATGAAGACAGTTGCAGGATATTATCAGTTCAAGGGCAGCCTGGACTAACTGGAGAGTTCAAGGCCAGCCTGGACTACATAGCAAGATTCTATAACAAAACAGAAAACCAAGGGCTGATGTGTGGCTCATGTAGAGGGCTCGCCGCACACCTCAGGTTTCCCGTCCAACTCCAAGGAAAGAAGATTGTGCCAAAGTAAGAAGGGAACAGAACAACTAACATCAAAGCTGCCTCTGCTTTGTCCAGTAGCAACTCGGAGCGGCCACGCTTACAGATCGGCACGCCCATGTCAAACACGAGAATGGTCAGGAAGCCAAACATGGGATGAATATCAAGATGATTTCTGGACACAGTGACACACATCTGTGCTCTCTTGACACCTAGACTCCACCCCTACTTACACGTCCCAGAGGTCACCTAGCCTCATCTCTTGCTACAATTACTTTGATAATGTTTTTGTGGAGTTCGTTTCCCTTTTGGTGAAAGGCGTTTCTCTCATGCCTTTCATTTGTCTCTGGGAGAAGCGCGGGGAGCCGAGAGATGCACGGGTGTGAATGCTTGCTTCCGCAGCTGTGGCACTGTTTGGGGGAGGTTAAGGAGCATTTCGGAAGTGCAGCAGGGCAGGGAGATGCACCTCACAACGGAATAGGCTTTGAGTGTTTATAGCCTGACCACACTTCCTGTCCCCCCTCTCCGTGCTGTGTGTGAATGACATTGTGATCAGCCAGCTTCCTGTCCCTGCCACCACGTCTTCCTGGCCGTGATGGACCTTATCCCCTTGGAACCGGGATGGGAATGGCCCTTTTCTCCTCTAAATGACTTTTGATCGTGGCGGTTTTTATCCCAGCCGTAGAAAAGTAAAGAAACAAGAAGTGAGAGGGGCATTTCTTGTCGGTGATTTATCCCTCTATTGACAATATGCAGTTGTTGAACAAACACCAGGAAGAAAACAAAAGATTGACGGAGATTCCGAGGAGGTGATGTCTCTAATGTGTGATATATGTGTGTGTAGACAGACAGGCAGACAGACAGACAAACAGTAGAAGTTTCCTTTGAGTATCATATATTATATAAAGTACTTATCCATAAATTATTTATGGTACAGGATTTATCTTAGGCACTTATTATAAATGAAATATATAGTATATCTATAACATGTATGTAGATATCTATGTGTGTGCATCTATATCTACTGTGTATGTTTATAACGCTTGGGTGGAGGAAGGAAAGCAGACGTGACATGAAGCTAAGAGGCGGAGCGCAGGGTGAATGCACCTCCTTGGACGGTCAAAACAACGTCAACCAAGTTTTCAAGTGAGGAGAACATGAATTTTTTATGATGTTTTGAATGGTGGTGAATTCAGAGTGTCCTGGTCAGTTCTTTGTCAAGTGGACACAAGATAAGAGTCATCTGAGAAGAGAAAAACCTCAATTGAAAAAAAAATTGTCTCCATAAGATGGGCTTGTATGCAAGGCTGTGGACAGGTTTTCTTGACTATTGATGCCAGAGAGGCAGGTCCATCGTGGGTGGCGCCATCTCTGGGCAGGTGGTTCTGGCCTGTGTGAAAGAAAGCAGAGAAAGCAGGCCAGTTCTCACCATTCCTCCACTGGTTCTGGCTTCAGTTCCTCCCTCCAGGTTGCTGTTTTAGCTTCTACCCATGCTAAACTACTGTGAGGTATGTAGGCCTGTAGGCCCTTTCTTCCATGGGTTGCTTTTGGACATATTTTATCACAGCAACAGAAACCCTGGCTAAGACCCAGAAAAAGATAATGTTTTCTGTGAATGAAAAATATCAGACATTTAAGGACCTATGGAAATATTTATTCTCCATACCAGAAGAGAAGCCAGAAAAGAAGTCATGGTCCTTGTCTTAGTTAGGGTTTTACTGCTGTGAACAGACACCATGACCAAGGGAACTCTTATAAGGACAACATTTAGTTGGAGCTGGCTTACAGGTTGAGAGGTTCAGTCTATTATCACTAAGGCAGGAATATGGCAGCATCCAGCAGGCATGGTGCAGGAGGAGCTGAGAGTTCTACGTCTTCATCTGAAGGCTGCGAGCAGAACACTGACTTACCGGCAGCTAGGACTAGGGCACTAAAGCCCACGCCCACAGTGACACACCTATTTGAACAAGGCCACATCTACTCCAACAAGGCCGCACCTTCTGATAGTGCCACTCCCTGGGCCGAGCATATACAAACCATCGCAGTAGTTGCCAGCAATCAGAAGACAGGAAGAGTGTGGCTGCTCCGTGACTACTCACCAAGAGGCCCTTCCTCTTTCGATGTGACACTTCTAGCCTATCCCTTCCCATTTAATCTTTTATCAGACGCCTTTTAATTCATTTTTCTTTGCTTGTATAAACTAAGCTGTAAGCCCACTGAGAGAAAAGAACATGCGAACATGCGTTAATAACATATCCTTTACACGGTGTGGTATGGGCGTATCACTGAATACATTTTGGTTGCTAAATTTCTCTTTAAAAACATGAAGTTTACATTCTACAGAAGGTGCTGTGGTGTTTTTTTTAATGCATTTATTTTTGAAAGTGTGCGTGCACACAGGCACACACACACACACACGTACACACACACACACACACACACACACACACACACCTACCACTGAAAAATCAAAATCAGAAACCATAATATACAAGCAAAAAACTAAAAAAATAAAAATTAAAAAATAAACAGCAGGACCAGACAAAATATCTCCAAAAATACCCCTCAGTTCTTTCTGTGCTGGCCATCTCCTGCTGGGCATGGATTCTGCCTGTAAGGGTGATTTGTATACCCAGTGGGACTCCTTTGGTGAAACTAATTTTTCCTTTTCAAGCAGTCGTTGATTGGAGAATTTTTTTTTGTTGGGGAGAGGAGCTTGTGTTCCCTTCCACACCTCTGAGCCGGAACCCTGTCTGCCTTGGACCCCTGAGGTCCTGACCGCAGTCTCAGTGAGTTCAAGTGCACTCAATCCAGTTCCGTCTGGAAAACTCTTCCTTCCTAGGGGCCTTCCACTCCCTGTGGCTCTTACCAACTTTTTGTCTCCTCTTCTGTGTAGTTCCTTGATACCTGAGAGGTGGGGTTTGATGATGACATCCCCTTTAGGACTGAGCGTTCCAAGCAAGGTCTCTAGCTCTGCAAGTCCTCCAGCTGTGGGGCTCTGTACTCGGTCGGTCGGTCGGTCCCTTCTTCTGCAGGAGGAAGCGTCTCTGATGATGGCCGAGACATGATCTGTAGGTCGTTTTACCTTCCCTATAGTAGAACGATCGTGTTTGGGTTTTCCCCAGGTCTGTGACCTGTTTAGTCTCATACTCTCTCCATCTGAGTGGTCAGGCATGAGCTCCACCTCATGGACCTCCAACCCAGTCAGATAGTGGCTGGTTACCCCTCCAACACGTGCTGCTGCTGAATCATACAGATAGGTCACCATTACATACCAAAGGGTTGGCGTTACCTTTCTCATCCTTCCGGTGCATGCGTAGGACCCTCAAGTATTATGAATCCTAGGCAGTATGCGCGGAAGCTCTTGATGGGTACTTAACTAAATAGTTGCAGTCTACACTTTATGGTTTAACAGTTTGGTAGTTAGAAGGTTAATGCAAAATATCTGAAAGAAATAATTATTTAACCCCAATGAGTTATTACTGGATTATGCTTTTCTTTTTTTATAATTAATTAATTAACTTTACATCCTGACTGTAGTTTCCTCTCCCTCCTCTCCTCCTGGTTTCCCACCCAACCCCCAGCCCCCAACCTCCTCTCTCCCTGCATCTACTCTTCCTCCTTTTCTCTTCAGAAAAAGGGAGACCTGTTAAGGCTATCAACCTGCCTTGGCATATCAAGTTGCAGTAAAAACAGGCATATCTGCTATTGAGGCTAGACCAGGCAGCTCAGTAGGGGGAAGGGGCCCCGAAAGCAGGCAACAGAGTCAGAGACAGTGCCCTCTCCCAGTGTTCGGAGTCCCGCATGGACCAAGCTACACAACTGTTCCATGTGTGCGGAGGACCTAGGTCAGGCCCTTGCAGGCTCCCTGGTTGTTGTTCTGTCTGTGTGAGCTCCTATGGGCCTAAGTCAGCTGATTCTGTGTTTTTTCTTGTGGTGTCCATGATCCCTTTGGCTCCTTCAATCCTCCTCCCCTCCCCGACAGGGTTCCCCAAGCTCTACTTCATGTTTGGCTGTGGAGGCTCTGCATCAGTTTCCGTCAGTTGCTAGGTGAAGCCTTTCCGGTGGTGCCGCTTATGCTGGGCTCCTACCTGTAAGTCTAGCAGAGTATCATCAACGTGTCAGGGGTGGCATGGGTCTCAAGCTGGACCAGGCCTTAGTCGGCCGGCCACTCCTGCAATTTCTGCTCAATCCTTAACCCTGTATGGATTGTGATTTTCTATTGGGCATATGCTGCATATAATTCTCAAAGCTTGAGATCTGACTGAAACCAATAACTCCCACTTCTGTTCCATGCTAGCTTTTATATTTTGCCTATTAGATATTTGCTTCCTGTCTTAGCAACTGTTGAGGATCTCACTTTGTGAAGATAAAAGTATCACCAGACGTAAGGTAAAATAGTTCTAATATAGAAATTGCAGATCACCATGGCCTAGCAGTTGGCAGTCCACAACATATGTCAAGTCCTATCTTGGCCCTGAAAACAGAAAGCAGTCCACAGATCCCTGTGAACCCCTGGGGTACCAGGCTGTGGAGCCTGGGGATCATCATCAAGCAAGAGCTGTATGCCCCACTGGATTTCTTTCTTTCTTTTTTTTTTCTGTTTTGCTTTGTGTGTGTGTGTGTGTGTGTGTGTGTGTGTGTGTGTGTTTTGGCATGGCTGCATCAGATCTTTTAGCCTTGCCCCAAACACATTTGAAGTTTCAGAGAAAAGGTCAGGCCAGAGGTTATTGAACATGTCTAGCCCTTAACCCGAGATCAGTGAAATTTCACAAGTTTTGAGATACGTGTGAAACTATGGTTTTCTAAAACCGCAGATGCTTGTGACCCAAAGGGAGTACTAGATGAGGTAAAGGCAGCTGGGTGCTGCCAGCTCACGCAACTGGGTAGCTTGTGATAACCTTCTCCTTCCTGCCCGGAAAGTCCTGATGGTCATCACACAGAAGATGCACCAGAGAGAGTGCTCCCGACTGGCCGTGCTCTGTAGACAGACCTCGCCCATCTTGTGGCTGGTTAGGGAGCATGAAGCACCCCTCACTTCCCATTGGGGTGACCCTTAATTTACAATATGGATTGACGGCTCCTTACCCCCAGCTCTGCCTTCCTGTTTCTGAACAGTCCTCTGATTCTGAATGCTGGGTTTCAACAGCTTGTGTTTTCATCCTCGGTGAGGGGCTGACTGGAATCACATCTTCCTCTGTAATGTCTTGCTCATTCCTAGTGAGCGGCTCTGCTGTGGTACTCATCGCCGTTTGCCACAGCCTGTAATCTGCTTGTTATTTATTGGTAACTGTCTATCTGTTTCTGGGGAAGGTCAGTACCTGACAATCAGGGTCTTCATGTATTCATTGTTGACACATCACAGTACCCGATGCCCAGGGTAAACAATACAATTTGTTAAAAAAGCTAACAAAATTTGAGAAATTCAAATGCGGCGTAGGACTGATAAGCGATTGTGTTTGGTATACAAGGCCAGCATCAAAGCTGGGCAGACCCTTCCAAAGGGGACTTGGGGAGTTAGTAGAGCCCAGTGTTTGAAACCAGGGTTGGGGCATGGTCCCACGGTCAAACTGCAGGACAGTTTATGCTGCTGGGAAATTGGGTCTTCACATATCCTTGATGTTGGATGAGCAAACCAGATCCCTAGAAAGTATCTTTCATGTAATGAGGATAACCCATTCTTCAAAAGGGTTGGAATTAAGTGACTTTAAAAAGGGAGATCTTTGTCTGAGCTCCTCGGACGTGAGGCAGCGGAGGCATGGACTGGATATGATCGGCTGATAAGTGTCGCATCCCTGTCCTCATGGCTTTGACAATCAAATTACACTTTAAAAACCAACTGATATTTCAGTATCCCTTCTGAAAGACTTCAGGATATATTTCTTTCTATCTCCAGCTCTTCACTTTCTACTAGAATCACAACTTGGTCTCCCGGCTGCCTGGGACCTACAGTACGTGAACCCCATCTGATATCACAAGATAAAAGATGCATTGCACAGAGACAGACCCCAAGAGTTTCAAGCATTTCATGTTGGTCTCAGAAGCAAAATGGATAGATGGGCACGTGTCTCCAAACGTTCTTTCCGCATGGGATCTATGCTGAGTTGAAGAGTCTGAAGTAATCGGTTTTATGAGACTTCTTGGAGCTTTGACTTTGGGAAAGTGCTTTGTAAATCTCCAAGAGCATGTAGGCCACTGTGCTTAAGGATTTATTTCACTACAGACTCTATTGTTCAAAACACATCTAATTATGATTATCTACGTGACACCATTGGGGTCATGTTTTGTTTCATTTATTTGCATTGCCTGTAGATGCTTTCTTCAACTCTTGTGCTTGGTCTTCAGTGCCATCAAGGACTTGCAAAGTATACAATGCCTCAGGGGTACACTGTCCCCATTTGGGGAGCCACAATTAAGCTGGAGGTTCTGTGACTCCAGCTTACATTGTCCACCAGTCTTCTTAGTCCTGAGAGCCACTCTAATCTAATTTGGAGATTAATTGCCCAGATTTTCTGACTAGCAAAGGGCCCCCTGGTGGCTGGATAGTCAACTAGACACCTAGCTGTCTTTGTAAGTCCTTCTATCTAAAATCCAGTCTTTTAATAAAAACTCCAACTTCTGGAAAACATGCCACATGCCTTTCGCCTCTGCTCAATATGACACATGCTGATCTCCTCTGGGGTGCTCCTACCGAGTGGGCACAGGGCTAGGTCATCTATTAAATATTTACATACTGATTATTTTGTGTCTGGCACAGCACCATCAAATACAGGAGCCTACTTTTGTCCTTACTTAATGTACTAGAAAATAAACCCAAGAAATTAGAAATTCCCAGTAACGTGTCACTAGTGAAAAGAGGAACCTTTTTACTCTAGCAGATGGCCATGGAGTCTGTGCAACTGACTAAGAATCACGCACTACAATATGGAAATGATGTGGCACAGTAGAAAGGACAGTGCTGAGAGAAATGAGGAAGTGGGACAGAGAAAGCCGGGCTGGTCATCCGAGACGGAGCTGAGAGGAAGAGATGCCGTGTACGGGTGAAGGAGTCTGTTTCTGAACAACTCTGTATCGCTTTGACAGTGACACTTACCAGACACTTCTCAAAACAGGGACTACTCTTTTTGGCTCATGGTTTCAGGTCCTCATAGGGCAGCTCGGTTTCCGGCTGTGGGAACACACCCTTGAGGATGTCGGTATCAGGGCTGTAGGGACAGAAAGCAAGGGAAGTGGCCGGGGATAACAAACCCCCCAAAGACCCAGAGCAGTGCTCCATGTCCTCCAGCTAGCTGCAACCTCTCACGGTTACCAGAACCTCCCCAAATCATGCCACCAGATGGGGGACTGCCTTCAAGGTACGAACCTGTCGGGGGACATTTCTGATCCAAACCATGACAGCGCCTTTTAATCAAAGGTTTGTGAAGGTGAAGGACCATGACTCGGGGTCCCGAGACAGAACCCAGAGCAGCTCTGGGAGGTACCGGGGGGATATCGCTGTTCTTACTCTGGTGACAAAAATTCCTTATCAGTAGCCATTGAAGGAGGGAGAAGTCTATTTCTTCTTCGGTCCTAGGGGTACTGTCCTTCCTGGTTGGGAGGCATGATGGGAGGGCGAGTGGGAGGTGGGGCGGCTCATCCCTTCATCCAGGAAGTAGAGAGAAGGGATGAGAAGGAAGGCCTCCCTTCGGACCCCTAACTGCCCTCAGTGGCCCACTGTCTCCAACTAGGGCCCACCTACCACTTAGGTGTTTCAGAACTCCACAAAAGTGTCACCAACTAGGGCCCAAGTGCTCAAACACACCCAACTGTGGAGAAGAACCACATTCCAAGCACTGAAGGGACGTCAGTGCAGATGCTCCAACTTCCAGTTCACCTCAAATTCCCCTTGTGGGTTTTGTTGTTGTTGTTTCTTTCATTTTTGGTTTTTCAAGACAGGGTTTCTCTGTGTATACCCTTGTGTTTAATCTCTCTGTTGGGCTGTCACTGTGGTGCATGTAGGACCCTGGCAGAATCTCCACGTAAGGGCCCCTTTCCCTCACTGCCGACATCACTTCGCTGTCTTTTCTGTCATTGACCATCAATTCTCAGTGGATTAATATTATTTGTCCAGTGATTCAGTAAAGAGCCTTATCTTGGCAGCTATATTTGTGTGTGTGTGTGTGTGTGTGTGTGTGTGTGTGTGTGTAGATATACAGACACTGTTTGACTTTTCTCATTTGCTAGGATTTTTGTTTGTTAATTTTTCCTTTTATAAGATGTTGTCTCGCTGTGTAACCAAAGCTAGTCTTGAACCTGAGCTTCCGTTTTTGAGTCTTCACCCTGAGAGTGCCAGAATTAGGCATATACCACTATGCCCAGTTTGATATATGTTTTTGAAGAATATAAAAATCTTAATTTGACATGGAACGTTCTAATAATTCTCTCCAGGACACTTGCTATATTTTATAATAAAATTTTATCTTTATTTTAAAAATAACTTGTGCAGTAAGACAACATCTGGCTTTGTTTTATTTGCTACTCAAAGGAGATCATGCCACTGATACATTCTTTACCAGGAACAGGCAATTATTCCAGCGAGATCAGAGAGAAACACAGGTTCACCCTAGCAACCAAATCCACGGTGCACAGACGCGGTTACTTTGTGACATTCTGGTCCTGCCTCTGCTCCCCACCCCCCCCCCAATATCTCAAGCCACAGCTTCGGAGACCTCTCAGCCTTTAAGGCTGGAGGAGAAAGGAGGCTTCACTGCACTGGGCCACTCCTGAGTCATTCTCTTCATGAGTGGGTCTCCTCGGCAGCAAAGCACGTGGGCCCTGTTCTCATGCTACCTGCTGTGCGCTTCGTCCAGGGCTTTCCTGTCTGTATCATGTCACTTTCAAGCTGGTATCCAGACACTCCTGTGGTTGCCAGTCCCCTCCCCCAACAAACCCAACCGTCAGTTAATGAGATAATTTTATTGTGCCAAGCAGCCCAGTCCTGAGACGTGTGGAGATTATGGGCGGGTGGCAGAGCTGGAAGATTATACTCGTTGTGGGGTTTCCAGCCCCTATTTTTGAGGGCTGAGAAACAGTAACATATTCTTTGGATTACCTTTAAAGAAGAGACTTCGTCTGCCTGAATGTTTGTGGTTATTTAAAAGCTCTGTGTGGAATGTTAGAGTGTATCCAATGTTACAGACTCCTCACTCCTAGCCCATCCCCTCTTCTTTCCTCCTGTCCTCCATAACAGAAAACTCTCCTTACCCAAATGTCTGAATTTTAACATCCAAACATCCATCACATCTCAGGAACATGATGTCCTCTGTGAGTCCTCTCTGTAGAAATTCCAAGTCTGGCTTTGATCTTAAAATAAGTAGTATAATTAAAAGTATAAGTAGTATAATTTGTGTAGAGTCACTTAAACTGTTACATTTCCACCCAGTGGCATGTTTCTAGCAACAGAAAAATATTTGTGGTCAACAAAGAACTATTCACATGAGTATTGCACTATGGGAAAATCAGACTGTCTTTAAAAGTCGATGCTGGCTGAAAAGACAGGGTTCTTCTACCTGTGTTGGGCCCCCATTAATGTCAGGCTCTAAAAGGAATTCACAAAGTTCTTACTTTGCTGGGTTCCTGACTGAGAAACACAGATGATATTTTTCATCTATTTAAATCTTAAGAGTTATTTTTAACACAATTAAGCATTTATAACTCCACTTTAAAGATACACACTTTTTGAGTTATGTAACTCACCGAACTATTATTTTGGACTGCACTTCGAAAAATTCTCTCACCTCAAGATTTCACACTTAGATATAATGAGAACATTTTCTCTTGGTTAGAGACCAATGTCTTTCCTTTAAAGGACTTCGAAATCTCTTATTTTACATCCATTTAGTTACTTATTTTCTGTATGTAGGTGGGGTAGATGTTGCTTAAGGAGGTCACAGGACACATTGTGAGAATTGGTTCTCTCCTTTATCATGTGAATTCTTGGGTTTGAACTGAGGACATTGGGTTTGACATCAAGGGCCTTTAACCACTGACTATATTTTTAACTCTTAAAGGAAATTTTGATATTGAAAACAACTACATAGAGGGTTACCGAACTTGTAGGAATGTGTGCAGTTTTACCAAGTGGGTGACGAGCACACAATTTTCATCCTGAGTCAACTAACAAGTACTTATTGCTTTAATTGGATGATCTGACGACCCAATAAGGAACATGTCACCGCTTTCAAAGGGACAAAAGAGCTAGCTGATTTATCTTCAGATCTGCAATCCTGGGAAGATTATTAAGCATTCATTACACACTCACGAGATGCACTTTACAGTTATTTATTGCTTCCTAGGGTATCTGGGAAGTGGCTTATTTCAGGTATGGAAAGGGAGGCACAGTGGATTGCAGACAATCCTAGGTGTCCAGGGGAGCGAGGCCACTAAGGCGGTCCCTTAGCAAACTGCAGCTGATTCTCAGGTGCTAGCTAGCTCCAAAATGTAAACAAAGCTTTGTGCCCCACCCCTGCCAGTTTGATAATGCTAGGCTAGGAAATGGCAAGTGAAATTTTGACACATTATCTTGTTCATATAGAGGAAAATAGGGGTAAGAATGCCCTGAAGAAAACAGAAATATAGAGAAATTATTGGAATATTCTGAAAGAAAAACAGATTTAACTAAAATGCAATTGATTTGTCCAAATTATGTCTTCGTGGGAATCTTGATCATTTCTGTGTCTTATTAGCTGGTGATGTGGTCAGCTTGTGTATTTGATCCCACCTTTAAGAACATGTTCAATGGAAAACATAGTTATCACTCAGCCAAAAGAGTGCTTTGTAAGAATCCACTCTTGAGCCATTTGGTTGCTGGATGAATATCCAAGTTCATTCTTGTAACCATGGGTTACATATTCTTGTAACCATAGGTAACATGGTCTTGTAACCATGGGTTACATACTCTTGTAACCATAGGTAACATGGTCTTGTAACCATGGGGAACATACTCTTGTAACTATGGGTACACAGTCTTGTAAGCATCAGTACACAGTTTTGTAACCATGGGTAACACAGGCTTGTAACCATGGATAACATAGTCTTGTAACCATGGTAACGCAGTCTTGTAACTGTGGGTTGCACACTCTTGTAACCATAGGGTACACACTTTTATAACTATGGGGTAACACAGTCTTGTAACCATGGTATCACATACTGAAATATCCGGAGCATTATTCATATATCAGTCATCCTTCCAAGGTCAACATTCTTGAAATATGTGCATACTTAGAGTTGGATAATATCCAATGTGTACAACTTCTATACCTATGCAGTCAACAGCGTTAGGTGAAGATTGAACCTGGTGGATTCTCTTAGGGTCTGACTACTTTCAGATCTACTCTATGTTTCTTTTCTGATTCTTTTTTTAACTTTCTTATGATTCTCTCAAATTCTTCTCAAGGCCTTAACCCACATGTATCTTCCATTAATATTCCTTCTCACAGTCCCTAACAGTGTAGGAACCAAGGGCCAGGATTCCATATCTCAGAAGGCTAGAGAGAAAAACAATGAATTGGCTTTCTAGAATTCAAGTAGCAGACCTGGTCTATTGTACTGTCTGAGCCAGGCTTCAGGTCTCTCAAATGGCTCCTGTTACAGCTCTGCAAATGAATATGTGACCGAAGAGCAGGTGTGACTGAATCAGGCTGTGTGTGAGGTCTCCTCATCCTCCAGGTCAGAGTAGAGAAGCACCCTTTGAGCTCTACATTCCAAGACATTCTCTGAGTCCTCACCTTGCAAGATGGTTTAAGACTTTAAAAGTCATAGTTAAACCAGGCGGTGGTGGCGCATGCCTGTAATCCCAGCATTCTGGGAGGCAGAGGCAGGCAGATTTCTGAGTTCAAGGCCAGCCTGGTCTACAGAGTGAGTTCCAGGACAGCCAGGGCTATACAGAGAAACACTGTCTCGAAAAAAACCAAATCCAAAAAACCAAACCAACCAACCAACCAAACAAACAAACAAACAAAAAAACCAAAACCAAACGAAACCAAAACAAAAAAGTCATAGTTAGGGAAAAATATTTTGGAAATATTGCATTTCTGGAGATGCCCAAATGTACACTAGAGTAATAAAGATTCTGAGAAGTTCTGTAGGAAAAAAATGTATAATATTATTGAACCCCAAAAGGGTAACTCCTACTGATAGAATAGTCACGCCTTGGGAAAGTCTTCACGGAAACAAGCTCAGTGAATAAGAATTCTCTGTCTTTAACTGTTGAGTAGCATTCCATTGTGTAAATATACCATATTTTCTGTATGGTCCTGGAAAGGCTTGATGCAGCAATGTAGGGAATTACCAGGACAGAGAAGTGGGAGGGGGTTGATTGGGGAACGGGTGGAGGAAAGACGGCTTATGGGACTTATGGGGAGGGGGGAACTGGGAAAGGGGAAATCATTTGGAATGTAAACAAAGAATATAGAAAATAATAATAATAATAATAATAATAATAATAATAATAAAGAATTCTCTGAGCTGAAACAACCATTTGGATTCGCCTTGAGTGACTAGCTAGCATTTTCAAGTCCATTTAAGTAAACACGATGAAACTAGCCACTGTGCTTTTCCACAAGCTGGTGGAAGTTTACAGCTGTCCTGTGTGGGACGTGGGGACAGAGGAGACTGAATATTGGGAGAAAACAGTGAGTGGAGGAAAGAGAGACAGAGGAGACCCAGGGCGCCCAGGAAGCCAAGTCTGTTGCTTGGCCTAGGCTTGCGGAATTCCTTGTTCAAGGCCCACCACAGCTTGACGCTTCAGTGCAAACTCGCGTTGCTGACCCCAGATCCCACTCTTTTCCCAAGCTCACTTCTGCTTTGGTACTCGTCACAATAGTACATCATTATTAATATTATCAAACGTAATCAAAGAGGCATGGAGAACTGTGGGAGGGTCTGGGCACGGGTCAGCCCCAGCTCAGGCCCATCTGCCCTAGTATTAGCCTGAATCCCTGGCCCCTAGGAGCCTCACTGCTGTGATAGAAAAGGGCACTTTAGAGCTCATTAGTGCTTAGGAAATAATAAATACTCAACAAACACTGCCTGTTCTTCTCAGTGTGGGTCATAGCCTAGTTCTAATATTGTGCAAGTTTTATAGCCCAGGTTTGATTTTCACCGTCAGTAACAGAAGGTAGAATTCCTCTTCCCAGCAGCTGAAGGAAGACTGAGAGATCAGAATTTATGAAGATGGACCACAGGCTCCTGGAGTAGCCTTGATGCTATCCCCAGCAACCGTGTGGTGAATGAGGTGGACAAAGCTGGTACAGAGGTAGAAAACACGCCTGCTTCCTTCTTATCTCTCCGAGGCTCAGCAGCAAATGCATCACAGGTAGATTTTGCTGGGTCAGGTGATTTCTTGCTGAGTCATGACTATGGATACAACTGAGAGAGACAAAGAGATGTTTGCTGAGAGCTGACGCCATCTCTAGCTACTTATTTGCTTTCTATCGATTGATTTAATAGCTTTGATCTCTGATCTCAGAAATAGCCGTGTGTGTTGCATAAGCGTAAAGCCACTCACTGTCCCGGTGAGGCAGAATGAATACCTGGGTTAGAAAACAAAAACAGGTAACGAATCCGATCTGCCAGATGTACCAGTATTTTTCCCCTAGCTCGCTGGGTTTTTGTCTTCACATAGTTGATTAAATTTAAAATTAAAATTTAACTTCGGTTGTGCGTGTAACCCACGGATTCGTTTTGATGACACATGGCGGTGGAACAGGGTTGAATTTTGTGTCCTATCTGGGTCAGCTGAGTAAATCAGCATCATTAATGAGCTTTATTAAATCATCTTAGTAAAAGCCCCGCTGTCGTAACTGTTTACTTAACTCTACATTCAACAAAAACAGCTGCCACCCCTGACACATCCCGCTCTGATCGGGAGTTCTTAGGACGGAAGATAGGAATCCAAAGGCAGTCTATTGCGAGTCCATTAAAGGACGTTCTGTGACAAAGTACCCACCAGACAGACCCCAACTTCCTATTAAGAAGGAATACAGTACAAGGAGTGCGGTCAAGGGAAACACTTTGCTCTTGTATTTTACTTTATTTACTCGTGGTGTGTGTGTGTGTGTGTGTGTGTGTGTGTGTGTGTGTGTATACACTCATGTTTGAGTGCTTGTACACACTCAGGGACCTGCACACTCATGTGGAAGGCATAGGAGGAGGAAGTCAGACATTTTCCTTATCCCTTTCTGCCTCTTCCCCTCCACACGAGGTCTCTCACTTGCAACCCATGTCTGGCTTTTCTGTGGGCGCTGAGGATTTGGACTCAGATCCTCCTGTTTACACAGCGAGGGCTCTTAACTGCTGCGCTGAATACAAGCCTCTGGCTTTGTTTGACTTTGCATTGCTTTGGCGCCTGGGACCGGATCAGCATGTGGTGGTTCTCTGTCTTTAGAGTGTTTCACCACCCCTGACTTCTGACCTCTATTTTGTATGCAGAACTCTGCAAAGGTCGGTCAGTTCCTCTCCAGCCAGAGCATGGACTCAGAAACCAGTGTCTGGAGAGATTTGGAGCCGCACTGGTGTGAGATGGGCAGCACCCCTTCCTACTCCTTAAGAAGAGTGTCGGACAAATAAATCCACTAATCACCTAAATATTTTCAAAGGTATGTGTTTATGTGTGCATCTGTGTACAAGTGTCAGCAACTGCATGCAGTCCCAGCTGTGACCAAAAGAGGGCACTGGATCCCTGTAGTTGTGGTTGCAGATGGTTGTGAGGCAGTCAGTGTGATGGGAACTCGCCTCTGGTCTTCTGTGAGAGCAGCAACACCTCCTAAGCACTGAGCCATCTCTCCAAGCCCTTCCACCTGTCATTGAGTTGCTATGCTATTAACAGAATTTTTCAATATTCTTAAAATAGTGTGTCTCTTTTTTCCCTTAAACTGTAAATTTAACCAGCAGATGGAAGCAAATTCCCTAATTGAAGCAACTGAATTCTGTTTACGAAACAAAGGTAGAGTTGGTCAGTTTAGTTGCATGTTGCTAACAGCTTGATTATGTGCCCCTGGCTGGATAAAAATCTGTCGAATAGATGTTGGAAATGTTTCAAGTGCAGAGGTGCCCCTGGAGACATTAACAAGCCTCACGTGACCTGTGGTGCTCCATGGAAAAGTGGAACCTGCTGCACAGAGATGTTCTTACATGTGGCCTATAGAAGGTCACATGACCACTGTCTCCCACAAAGAAGACCTGTGTCACTGCGGCCAATGTTTCAGATTGACAGCCACCAGAGACAGCTGGCCTTTGCTGCTCTGGTTCCCATGGCATTCTGTGTGCATGTATGCATGTATGTATATATGTATGCATGTATATATGCATGTATTATGCATGCATGTATGCATCCTGCATGTGTGTAGCCAGGCATTGCAAATCCACTGGCTTTGTCACCTCTGCTCAGTCTTGCTTTGGCTATCTACATTTCTATATGAGTTCTAAGATTGGTTTCTATTTATGTGAGCATTAGCATCAGACTTTTATGGGGACAGACTATGTAATATGGATGTTTTAACATTCACTCTTCCAATTCATGAACAAGATATGCCTTCCCATTTATTGGCGTCAGTGTGAATATCTTTCTCGAGTGTCTTATAATTTTCATTGTAGATGTCTTTTATCTGCTGGGTGAATTTATTCATAGTTCCTCTGGTAGAACTGGAAATGGGATTGCTTTCTTGATTTTCTCTTTAGTGGGTGGACTGTAGGTTGGCAGCGACGTGGCAGCCTCTGCGCGTTGATTTTGCGTTCTGCAACTGCCGAATTTACCAGGACAAATGGTTTTCTCGGTAGAGAACTTAGGCTTTTCTACGTGTAAGATTGTGTTGTCTGTAATCAGGACTAATTTGCCTTCTTCCTTTCCAATTTGGATGTTATTTATTTCTATTTCTTGCCTAATTGCTCTAGCTAGGACTTCTACTATGTTGAACAAATGTGACAAAACAGAAAATCTTTTCTCTCCTTCCAGAATTTAGAGAAAATGCTTTTCATGTCCCTGGGTTCAGGGTGACGTTGTCTGTGGGTTTGGAGCACACTGTCATCACATGGGAGCATGTTCTCTCTGAACTTATTTTATTGAGTATTTTATCATAAAAGGAGGCGGAATTCAACGGGCAAATGAATGAACTGCCCCACGGAGTTCCAAATCTTACATTTTGTACTCACCTTCCTGTGGGCTTCCTTTGCTCATTCACTGCCCGTTCGGTTAAATCCACATTTTCTCAGGCTGCCTTTGTGCCAGCTCGGGTTTTAGATACTGAGGAGCTTCTGAAGAATAAAGACTGACGAGATAGATAGCTCAGAGGTCAAGAGCTCTTGCTGCCCGTGCAGAGGACTGGAGTTCATGTCCCAGGCCCTCCATGCTGACTCACAAGCATTACCAACCCCGTTCCAGGGCATCAGATGCTCTCTTCTGGCTTCTCCAGGCACTGCCGTCAGATGCTGCACATGCATCCATGCAGGCGAAATGCATACAGACACACAATAAAAAACATTAAAAGTATAAAGCATACATAGGTACATACCTTTATAGAGAAAAGAAAGATTGCTGAAACAGCACGTGTTAGCATAGTAGATGGGATACAGGGGGAACAGAATTCAGGGTCACACAGGTGTCTCTAACATCAATTAGCTGTTGGTGGCAACCCCATCAAGAAACTTGTCTTTGATCAAACACTTAGAGGAAGCATGAAGCATGTGAGCAAGCCGTGGAGACACCCGAGAAGAAGGTATTCAGACACGGAGGAGACTACAGCCTGGGGATCTCCGGGTGAACCTGAGCTCCGCTGGAGCACGGGAGGGGCAGCAGTGGGCGTGCCCAGGAAAGAGGGCAGGCCAGCAGGAATGGCAAGAGGGCCGAGGTGTTCTACGCTGGGCACAGGCTGACATAGTGCTCTCAAGGTTTGGGCCTCTTTCTTAGGATTGCTTATCCATTAAATTCACCAAATTCTGTACATGAATTACAATGCCAGGGTTTGTTTACAAATCCCACACTAAACCGAGCTTTTGCAAAATTCTGACACTCTCCCGCCCCTCAATGCCTAAACCGTCTTTTGTAAACCTGGATGTTTCATGTACAAGTGACCTATATTGAGAACAAAGTTCTAAAATGTGAATTCTAATGACAGAGATACTTTGTTATAATTTCCCATCTCTGGCCCAGCACTTGCAGACCCTTGCGTCTGGACAGCTGGAGGTCTTTGTTACTCTAACAACGTTGTTTTCATAAGGGAAGGAGGAGAGGACCACAATGAAAAGAGAAATACAGATCAGGAAGAGAAGACAGAGGTACGACCTTGGGATGATTTTTTTGGCAAAGAATAAAATCTTCCAGCTGTGCTGGAGGGCCCAGGCCAAATGTGGCAGCGAAGTGAGTCGTGCCAAAGATGGGGTGGGGTTCCGCCCTGTTTTGATCTGGATAGGAGCTGGTCTTCTTAACGGTAGCATTTCCTGCTCCTGTCTCCTTCCATCCTGCTGCAGAGCCCGCTCATTTCACTGCCGCAAGGTGTCTGAGGTCCTCTGCAAGCAGCATTCCTTCCAGCTCCGACCCGCAGAGGTCATTGGCTCTTTTATTGCCTGACTCTTACTCCACACTGCAGCAGATGAGGAGAGGAGAGGAGGTTGCTACAGAGAAACCGGCTTCTCCCAAACAACAACGGCGACAGCAGTGACACGTGTGTTAGGTGACGCTCAGTGATTACAAATGCTCTTGGGACTTCTGAAGATGCTTTGCAGATTGCTCGTGTAAACTTCACATGCCTTCTTTCCTTGGAGAGCGAGCTCTGGCCAGTCTGCAGTGGCTACCTTTCTCACTTTGTCCCGAGGGCCCTTCTCATTATCTCTGTGCTCAAGAACTGGGGTGGTCTGTCTGTCTGTCTGTCTGTCTGTCTATTTATTTTCTAAGGTTATTGTCACGAAAACCCCGATCATGAGCTGGAGCAGTGGGCTGAACATAATGAGCTCTCACGCATGCATCAACCGACCTCAGTAATTACCACAGAAGACCAGCCCTGTTCGTCTATTTCTTTTCTCCAGAAAAATATTATTTTGAATTAAATCCAAGACACCAGAGCAGTTCATGTGTAAATATCCCAGCATGTGTTTCTAAATGAGAACTTTAAAAACATATTAATGTATATAATCACTGCACCATTATCACATCTAAAAATATTCATGAGAAGTCTCTCATTTCAAATGTCTCCTCGCAATCTGTGCTTTAACTACAAGGCCGTGATCTAGTAGGCATTGTACAATATTATACAGGAGAAAAAAAACCAAATCTACCACCCCAATCACAACATCTGTACTTAGACATTGGACATCAATAATATTTGAGCAAATGAGACTATTTTATGTGCAAGCTGCTTGTGCAGTGCATTCATCTACGTGGTGATAGGAAAATGTTTAGTTCTTGCATGCAAGCCCTGTTATCTGTGTGTAACTGATATATAATATAAAAATACATAAAGATCATATAATATATATAATTATTTTTTCAATGCACCAAAAATAACTATTTCTTTATCAATGTACAACATTCTGTACTAATGTAACAAAAATATAACCCCAATTTTGCCTTAAATATAAAGATCTTTACCAATGTAAGATTATGTCTATAAAATATTTTTTTGGTTTAAGAGTAGATTCAGTAATCTACCCCTATTTGTCTAATGTCTTATAATTTTCATGCCCCCTTTTCTTTCACTCCCTATTCTTTTTTTCTTACTATCTTTATTATATATATTCTTCATTTACATTTCAAATGTTGTCCTACATATAAAATGTTTAAACCTTCTGCAGGCTATACTATCAGTAGATCTACTAGTAAGCTCCTAAAGAATTTTACTTAATAAAGAAAGTTCTCCCCACTGGAAAAATCTTTGAAGAGTTGTAAGAGGAGAAATGTTAGTATTCAAAATTAATTGTACGTAAGTGATCTTAAGTGGTTCCTTCCCTCGGACGCTGTACCTGTGTATGTGACTACATACCCACCAGTCACGGATGCATTCACATACCTATTGGCCTGTGAGCTTACCCGTACACCTAACAAGGAACATGTTGAAACCTAGTTTTTACGTATTTAATTATCTTTGTCCCAGGGTCTTCCTATGTAGCCCAGGTTGGCCTTAGCTGTCTAGCCTCTTGCCTTGGCCTTTCAAGCTGTTGGGATTACCGCTGTAATCCCACCGTGCTCAACTAAAAAGGCTTTAAAAGTAAAATATGTAAAGAAGCTCTTCTTTCTCACAATCTAGCACCTGAAGAACATGATAAATATCATTGACTTTTTATGTGTTGTCAAGAGAGAAAAAGAAGTCATTGCAGGCTTCGCGGCCTGTGTGCCTCCACGGGAGGACATTGGTCTGAAGTGCTCCTTCTCTTTTGCAGATTACATGACTCTGACCCAACCTCATTTCACCGAGAAGAACATGATAGGTCATGAAATGCTCATCACTCAAGGTCTGCAAGGAAGACACGGCTTTCAAGGAAAGTTTATTTTCTTCTTCCTTTCTAGAGTTCGTGACCTTGATGAGGGAAAGAGGGAAATGATCTCAAGAGAGTCTGAGGTGGAAGAAAAAGTAGAAGGGGAAAAGAACATTGAAGCTTCATCAGCAGTTTCAAAAGAGTTGGGCCAACAGAGAGATGTACCAGTAGGTAAACATGAGGATCTGAGTTCGATTCCTCAGCTACTGGATTGTTCTTGTTTCTATAATTCAAGCACAGGGGTAGGGGGAGACAATCAGATCCTGAGATAGCTAATGAGAGACTTATCGTCCTCTCCAATGCCTGGAGAGTTTGCTCCAGGGGTGAAGGGTGGAACAGTGAGCTTCCTCACAGTTCAGCAGTAGTCTACATTGGTCTACTCGGTTTAAAAGACACCATACTGGCTCTGTTCATCTCTCAGGGTGGAGTGTGTAGATGCTAGGACATGAAGTTAAATACTCAAATGCAAGGCTCGCTTGAGACACACAGAATACCATTATTTTTACATAGATGTATCTAACATTTCTTTTAAGGGGCTGGATAAACGAAGAGTATTTGCTGTTCTTTCAGACAACCCGGGTTTGATTTCAAGCACCAACATGTCAGTTTACAAACATTTATAACTCCAGTTCCAAGGAATTGCATGTCCTCGATTGGACTTTGTGGCCACTAGACATTCATGTAGTCCACAGACATACTTCAGGCAGGACACTCATACACACAAAATAAAATAAATACATCTTCCAAAAATGTTTTTAAGCCAGGTGGGATGACAAATGCGTTTAATCCTAACATTCAGAAAGCAGGGACAAGCAGATATCCGTGAGTTGGATAGCCTGGTCACAGTTCTAGGACAGCCAGAGCTACACAGAAAGACCCTGTTGGGTTTTATTTTTTTAAACGTTTGTAGTCAATGCATGACAAATGTAATTTGTGAAGAATGTAACCTAGGGATTTCTGTTCAATATGGATTAATATTCCATAGAGTCAGATGAGTTATACAGTATAAATATTATGAGTAGTTATTCTACAAACTGTGGTGAGTCGGCTTAGCTAAGTGGAGGTGGGGCTCTGTTTCCTCGGATTCCTTTCCATGTAAGGTTCTGGGTTAGTTTGGGCCCTAAAAGGCAGATGACATTTGAAGCTGAGTCAACTGGGAGCCTTCTTTTTAATGCTGGATTAGATTTCACATCTCGGAATCTGACCTCACCTGTTCCAGTTCCCAGAAGATCAGCTCCTTAGACTTCACCAGGACCTGGAGAATGTGTCCGTGCAACTCTGCACTGAGAGCATTGCATGTCTCCCTCAGGTCTCACAGGTCTCAGACCTAGAGGTCAGAGACGCAGATTTAGTCTCCAAATGTTCCCAGATGACCGTCAGGAGCTCTGGTTCATCAAGGCAAGGTCTTATTTGCCCTTCTCTTGGTCACACCCACATTTTTTTTCTGTGCTTAGTTGGTCTAACAGACCCAATGGTTTCCACAGTGTAGGTTCCAAGATATATTCCCAAAGTCTGTAGCTCCAACTGCTTCCATCTTCAGCTTCCACAAAGACATAAAGGCCAAGCACCTCCTCTATGTTGTATTGGATAGTCACCATGCTTCTGAACTAATCCTTGACAGACACAACCATCTGCAAAAGTAAGACAACCATGCAAAACTGAAATTCATTGAGAGCAGTAGGAGGGGTAATCCTCTCAAATCTGTATAAGCAGCTCCCAAATTGGCAAATTATTTGAATACCAAGTCTAAAAGTTTACCTGCCTTTTTCTCAATATGTCAGCATAATTATTAATATTATGTCCATTAAGACTAACACCCTAGAAATTAAAGAATCCAGAGGTTCTCAATTTATTTGATTTGATTTTTGCTAATTAGACACATTTATCACTTAGCAAAGTCAAGCTAGACTTTTGAGCCTCATCTTTTAATTTTACTGTGCCAGTTACACATATATTCTTGAGATTGAAAACCAGCATTGGGAGCAAGTGTACATAAACTACTCTTAAGGGTTTAGCAAGCAACAGCTTCCAGTTGCACACATCAATCTTCAGGTTTGTATGATGTCCCCAGAATGTCATTCCTGGTTCCAGATGTCTGCCAGGCATATCCCAGTGATGTACTCTGGAATTAAAACCCCAAACTTAACTTCTCAAAGTCTCATAAGTTCCTAGTCGATACTCTCTCAACCTGCTTTTGTCATTTCTATGAGCAGCAGACATTGTTCCTTGTGTGGTCTCTGAGAATACCAGAAGTGCCCTACTTCCATATCTGGGAAATCGCCCTCATCCCGGGTCTTATCTGAGGAAGATGTTTTTGCTAGCCTTGTTCACAGGTCTAGTGTGATTTGATGTTCAATGGCCCTCCACTAGAGGATGACCCTAGACTCCAGTAGATACCGTTTGGAATTGTAAAATTAGCAGTTGGATGCTTTTTCTGCTTTCCAAGAAGTAAACATGGAGAAGGTGCTGGCTTCTAAGGTCCGCCCGCCTGACACAGGTGTGAATTGTGTGTGCTCTCCATGGCAACAGCAGAGTCTGCAGCTTGCTCTGTGCGCTGCTCCTCTGAACCAGCCCTCAAACCTGTCCTTGTGTATTCTGAAGACCTTATGCATTTAGTTGGTAGGATTAGCAGCTCTGTGCAGTAAGGGTAGGCGTTTTTTAATTGTAATTAAAGACACGGACTGATGGAGGGATTTAAAACACAAACACTAGAATTTTCTTTTGTTCTGATTGCAAGATCTGGGTCTAGTGGCCTCTATGTATAGAAACGTTCTAAGAATGTGTTCTTGTCTACCCCAGCGTTACTACCTTAGCTCCAGACATTCTGAAAATAGTCGAGAAGTAGTGTTCCTATCTCAGAATAGCACTCTTTTTTGAATTTTATTTGTACTTATTTATTAAATTTTCTTTTCTTTTCTTTCTTTTTTTTGAGATTATAATATCATTTCTCCTTTCCAGTCTCCCTTCTGAGCCCTCTAATATACTTCTTGCTCTCTTCCAAATTCACTTTTTTTCATTAATTGTTATCATGTATTTTGAAATACATAAATACAACAGATTCATTCTGTATAATATTATTTGTGCACATATATTTTCAGGACTGACCATTTAATATTGAATAACTAATTGAGATGGTCTGCCCTAGGAAGACTATTTCTCTTCTGATTCTCAACTTATTTGCCTGTAGCTCTTTTTGTAGGGTTGAAGTTTCCTGAGTTCCAGCGCCCCTCCCCCCAGCCCCGATCCTCATGAGGTCTAGTGTGGCTGCCTTTGTTCGGCTGATATTTAGGCAGTCATATAGGTGAGATGGTATGGGGATAGTTTCGGGTATTCCTAGGGGACACAATATCACAGTGACATCTGTTTCTCTAGCCTTTACATTCTATCCAGCCCTTCCTTTAGAATGATTCCTGGGTCTTAGGTGTAGGAGTTGTAGTGTAGGTGCGTCTGTCCACTAGGACTGGGCTTCAAAACGGCATTTTGATTGGTTGTGGTTTTCTAAAATGGTTTCCAAGTGTTGAAAGAAGAAGTTCCCTTGAGGAGGAGTGAGGACTACACTTGTCTGTGGCATAAGGACAAACGGACAACCATTTACAGTGTCCTTAGGATTATGCTGATTTAGTAAAGTGGTTGTCTAGGTTGTCGTTCAGAGACACCGTAGCTGTGTGGGACTGTTCGTTGCCTCTCTCCTTCGGAAGCTTGCTTCCGGTATGAAAGCTGGCGCTCATAGAAAAAGCGTTCATTCAAGTCAGCTCCAGTTCAGGAGCCTCTGGGCCCAGCCTGTAATGTTTACACTGTCTTCAGTAGTACTAAGTGTTACTGTGTTAGGATGTCTTAAGCTTTTTATCTACAGCTGCACATTTAATCTTTATAACAGAAAGCAGAGGAGAGGCACCTCACTACACTGTTGCAGGGCTGAAGTTAGAAGCCAGACTTGTCATAAATCCCATGTTACAATGTAGCAATGCGTTCACATGTCTTTCTCCTCTTTCACACTGACTAGCAGGAGTATATGCCGTCATCCTTGCCAACTCCAAACCCACTCATGCCATCTACAGCAGGCTGGCACTTTAGGATGAAACTCTCACTGGTCACATCCAGTCCTGAGTCTGAGGACGTCCATTTCTTTGTTTCTCAGCTGGGATGCCACCATTTTTTTGTTCATCTAAAAATAAGTTACTATGCTCCAAGTTTTTCTGTCTTCCAGACTCTAGACATATATAACACAGGTTAGCCTTAGGAAATGGGCATTTCTGTGCATAGTTACAGAAAATGGAGTGTCTAGCGGCAGGGTCGGGCCCAGGACAGCCTAACCGGAAGTTCAAAAGATGGTCACAGTGCCCCTGAGCTTCCTGTTATGTTTATATCACTTCTCATTATATTCTACAAGGAGAACTGTTCACAGAAGATTAGAGCTTCCTTCTTAGGCCCTGCTAATTAAGGTCGAAGGCTACTATTGTCTGGATAGCCTTCGCAGGTCCGCACAAAAAATGCGGAACTCCCTTTATCAGCAGGGCTCCTCCTTCTCTGACCTTGTCTGGGGAGCTAGAAACCCCAGACCCTCTACCTGTGGAATGTCAGGTAGCCCTGGTGAGATTACAGGCTCAGCTTCCTCTCTCCAGATAAGAAACCCGTTCAGCAAGTACCTGAGATTCCAGAAGCCTTCCCTGGGTTAAAGAGGCATCTCAGGACCTTACAGCCTCCAGCCAATGACCTTTGCTCGCAGTTGATATTCCTACCCCCTTCTCCAAATCTATACATCCCTTCATTTCCCCAGGAAAAATACAAGTTGATCTCTCACCAAAGATCTGGAATGTCGTTGTTTCCATTCGTATTCACAGGCCTCCCAAAAAACCTGTTCATCGGCTCTGCCCCCTTCATTGGCCAGGGTCAGTGGGGAGAAGGGGGGCCACACTTTCTGGAGAGATGAGTCTTCCTTTCTGTCTCTTTCCCCATGTCTACATCATGGTGTTCACAAATGTACAATTATTCCTCCTCCTCCTCCTCCTCCTCCTCCTCCTCCTCCTCCTCCTCTTCCTCCTCCTCCTCCTTCTTCCTCTTCTTTTTTTTCTCCACAGTCAGTAGCGCATGCTTGTGAATCCAGCCAACAACCATGTCCTACGTCCCCATTCTGTTCCAGGCAAGATCTCAATGCTAGAGAATCACCAGAATCACCAGGAAACACACCCCACGCTGACTTTCTACCATAATGGAGTTTACATTCCAGCGCAGGAGACAAGAGGTCAGAACATACCTGTTCTGTGTGGGTAGTGATCGCTGCAATGGAGAACATACAGCAGGTGAAACGGCCACAGGAAGAGAGGACTGCTGTTTCCCGAGGGACGGACAGGCTTTCTGACAGCGGGGTACTGGCATGCAAACGTGAGAGAAATATGAGAGCCAGAATCTGGTCTCTGGAGGATAAGAACCCAGGAAAGCCAGTGTTTGTGCAAAAGCCTGAGGTGGAGGAGGCAGTAAGAAGACCAACATGGTGGCCCAAATGTGCTCGGGAA
This sequence comes from Apodemus agrarius, assembly GCA_964023405.1. NCBI lineage: Eukaryota > Metazoa > Chordata > Mammalia > Rodentia > Muridae > Apodemus > Apodemus agrarius. The sequence continues at coordinate 4,712,060 of OZ030013.1, forward strand.
GGACGAGGGGTGGAAGAGGACAGAGAGGCAGCTGGGGCAAATCCTGCTGGATCTTCTCTAAGCAGTTTGAAAGGTCTGTTGCTAGGCTCAAGGTCTGGTGGGAGCCTCTGGAGGCTGCTTAGCAGAAGGGTGGCTGATCTGATTCGTATTTCAATAGACCATTGGACGCTTGGTGGCCAACGAGGAGGCAGTTGACTTCTGGGAAGGAGCAGAGGAGGGGACAAACAGGGAGTGTCTGCTTATGTTTTGGAGGCAGATCTGATAGGGTCCTCTGGAGAATTGTTGCGGCACATACTAGAAAAGTAGATGCCAAGGAAGACTGCACAGATGTCCTAAGAATCTGAAAGGGGGAAAATTGCCATTTATTGAAATCAGGGAGACTACTAGAAAAGATTGATGGATGAAAAAAAACTTGATTGAAAGTGTGTGAAATCTGAAGTGATGTATTGGTCAGAAGATTCCAGAGAGTCAGAACAAAATAGGAAAATTACCTCTAGTTCAGGGATATATATATATATATATATATATATATATATATATATATATATATATTCTATTCAGCCTGTCAACTGTGCAGACAAGGCTCACCAACTTTAGGAGAATAGTCTATTTGTTTAAGCCATTGATTTAAATGTTAACCAAAAAGGAAAAGGAAAAGAAGAGGAAAGAAAAAAAGAAAGAGAAAGAAAGAGAGAGAGAGAGAGAGAGAGAGAGAGAGAGAGAAAAAGGAAGGAAAGAAGGAAGAAAGAGAAAGAAAGAAAGAAAGAAAGAAAGAAAGAAAGAAAGAAAGAAGGAAAGAAGGAAAGAAAGAAAGAAAGATCCTTACAGAAACAGCCCAAATTGTGTTGGCCCAAATATCTGGACAGCTCATGTCACAGTCAAAGCAAAACATCACAGATGCCTCCTGGATGCACAAAGGAGAGAGAGAGAGGAGGGCCTGAAGTTGTGGAACTCACAACTATACTAAAATCTCCCTGATAACAGGATCTGACCTTGCTACATGTTTTTGTCTGACGAAGTGGCAGGAGCACCAACTGTGGAGGTGGAGAGAAAACAGGGATAAAAAACAGACAAATATTTAAGAGGTTAATAACCCTAACCAGTCTAATTAGATCCCGATACAATCCAAATACCCAATAACACTTACTCTCTAGAGGAACACTACACCGCTAAAATCAAAATTAGGAGAATTAGAAATACCTCAGATAAAGTAGTAGAGCATTTGCAGATCAATGAACTCAGAGGTGGTGTTTGTGCGATTTATATTAAGAGATTTAAATACCAGAAAGAAAGCAGAGAATGTGAGAGCAAAACTGGCTGGAAAACAAAACAAAACAAAACAAAACAAAAAACCTACCTCATCAGAAAACGTATGAGCAAATGAAAAAAAGTCTCTGCAACAATCAAAAGAAACCCAGTTGTAGCGGGAAACTTAGGAGAGATCATCAATAAGGTTCCAGGGAAATGAATAGATGTGAAGCAGTTTGTGACGCAGAGATAGACGGACATAGAAACTCGAGAGCTAGGAGTCTGAGCCAGATGTAGGACGGACGGGAATGCCACTCCAAAGTGTCCATCCAGTATAGAGATTATGGATTTAAATCAGTGTGTTCTGATTTAGTGAAAAGAGTAGGCAGCATAATTATATACGTAGAGAGCAATAATTTTCTAAGCAAAAGCAGAAGCATGATATCAGGACAATTCATCTATTCCCAAAACAAAAGATATATTTTTATTTTTTTAACTCAAACTAGAGGAACTGTTCAGCTGAGTTTACAGATATGGAGCTAATGTGGGCGCCATCTGACCTCACTCTGAGCGGCAGGCTGGATAATCAATGTCTTCGGAGGTTCTGTGACTCTGCTTTTTAATTTGCAGTATCACTGAAAGCAATTTCCTGGCATTCCACAGTCTAGCTCTGGGGGCAAAGTAATTGGTGACCCTTGGTCTTTGTAAACAATCTGAATAACAAAGATCATAGGAGGGACGTTAGAGAGACCTTCAGCTTAAATTGCATCTTTCTAGGCTGCTGGTTCTCAAAGATGAATCTGCAGAACACGTGATTGCAAACAACATCTTGGTAATGGGAAAGGTTCTGAAGAAAATGTGTGTGTAAGGTGTCCTGCAGAATAACTCGGTATTGTCCATCTGTGTCTCCCTCATTCCCACCTGACTAGAGATGGATGGTCTGTGGACTAAATCCAAGACACACTATCACCCCTGGCTCTGAGCCTCATTTCTGGAAGTCACTTGGAGGTGCAATAGCTTCAGAGGCTGCTGTGGTTTCTCCTTTTGGCTCCTCCCCTCTCAACCTTTAACCTAGGGGGATAGTGCCTTCTCCTTGTTACTCGTCTCTGAGTTCCGGGTATCTCTTATAGGTACCTTACCCAAGACAATCCATCTGTAACTATAGATCCTCGCTTAAAATCTTCCAAACCATTTTAAAATAGATTTTGCTTCTTTGTATATCATAGGAGCTCTAGGCAATTTTGAAGAGGGAAAGAAATATCGAAGTGTAATCTCACAATCTACAAAGTAGTTACTATACTTTAAATTTTGTGCAGTCTTAGTATTCATGGTCAGAAACTATTGGTAAGTTATAGGCGATATGTAAAAGTTTTTATTTTATCACTTAGATCCATCTTGCTCTTAGAACGGTGGTTTCTGTTTTGCTGTTTTGTTCACGTCTAACAATAATAACGGGCCCCCAACACTTCAGAACGCATGCCAAGAGCACTAAGTCAGAGCACTCCACCTCCACTTACTCTGGCCATCCTGGACAGCCACAAGTCTGCGTTCACTGCGATTCCTTGTAAAAGAAGCATCTCTGATGAAGACTGAGAATAACATCAATATTCTTAATATGCACATAAGTATTTAGAAAGTAGCCTGGCTCCATGTTAGTTTGGAGAAACAACAATAGTCACCCCCATCCAACCCACACCCCTGTCTTAGTTAGGGTTTTGCTGCTGTGAACAGACACCATGACCAAGGTAATTCTCATAGACAACATTTAACTGGGACTGGCTTACAGGTTCAGAGGTTCAGTCCATTATCTTCAAGGTGGGAGCCTGGCAGTGTCCAGGCAGGCATGGTGTAGGCAGCGCTGAGAGTTCTACATCTTCATCTGAAGGCTGCTAGTGGAAGACTGACTTCCAGGCAGCCAGGATGAGGGTCTTAAAGCCCACACCCACAGTGACACACAGTGATACACCTCAACAAAGCCACAGCTATTCTAACAAGGCCACAACCTACTCCAACAGGGCAACACCTACTCTAACAAGGCCACACCTACTCCAACAGGGCCACACCTCCTAATAGTGCCATTTCTTGGGCCAAGATATACCAACCATCATACCCCTCACCCCACCTCATAGTCTGAATCTCAGACATGTTTTTTTTTAATACTTATTTATTTATTATATGTAAATACACTGTACCTGTCTTTAGATAGCACCAGAAGAGGGTGTCAGATCTCTTTACAGATAGTTGTGAGCCACCATGTGGGTGCTGGAATTTGAACTCAAGACCTTCAAAAGAGCAGTAAGTGCTCTTACACACTGAGCCATCGCTCCAGCCCCAGACATGTGGTTTTTAACCAGGTTTACAGTTATAGACATAAATTTATCCTTATGAAATGGGACCCCGAATCCAATCAGGAAGTACTTGGTCACATACACAACAATCATGCCACTATTACACTGGTAGGCCCATCTTAAATGTAGGTCAGAGTTGTAGTGTGTAGGGCTCTCAGCTGGGTAAGAAACTTATGACTTCTGTCTTCAAGTGGCTGAAACCTTCCAGGAGTATGAAAGCTGGCCAGCTGGGAAGACGCTTCCAGCTCGGTTCTGTCTTAATTTCTCAGTTACCTTGCAGCCAAGGTGTGTGTTCCTTTAATGGCAGGATCTTATCAACAAGTTCTTCATCGGTAGCAGCACAGATGACCCTGGTTAAAGTCCCTGGGTCCCAAAATGAGAAGAAACGAATGTGAAAAGGAGACTTTTAGGAATGTGGAGGATATAGGGTAGGAGGTGGACAACGGAGGGTATAGGAGACAGTAATAAGAATGCAATATATACATATGGAATTGTTAAAGAAAAGTTTACCAAAAAATTAAAAAACTAACGTTCTCTGCACTGAAAGGAATACAGTCATCGGTACATGTTCATCTTCCCAGGACAGTCTTTAGAGATTATCTTTCAGTGACCATTTCCTGGTGTTGTCCAGGGTAATTAATATACAGAGCTACACTTATGATGCCCTTAGAGAAAAAAAAACAATAGTCTGCAGAAATGAGGCTCTCCCGAGTGAAATGGACTGTCACCAAGTTACACATCAATCGACAATATTAAAATGTCCAAGTTTAGCAAGAATCAATCACTAGTGAAGATGCATCTAAAACCTTTTAAAGTCACCTGTCACATCTACTTATCTGATACCAGCTGTAATTACACTGCTATGTCTATTTTTAGTAGCACAGCTTACATCATGCTAATTCACCCTGTGTGCCATATTGAGTTTCTAGCCTAAAATTATCAACGTATTGACTGTATCAAAACCAAAAACAAGTAGCCTGAAACAGTTATTCCAAGAACCCTGCTTAGAAATACATACTCATTCATTCATTTATTCATTCATTAAAAATTGATATGTTTTCCTGAGAACTACTTATTGGTAAGGGCATCAGTTCTGATGATACAGTAATAAATAATATGTCCTTGCTACTGGCATAACATGAAGGAGAAGATGGTTTCAGAAAGATGAGACACTTAAGCCGTATTTCATAAGGGTGTCTGTTGCCTGGTACCCTGGGTGAGCTGCAGAATTATAGGACTTGAAAAACAGACAACTCCCAGATGAGATACCATCTAAATTCTCAAGGTGGATAAAGCATAGATAAAACATCCAGGAATAATACCCCTCCAAGAGAGGCTTTCCACTGAGAAAATCTGTGGGATTGCTATGACTATGGTATAGAACTGTGTAAGCATGTTCAGAGAACGGGTCAGACGGGTGGGCACAGCATATGTGTGTGCTAAAGAGTTAGAGCCATGTAAGCAGCCTCAGAACATCTCTGAAGGTTTACTAAGTTTAATTCTTTTGGCTGCTTAACTTGAGGAGCCTACTTGGCCAGGTACAGCAGAGGGTCAGGCTATAAGTGAACCAGAAGGAACCTTGGACCTTTGATCTTAATGAGGGGACAGTCAGGGTGGGCACTGAGAGTAACGCAACTCTAATGGGTTGGATAAATAAGTATAGGTTCCTGTTAATGACACGGAGGAAAGTAGTGTTGGCGTTGAACATTGTGAGCCATGGGCAGGGCATTAGGAGTGGATGTTACTTATGAGAAGGCACCACTGAAACACTTGAAGGCTGAGAGTGGTACACCCATACACAGAGTGGGTGAAGAACCTTCCACGTAGAAGAATGTTCAAGTGAGAGTCTGCCGTGAGTGGAGAGGGCCTGATCTGTTTCAGCAGTAGATAGACCAGTGGACTTAGAGCACAACTCAAGGGAGGCAAAAGATACCAGGTGGTGTTGGGGGGAAAGTCTGACCAGGGGAGGCTGCCAGGAGCTACACAGACTGTCACAGGGGCTCCCTGAAGGAGCTCCAGGAAGATCTTTACACATAGCGAACAGTAAGAGCGTGGGACCCCGGCTGTTATTTAGAGACTGGATTTGACCCAGTCAGGAAGCATAGCAAGGTGAGAAGGAAGACTGCCCCAGCGCGTGGTGGCCACAGAGATGGCAGCCCTGGGTGTACTCTCTGGGAGCACCGCTGAGCTGTCCTCTGACTCTTTGAAGCAGACAGTGCGGGGAAAGCATATCCTTAGCCAGCTCTGAGTATTTTTGACATGGATGACTTCATCAATGGTAAAACCACTCGGACTCAGTCATCCAGGAGTGGTGACAAGACAGGAAGTCTATAGTAAACCAACACTTTAGGCATCAAAGCTTGTTTGGGGTGTAATAGCTTTACTAAGCTTTGAGGACTGTGGGAGCCATGGAGTGGTGCAGGATTTTCCAAGTCCAATCTTATTAGGCAGTGGAAGGCCTATGATTGGCTAGGAAAGGGGAGGCGGAGCTAGGAGTTGGGGAGTCAGAGAGGTGGCAGGAGAGAGGAGGGAGAGGAGAACGAAGTCCAAGGTGGTGTTATCAAAAGGTTAGAAATATTGGGTTAAGGCTTTATCATTATCAGTTGGCTCTAAAATTATTGTATTGACATCTTGCAAATTGTAATATTATTTATACATAAATCTGATTGGTTAATTAAGCTTTAGGAGTCTTGATTTACTTGGTGTACTGGCTGGTTTTGTGTGTCAACTTGACATAGGCTGGCGTTATCACAGAGAAAGGAGCTTCAGTTGGGGAAGTGCCTCCATGAGATCCAGCTGTGGGGTATTTTCTCAATTGGTGATCAAGGGGGGAGGGCCCCTTGTAGGTGGTGCCATCTCTGGACTGGTATTCTTGGGTTCTATAAGAGAGCAAGCTGAGCAAGCCAGGGGAAGCAAGCCAGTAAGGAACATCCCTCCATGGCCTCTGCATCAGCTTCTGCTTCCTGACCTGCTTGAGTTCCTGTCCTGACTTCCTTTAGTGATGGACAGTTGTGTAGAAGTGTAGTCTGGATAAACCCTTTCCTCCCCAACTTGCTTTGTGGTCATGATGTTTGTGCAGGAGTAGAAACCCTGACTAAGACACTTGGTTCCAGGAATGTGGGTCCACCGATTAAAGGGGTTTGTGGTGGAATGAGGACAGAGCTGGGATGCTGTGGAAGCCAGCCAGGAAGATTAGCTGGGTGGCGCGAACTCGCAGGACATGGTGTTGAGGCCTGGCGGAGCAGGAGAGATGGCGCGTTCCCTTTTTTTAATATTTCTGGCAACAATGGAGAGACGGCGAGACTTGCAGACAGGGGAGTCTCCATGCTGAAGCTAAGGTGGCCATGATAACTACAGGAGGGAGCAGGCTCCGATAGAGGCGTGCACAGTGAGAGACGAGGATCCTGAAGTGACAGCTCATGGCAGGGGACATTGAGAAAGGCGTGTTGACAAAGTCCGATCTGGTTACTGAGTAGAAACCGGGTGAACCTGTGGGGTGGGTACGAGGGAGGGAGAGAGCAGTAGGAAGTAGGAAGGAGGTGGGCCCCAAGCATGCAGAGAGCCCTCCGTGAAACACGATACCTGCTTGCACAGGCCTACAGGTCTGGCGAAATCCTACAGAACGCAGAACCATTTAAAAGCATTGTAAGGCCTAGGGTGGTGAGGGGCACAGAGTCCGAGGAGGAACGGCCAGAGGAGATGAGAGACAGGCCTCTCCAGTGAAGTCGGCTGAAGTGTGCAAACACAGGCTGATTCCAGCCTGTCACACGCTGAGGGGACAAGTCAACGGTCCGAGAGCTCTTGAGAAGGAGGGCAATTAATAAAGACAGGATTGAGAGAGAAAAGAAGAAACTCCTTAATGTAGCAGATCTATGACAGCTAGCATCTACCTAATAATTGCCAGCCACTGTACTTATTATATCTAATCCCCACAAAGCCCCAGGGGGTGGGCACTATGATTACTTACCCGCTACCAATAAAGCATTTGATATCCAAGTATTTTCACCTACGGTTACTCAAGCCAGGCAGTGAGAACTCTGGTCAAATCCAGCTGCGGGGCCTACTCTCTTCACCCCTGCGTGAGACTTGCTCTCACTCGCTAAGCATTTTTTTCCTGTCTTGAGAGTGTCTCAGGTAGCCCGGGCTGGCTTCAGATTCAGTACGTAGCCCCGCGCAACCCTGCACCTGATTCCCCCGTTTCTACAGGCTGAGAGCTGTGATTGCAGGCGTGCGCTGTCATACTGTTTTCTGCAGTGCTGGGGATGACAGTCAGAACTTCCGCGTGTCAGCTGCGTGTCCCCAGCCCCGAGGGCTCAGCTTTAATCCCTGTAGAGGCCGGACGAGGTTTCATCTGTGTCTCACCCAGCCTGGTGTCCAGCAAGCGTACCTTTCCAGGTCTGGCCTTCCTGTGGCCACACACGTGCTCCAGTCCGCTGAGTGCCATGGAACCCAGATGCCATCCAAAGGGTGCATGTCAACCCAAGGACGGCATAGCCTGGGGAGAAGGCATTTCAGAGAAAGCCTCGGGCCCACGGGGGCCACATCACTGCGGCTTCCTTGCCCGCTGCACGGCTCCCTCTCTTTTCCTCCTGATAATCTCTGTCCAGTCGGATGCTGCATGCTCTTCCTTGATTGTCACCGTCTCGGCAAACAGCTCCTGTCCTCTGTGCAGCTGCTTTTCCGGGTGTGGCTCGCCCTCCACATGTGGCCGCCACTTCCTAAGTGTTAGCATCAAGTAAAAGAATCAGAATCTCTACCAGTGCTCTACATTTTAAAAATTATCTTGGGTTTATTTGTGGTAACCTAATACGTGTATCTGATGTATTGGGTAATACTCACTTCTGCTTCCTCTCTTATCTCCCTCTGCTCCGCTTTCTCTCCAATAAGTATGCTTAGACATTCACAATCTCCCCCTTACAGTGGCTCACCGACCGTAACTGTGGTTGCCTGTGTAAGCACAGGTGTGGGCTAATACCCGGGGCACAGGCATCTTAGTAGTGGCTACACCACTAAATAAAAGAACCCTTCCTCCCCCAGAAGCCCTTTCTTGCCAGTAGCACCTCGCTTAGGGGCGTGGCCCCACGCTTGCACAGGTAACTGCAACGGCTGTGTTTTTATGAATGCCGAAGCCAAGGCCCGTTCGAAATACAACACTCCCCACGAACTCCCGCAGCGACTCTCCCTGTCCCTTTCGTGATGCTCTCTGTACCTTTGGGAGCTGGTGTGTGTGTGTGTGTTGGGTTTACTGTTGCGGTGATGAAACGCCATGACCAAAGCAAGCCAAGGAGGGAAGGGTTTATACTTCACATCCCTGAAGCAAGTCGGTACAGGAACTCAAACAGGGCAGGATCCGGGAGGCAGGAGGTGGTGCCGAAGCCATGGAGGGGTGCCGCTTACTAGTTAGCTCCCATGGCTGGCTCAGCCTATTTATTATTATTATTTATTATTATTATTATTATTATTATTATTATTATTATAGAACTATGACACTCATCAATCACAATTTTTAAAAAATGCCCTATAGGCTTGCCTACGGCCTGATCTTATGGGGGCATTTTCTTAATTGAGGATCCCTCCTCTCAGATGACTTTAGTTTATGTCAAGTTGACATAAAAATGCCCAGCACAGTGTGCTTGTTAAAAGCTGTTCTGTTTATAGCTGAATCTATTCTCACCTATTCTCAGTGCTTGGAGCAACTAGGAGTCTCTATATTAACTGCCACCCACTCATCAAAACCGAGAGTAGCACTAATATTTGGCTGTAAACATAAATATTTAGAAGGTAGTTTAAAAGCACACGCTCCAGGATTTTGACGAGGTTTACAGTCTGGGGCACTGATTTCCTCCTGGGGAGGGGCCTCAACTCCAACCCTGAAGCAGTTGGTGACCCCTATGACGCTCACACCACGACAGCACTCACAAGCACATACTGCTTGGCAGTTCAGTATTGTACTCCACAGGCTTCTCCACTGGATGAGGTGGTGGGGGACTCTTCCTCCCTAGGACAGCACCTTCTGCTACTGGGAAAGTAAGCTAGCAGGGGTGGTGGTGCTCAGAGCAGATCCAGCCTCATTTCTCCATGTGCTACAAATGAAATGTGTCTGTCTTCAGCAACGGAGCCTCCCGCCTGCTTATGGTGGGCAGCCAAGAGCAGCCACAGCCTGTGACACTTGGGGCCTTTGCATGCTCTCTGAACAGGGGCTCCCAGAGAGGAGTCCCACACGCTGGCGACCCCTTCAGCAACCGTAACCTTTGGAGTACAGTCTTGAAGTTCTTCCCAGTGCCTTCTTAGTTCTACAGCAACATCGGGCAGCTTGCTTGGTTATCCCCAGGCCGGGCTCAGGGCTCAGGCTCCTCTGTGTGCCCCAGGTCTCTCAGTCCTCCTCTGTGCTCCCCAGGACCCTCAGTCCTCCTCTGTGCATCCCAGGCTCCTCAGTCCTCCTCTGTGTACCCCAGGCTCCTCAGTCCTCCTCTGTGCTCCCCAGGCTCCTCAGTCTTCTTCTGTGCGTCCCAGGCTCCTCAGTCCTCCTCTGTGCTCCCCAGACCCCTCAGTCCTCCTCTGTGCATCCCAGGCTCCTCAGTCTTCCTCTGTGCTCCCCAGGCTCCTCAGTCCTCCCCTGTGCTCCCCAGACCCCTCAGTCCTCCTCTGTGCATCCCAGGCTCCTCAGTCCTCCTCTGTGTACCCCAGGCCCCTCAGTCCTCCTCTGTGCATCCCAGGCTCCTCAGTCCTCCTCTGTGTTCCCCAGGCCCCTCAGTCCTCCTCTGTGCATCCCAGGCTCCTCAGTCGTCCTCTGTGCTCCCCAGGCTCCTCAGTCCTCCTCTGTGCTCCCCAGGCTCCTCAGTCCTCCTCTGTGCTCTCCAGGCCCCTCAGTCCTCCTCTGTGCTCCCCAGGCTCCTCAGTCCTCCTCTGTGCTCCCCAGGCCCCTCAGTCCTCCTCTGTGTGCCCCAGGCCCCTCAGTCCTCCTCTGTGCTCCCCAGGCTCCTCAGTCCTCCTCTGTGCTCTCCAGGCCCCTCAGTCCTCCTCTGTGCTCCCCAGGCTCCTCAGTCCTCCTCTGTGCTCTCCAGGCCCCTCAGTCCTCCTCTGTGCTCCCCAGGCTCCTCAGTCCTCCTCTGTGCTCCCCAGGCTCCTCAGTCCTCCTCTGTGTACCCCAGGCTCCTCAGTCCTCCCCTGTGCTCCCCAGACCCCTCAGTCCTCCTCTGTGCATCCCAGGCTCCTCAGTCCTCCTCTGTGTACCCCAGGCCCCTCAGTCCTCCTCTGTGCATCCCAGGCTCCTCAGTCCTCCTCTGTGTACCCCAGGCTCCTCAGTCCTCCTCTGTGCTCCCCAGGCTCCTCAGTCTTCTTCTGTGCGTCCCAGGCTCCTCAGTCCTCCTCTGTGCTCCCCAGACCCCTCAGTCCTCCTCTGTGCATCCCAGGCTCCTCAGTCTTCCTCTGTGCTCCCCAGGCTCCTCAGTCCTCCCCTGTGCTCCCCAGACCCCTCAGTCCTCCTCTGTGCATCCCAGGCTCCTCAGTCCTCCTCTGTGTACCCCAGGCCCCTCAGTCCTCCTCTGTGCATCCCAGGCTCCTCAGTCCTCCTCTGTGTTCCCCAGGCCCCTCAGTCCTCCTCTGTGCATCCCAGGCTCCTCAGTCGTCCTCTGTGCTCCCCAGGCCCCTCAGTCCTCCTCTGTGCTCCCCAGGCTCCTCAGTCCTCCTCTGTGCTCTCCAGGCCCCTCAGTCCTCCTCTGTGCTCCCCAGGCTCCTCAGTCCTCCTCTGTGCTCCCCAGGCCCCTCAGTCCTCCTCTGTGTGCCCCAGGCCTCTCAGTCCTCCTCTGTGCTCCCCAGGCTCCTCAGTCCTCCTCTGTGCTCTCCAGGCCCCTCAGTCCTCCTCTGTGCTCCCCAGGCTCCTCAGTCCTCCTCTGTGCTCTCCAGGCCCCTCAGTCCTCCTCTGTGCTCCCCAGGCTCCTCAGTCCTCCTCTGTGCTCCCCAGGCTCCTCAGTCCTCCTCTGTGCTCCCCAGACCCCTCAGTCCTCCTCTGTGCATCCCAGGCTCCTCAGTCTTCCTCTGTGCTCCCCAGGCTCCTCAGTCCTCCCCTGTGCTCCCCAGACCCCTCAGTCCTCCTCTGTGCATCCCAGGCTCCTCAGTCCTCCTCTGTGTACCCCAGGCCCCTCAGTCCTCCTCTGTGCATCCCAGGCTCCTCAGTCCTCCTCTGTGTTCCCCAGGCCCCTCAGTCCTCCTCTGTGCATCCCAGGCTCCTCAGTCGTCCTCTGTGCTCCCCAGGCTCCTCAGTCCTCCTCTGTGCTCCCCAGGCTCCTCAGTCCTCCTCTGTGCTCTCCAGGCCCCTCAGTCCTCCTCTGTGCTCCCCAGGCTCCTCAGTCCTCCTCTGTGCTCCCCAGGCCCCTCAGTCCTCCTCTGTGTGCCCCAGGCCTCTCAGTCCTCCTCTGTGCTCCCCAGGCTCCTCAGTCCTCCTCTGTGCTCTCCAGGCCCCTCAGTCCTCCTCTGTGCTCCCCAGGCTCCTCAGTCCTCCTCTGTGCTCCCCAGGCCCCTCAGTCCTCCTCTGTGCTCCCCAGGCTCCTCAGTCCTCCTCTGTGCTCCCCAGGCTCCTCAGTCCTCCTCTGTGTACCCCAGGCTCCTCAGTCCTCCCCTGTGCTCCCCAGACCCCTCAGTCCTCCTCTGTGCATCCCAGGCCCCTCAGTCCTCCTCTGTGTACCCCAGGCCCCTCAGTCCTCCTCTGTGCATCCCAGGCTCCTCAGTCCTCCTCTGTGCTCCCCAGGCCCCTCAGTCCTCCTCTGTGCATCCCAGGCTCCTCAGTCCTCCTCTGTGCTCCCCAGGCTCCTCAGTCCTCCTCTGTGCTCCCCAGGCTCCTCAGTCCTCCTCTGTGCTCCCCAGGCCCCTCAGTCCTCCTCTGTGCTCCCCAGGCTCCTCAGTCCTCCTCTGTGCTCCCCAGGCCCCTCAGTCCTCCTCTGTGTGCCCCAGGCCTCTCAGTCCTCCTCTGTGCTCCCCAGGCTCCTCAGTCCTCCTCTGTGCTCTCCAGGCCCCTCAGTCCTCCTCTGTGCTCCCCAGGCTCCTCAGTCCTCCTCTGTGCTCCCCAGGCCCCTCAGTCCTCCTCTGTGCTCCCCAGGCTCCTCAGTCCTCCTCTGTGCTCCCCAGGCTCCTCAGTCCTCCTCTGTGCTCCCCAGGCTCCTCAGTCCTCCTCTGTGTGCCCCAGGCCCCTCAGTCCTCCTCTGTGCTCCCCAGGCTCCTCAGTCCTCCTCTGTGCTCTCCAGGCTCCTCAGTCCTCCTCTGTGCTCTCCAGGCCCCTCAGTCCTCCTCTGTGCTCCCCAGGCTCCTCAGTCCTCCTGTGTGCACTCCGGGCCCCTCAGCCCTCCCCTGTGCATCCCAGGCTCCTCAGCCTCCTCTGTGCTCCCCAGGCTCCTCAGTCCTCCTGTGTGCCCCAGGCCCCTCAGTCCTCCTCTGTGCTCCCCAGGCTCCTCAGTCCTCCTCTGTGCTCCCCAGGCCCCTCAGTCCTCCTCTGTGTGCCCCAGGCCCCTCAGTCCTCCTCTGTGCTCTCCAGGCTCCTCAGTCCTCCCCTGTGCATCCCAGGCTCCTCAGTCCTCCTCTGTGCTTCCCAGGCTCCTCAGTCCTCCCCTGTGCTCCCCAGGCTCCTTAGTCCTCCTCTATGCATCCCAGGCCCCTCAGTCCTCCTCTGTGTGCCCCAGGCCCCTCAGTCCTCCTCTGTACTCCCCAGGCTCCTCAGCCTCCTCTGTGCTCCCCAGGCCCCTCAGTCCTCCTCTGTGCTCCCCAGGCCCCCCAGTCCTCCTCTATGCTCCCTAGGCTCCTCAGTCCTCCTCTGCCTCTTCCTGGCATCATCCTGGGATAATCATTATTTTTCTCAGCTCTGGTGTTAGCTCAGCCTTCAATTTCAAATGATTAGGTCTCATTTCAGCCTCTGATTGTTTCCTTTTGGTACCCACCAGGTGGCCTCTGTCCGCTCATGTCTACTCCAGCAAAGGATCAGTTCCCACCCAAGTATGTCTCCATCCTGGTAGCAACGAATGTGTTGCAAAAATAAGCAATTTTGTCAGACTGAAGGTAAGTAAAATACCTGCTACATGTTTCTGGCGAAAGAATGAACAATGCATATTTTTCTTTCTCTTTTTATCCTGTATTTTTATTGAGTAACTATGCTTTAAACTGGGTTATGCCTCACTTTCTAAAGATAACGCACTCTCCCACCATTTTCTGCTCGTTGAGGATTTGGATGGCCAAGATGCCATAGTAACAGGACTGACCATCCTGGGGTCAGGTTATTTCTGTGTTTCAGATCTTACAGTTAACAAGCATGTCTCTATAACAAGGGGTAATACAGGTTAGAAAATGCAGCAGAGTCGCGTCCTAGCCCATAAACACCTCAAATGCGAGTGTGCTATATATAGGACTGTTTTTCTGCTCTGGGCCCCAGTGCGTGCCTGGAACATGCTTTGATTCTTTGAGAGGCCGTGGCAGATGCAGGGTGGGGGATTCCTTCTGGCCCCATGCCAGGTGCTTGGTGCAGCTGCAGGGGGAATCTCCCTGCCTGAGCCTCTTTTGATTGGCAGGGTGGCATCGCTCCTCGCTGTCGTGAAAATGGCAATGCCACTGTGGCATCTTTTGTCACCAGTCTCAGCCGTGTCTGCCCATAGAGACAGGGAGTAAACTCCCTGGCCCGATGCAGACGCCCCTCTAAGTTAAAGCGCAGAAGGACCAGTGTTCCCGTATTCTGTCCATGCGGTGACGGCATCCACGTGAGGAGGCTGGCAAGACCTGGGTAAACTGGCGTTTAAATGACAAGCAAACCACTTAGAAGGGAACATTTGGAACATGATGTGCTGTGAGTTGAAAGCTGCTTTGACGTGGGTAGGGCTCTGGAGGAAACACTTGTCAGAACCAATCCTGCTCTGCTGCACACACAAGAGTATAGTGGTAACAGGGAAATTGCGTGTGTGTGTGTGTGTGTGTGTGTGTGTGTGTGTGCGCGCGGGCGGGCGCGCACGGGCGCACGCACGCACATGTCTATGTGTGCACATGTGTGTGTATGCAAGAGAGAGAGAGTAATAGGGAAATTATATGTTTGTGTATGTGTGTGTGCACATGTGTATGTGTGTGTATGTCCACATGTGTATGTGTGTGTGTGTGTGTGTGTGTGTGTGTGTGTAAGAGAGAGCGAGCACGCTCGTGGAGGTCAGAGGTTGATGGCAGGTGTCTTTCTCAGCCCACCTTAAAGTATTTTAACATTTTTTATTTATTATTATTTATTTGTGTGTGGGCATAGGTAGGTAAGAGGGTGCACAGATAACACAGTGTTTGTGGAAAACACCTTTATCTCCAGAGCCTTCGTGCTGGCCCGATCCTCGAGGTTGTTTTTGAGGCAAGGTCTCACTGGACCCAGAGCTCACTAACTGGCTGGCCGGTGACGCCTGGGGTTCTGCCAGTCTCACCTTCCCCATGTTGCCCCTGGCTTTTGTGTTTGTGTCGGGGTTCTGATGCCCATGCGCGTACACTTTACTGACAATGCCACCTCTCCAGTCCCAACTTCATCTGACTTACTTTAAATGAAAGTATTCATCTCTGAAGTGGAAAGTTACGGTTTCTTCAGAAAGTCAGGTGTGTCAGATGGTGTATCACTAAGGCAGACTCGTGAAGGAGTGATTCCCTGAAGCAGACTCAGGCAAAACGATGTTTTGCTAAAGTAGAAGGACTCTTGATGTTAAGAAGGACCCAGTCGATAGACAGTGCTGGACAGTATTGGTGCGCCTTGTCATTCCTTAACAGTCATCGTTTGTCTCAACTTCATAAACACACACACACACACACACACACACACACACACACACACCCCTTCTCGTGGTGTTCTGGCTGCTTCTGGCTGCTTCCACAGACTCAGCTGATTGAAGGAGTGATGTCAGCTGATCCAGACTCACATAGAGTTTGATAAGACAGACCCACACAGTGAGGAAAGACCCACGGGAGGACACATATTGTTTGGAGGAAATATTACTAAGACCCAACGGACAGTGACGGCAGGCTTACATGACTAGCTTTCTAATGCTCCAGTTCATCCATCTAATGCTTCATCTTCGCTGATCTTCACTTCGATGAGAGGCATGGCGGAGAACTTCTCCTGGGGTCCCTGCTGGTCCTGGTCGTTTCCGCTGAGGCGGGCCACCACTGCGGATTCGTGTTTGCTATCCTGACACTACTGAACATATGATATCTGACAACGCAGATTAAAACTGCCCTGAGGAACTGTTTTTAAACAGGCCCACATCCCCCTTATTCTAATAACCTTTCTTTTCCACTACTTCTGGTGGCTGGTGGGCTAGAAGGGAGGGTAAAACATTTAAGAACCCTTATTAAATCTCTTTTTTTTTTTAAAAAAAAAATCAAATCCTACACATTTCTTATTAAAACTTCAATTTAAGGTGTTTGTTGGGCTGGAGAGATGGATCAGCAGTTAAGAGCAGTGACTGCTCTTCCAAAGGTCCTGAGTTCAAATCCCAGCAACCACATGGTGGCTCACAACCATCTGTAATGAGAGCTGACTCCCTCTTCCAGTGCATCTGAAGACAGTTACATTGTACTTATATATAATAATAAATCTTTTTTTCTTAAAGGTGATTGTTATATAAGCCTGCTTTACCTGAGGTCCATCCCCTGAACCCACACAGGTGGAAGCAGAGAAGTAATTACACTAAGTTGTTTTTAGACCTCCATATGCATGGGTGTCTCTCCATAAACTTCAAGTATACACACAGACACAGACACACACACACACACACACACACACACACACACTCACACACACTCACACACACACTCACACACACATTCCCTGCATGGGTGCCTCTCCATGAACCTCAAGTACACACACACACACACACACACACACATACATACACACACACACACACACACACACATATTCCTGCATGGGTGTCTCTCCATGAAACTCATACACACACACACACACACACACACACACACACACATACACACACACACAAACACACACTCACACTCACAGACACACACATTCATACCTCCACATGTATTCTTTGCATGTGTGCCTCTCAAGTATACAACCACCCACACACACACCCCACACACACTCACACACTCACAACACACTAGAAACAGAACTGTATTATTGTCTTCATTCAAGACTACAGGGGACTGTGCTAGTCAACAAGTAGTAAATTACAATAAAGGAGAATTTCTTCCTCTACAGAACTCTTGTATTCTGTCCATATGTTACATGTCCATTCTTTACAAATGTGTAGGCTGGTCTTCTTTGCATAGGTTTTGAGGACCTGATTCTAGGTAGGCTAAGGCCAGCCTTGGGCGTGAACCCGTCCAGCTGGCCCTGGGAAGACGTCACAGTGGGTGGTGAGGCGCATGCAGTGGTCCTCCCACACAACCTCACAGGGACTGTAATTACCTCACACTTGCTGCTCTTCCCAGGACAGAATCTTCCCAGTGAACGTGGTAGATGTTTCCATTTTAACATTGAGCTCGTCAGGTCCAGATGAAGTGAGTGACCTCAGGTCGCAGAGCTGTATGTGCACAAACTTAGGATCGCCCCCCTACAAGTCTGTCATCTTTGCATGAGAATGCACTTCTGTCTTAAAGTAAGATTTATCTAAACTAAACCTGACCCCTCACGTTCTCTGGTGGATCATTCTGGGAAGTCAACTTTACCGCCCTGATCTCATCTTCTTTACTTCTTATGAAAACCACCACAGAGCCGCCCGGTCTCTCTTCTTTATTGTAAGCGGGAGCCAAGGCGATGGGGCAAGCAAGCGCTGGACACACTGTGGCGGGCCAGCCAACGGGAAGGCGCGGGGCAGCGCTGGCCCTCGCCCAGTGCTTTCGATCAAAATGATTGCTATTTCTTTTTAAATATTTATTTCCTAGAAATAAAAGGAGCTGAAAATTTTATTCAGAACATTACCAGTGTCATTAAGGACATGGGTCCTTTCAGGAGAGGCTGAATGCTAGCTCTTGTCACCTACTGTGGCCAGTTGGAGTTTGCTTCCTGCCATGCTAACAGAACACATGGACCCTGTGCCAAAGACCCGCTGTGGCAGGTGGCCAGAGCCACATGCTTCTCATGCACAGCTGACATTCATGGTTTGAACGGCTTGGCCCAACTGAGAATGATATCAGTATGCACCGTGTGGCTTCTGAAGCTGGCCTGATGGGCCAGGAAGGCTAAGAATTTGTGTTAGTACGCTTTTGTAAATATAAATGCAAATACACACTCACACATACATTTGTATGAAGACATAAAATATGCAGAATGCATATATGTACATGTGAATATTTATGTATATGTACATATATACATACATGGATATATACAAGTAATGTAGGCACACACATATTTGTGATATCTGTATGTATATTCATGCACGTATACATATGAATATAATATGCATATATAACTTTCTCCATAGAGACCAGAAATTATTTTGGTTCCTCTATCAGATATCAGTTTTAACTTTAGCAAAGCTAAAAGCACTACTTCCGTCTTTAGTTTCCACATTTCCTTCCTGACTTCCTAACTCCTTTCCCCCACTTTGTCCTCTGCCTTCCTTCTTTGCCATCGGCGTCTGCTGCTTCCCGCGGCACACAGGTCTCTACAGAACTTAGCGAGAGCTCCTCTCTCCTAATTAGTGGAATACTAATGAGGCAAGACAATTAAAGCAACCACTAAAGCAGCAGATCTGTCTTCTGATGGCCTAGTGTAAGTAGCATGGAGCCTTCTTTAGGTTAGGGTAGGGTATATGTGAGTTGTTTAACTGATATGTTGGTGTTGTGGAGAGAGGGAGAGAGGAAGAGAGACAGAGACAAAGACAGAGACACAGGGAGAGACAGAGACACAGAGAGATAGAGACAGAGAGACAAATACACAGAGATAGAGAGACAGAGACACAGAGATAGAGATACAGACAGATACAGAGACATTGATATAGAGACAGAGAGACAGAGACAGACAGAGAGACAGAGAGAAACAGAGAGAGGCTGTATGGGAGAAGGTCTAGAGGGGAAGAAGGAGGAGCAAGCTGTGAGAGAGACCCAGCCCTGGGATGGTGAGGGATGGGATAGAGGACCCCGGCAGGACGGAGAATTGAGAAGACTAGATTTAAGGAGATTAGATTTGCTGCTTGAGG
This sequence comes from Apodemus agrarius, assembly GCA_964023405.1. Classification (NCBI taxonomy): domain Eukaryota; kingdom Metazoa; phylum Chordata; class Mammalia; order Rodentia; family Muridae; genus Apodemus; species Apodemus agrarius. The sequence continues at coordinate 4,730,820 of OZ030013.1, forward strand.
AAGCGTTGGCCCCTCGCCAGAAGGAAATCAGCGTGGGCTTAGAGAAACACAAGCTCTGAAGACAGGCCTTCTCCGCCATGGCTCTGCTCTGTTTGCTTGGTGTACATGTGGCTGGTTTTCTGGGAAAAATTATTCACGCATTAGTTGCAGGCAGATGTTTGGTTCAATCTGCCAGTTTATTCTGGAAGTTATAAGAGGCAAGGGGTCAGGGTATGGTCATTTCAGTAATTGTGGCAGATGTGGGTTCTGTGATCCGAACAGTGACATGAGACAGAGAGGACTGTGTGTGTGTGTTTGTGTGTGTGTGTGTTTATGTGCATGCATGTGTTCTTATATGTGTGTGTGTTCTTGTGTGTGTGTGTGTGTGTGTGTGTGTGTGTGTGCGCGCATGTGTATGTCCAGCAGCTTCCAGCATTCTTAGATGACTGTATGATCATGGCTGTAGGAGAGGTGATATATCCTGATGCCTCTGAGTGACAGCTCTCTCCTGGGATTATCCTCATCTCCTCTAGAGTGCGATCGCTCGCATCTGTGAGGTGACCTGCCCACAGCTTACTAGTGCCACTGCACAGAGAGGGGAATTGAGCTTTGATGAGGCGTTAGAAGCGTTCTGACAGCCACTGTGGCTGGGCTGTCTGTCACCCTCCATCCACACTTCCTAAGAAACATTTGGCATGCTTCATTCGAAGGACAATTACTCTATGAGTGAATTTAGGGAAATCATTCCCTCTGGAACCCCAAGCAGAGCACAGAGATACGCAGTGTCCCCTGGCAGAGTCCCCCAGTAAATCAAGTGTGCCATCGATTCCCAGTGGGCTAAGGTCTAATATCTCAGCCCCCGGTGCATTGTGGGTGAGATGCTGAGCTACTTCCATTTTTTTTTCCTGCTGCATAGTTTGAAGTTCCCCGTGGCAGAGGGAACAGATAGGCTTGGCTCCCTAATTACATTAGGGAGTATTACGCATGGCTCTGGGCTCTGGTTCCTTCTGCTTGCTGCCATGGCACAGTTAGGAGATTGCTTTTCCTATTTTTGAACCTTTTAGCTTCTCTGGTTCATTTCTTCCCCCTCGGAAACAGAAAAATCCTTGAGTTACTTGTTAACTAGATGTAAATATGAGGCTATGAGCCAAACGCAAACATCGGCGCATGCCTGTAGAACGTTTGTTATAGGCTGGTGGGTGGGGCTTATCCCATGGCTTCATTTATTAGTTGCTTCTTCACTATAAATAATATATATATATATATATATATATATACACACACACACACATACACATATATACGTATACATATATATATACACACACATACACATATATACGTATACACATATATATGTATACGTATATATGTGTGTGTGTGTGTATATATATACATATTATATATATATATATAGTATATATATATATATATATATATATATATATATATAAAATGAGAGTTAGACTTTTTAAAAATGCCAAATATATGTGAGCTCATTCAAGTGTGGGAAGGTCAGTGGGTGTCCATCCCTGAATTCTGTCTTGTTTGAGAGAGGGTTTCTTTGGTTTTCTACTGAGTACCCCAGACTTGCTGACCCTCGAGCTTCCAGAAATCCCTGTCTCTGTCTCCTGCCTCCCCACAGAATCACTGTGATTACAGAATCGTTGCTTCCTGACTTCTAGAGATTTGACCCCAGGGCCTCCTGCTTGCCCGCAAGCATTTTAATCACCGTGCCATCTCCCCGCCTCTGGGAAACTGACTTTTTCTGAGCAGGAGAACCAGATGACTAGAAAGCATCTGGAAAGAGAGAAGTTCCGTCCTCTCTCGTCTATGCTGAAAAGCCCACGGTTTGTCCATTCCATGTCCTCTGCTCTTTGAGCATTGTAAGATGTCATCCAGACTCAGGAAGAATCTGGAAGGGTGTCCTAGCCAAGATGACAAAGATGCAATGTGTGGAAGAGCCTTGGGAGACGAAATTCTCGTTACTGTAGCTGAGGGAGGAAGGAGTCAGTAGCGACCACTGGGGTCCCTACAACAAAGGGGCTATTGAGTCATTACTTGGGGGAACCCATGGGGACCAATTTCAGTACATTGCCTTATTGTGGAAGTATTTTGGGGGACACAGGTGGTGACAAGAGTGGAACATTTCTTTTCTGGAATAAATTATGCTATTAATGATGTGTTCATTTTTAATGTTCCTTGGAGGAGCATGAGGAATGGAATAACCTCTTCCTGTAACATTAAGCTGATATCCACAAGTGAAGATGGAAAAGCCTGTGACCAGGCCATTGATGGCTTACACAATGTTGTAGTTAAGAATGGTATGTCTAACATACCCTTCTTATGCCATTTAATACATAAATGTCATATGTCATTTAGATCCCATGGACTAACAGCAATGTTCAGGATTATGACATTGCTTTTTTATAATGTCCTATGTACTCTTTCTTTTTGTTATTGTTTTGCTTATTTGAAGCAGGATATTGATATGTAGCCTAGGCTGACCTAGAATTTACTATGTAGCCCAGGCTGGCCTTGAACGAACCACCCTCCCTAACTTTATAGATGTGTACCTCCTTCCATTGGTGGAAGAGTTTCCACTAATTCCATTTTCACTAATTGATGAGCACTGTTAATGTTATATAAAACTGTATGTAATTATTAACAATGCCCAATATCTTAATTCTAGTAAAAATGATAGCAAAAGCCTACTTTAATCAGAATTGGAGATAGTCCAAAGTAAACAGCTGGATGTTTTATTTGGATGTTTTATTGTATTGGAGCCTGGGAATGGAAGATTGGAACTTCCAAACTGATTTGGTTTGTGGTAGAGGCAACCAGCTTGCTCATACTGGAGCTAGAGTTATAGAGGAAGGGACAGGCTCGTGAGAATCATTAGTTCTGTTTTAAACATGTCTTTAAGCATCTATAGGAAGAGCTAGGTGAATGTGCCCAGTATAAAACTGGACAAGTGATTCTAGATCTTGGAAAAGTGTTGGTGTCATGATAAATGTTTATGGCTTGTAGATCTAGAAACCTTTGTGTAATACCCTATGGACAAATGTTGAGCTCAGAGAGCTATTGATTACTGGCCAGGAGTCTAGGTGTTACTGCTGCCTGTCAAAAACAGTGGAGTTTTTCAAGACTGCGAGTCTATGCTAAAGGCTACCTGGTTCAGTAATCTACATCAAAAGCAGCCAGGCACAGAGGAGACTCTGGGGCGAGGATTACAAAATGAAGCGGGGCAGCAGAATGGAAGGAGGAGTTCCTCAGTGAGTCCCCCACAGAGTCGCCACAGAGTCCCCAGAGTGCGCAGCCTCTGAAGCAAAGCCATGGTGGTGAATGGCCTCCTGCACCATTGGCTTCAGTGGGGAGGAGGGTGGGTTTCACATGGCTGTTGGAACGAACCTCCAGCAAGTGAGTGGCTCAGAGCACATGGATGTGCTATTACACGCTTCTGGGTGGGTTTCAGCAGCCCACATTCCCTCTCCCGGCCCCAGTGGAAAAACCTCTTCCCTTGTCTTCCTAGAGGCAGCCTGTGCTCGCTAGCTGACGGCCTCGATCTTCAAATCACATCCAGTCTCAGTTTTCACAGTCCTATCCCTATCCAGGATCTTCCCTCTCCTTAAAAAGATGCTTTCGATTCTCCCGAGGGTAGCGTGGATCATTTAAGACAATCTCTTTATCTCATGCCTCAAACCTCTCTGTTGAATTTCTCTTGTCATGTAAAGGAACATTACTGTGGGTGGGGTGTATTAGGATGTGGGCTCGAGGCTTAGTCAGACTCTGGAGCAGACTTAGAGGAATCTGAACAATTAGATTCCTATTCAGAGTTATTCCAGCTTTAAGAAATCGTGTCTTCCTTCGTTCATGATGGGGATATGTCCTGTTAAATTCACAAAAACTTGAAAATAACGTTAAGTTGACACTAAACAACCTGGCTTACTGCTCACTGTTGTGGGAGTGGCAGGGTCCTCCAGGTCACCGCTGTCCCATATCATGTGAGTATCATGCTATATACGGACAACTTGAGAAACAGCCCCAAATAAAAATGTTAAATATGGATTCTACTGATGAACGCCATCTTTGCACCATTATGGAGTCAAATGAAAGCATATGTCAAGTCACTACAAGTCAGGCACCAACTGAATTTTTGTATTTATGTTTATTCAGTAACTGAAATAAACATACCAGGTCAGTTTCATCCACCATATTTTGGATTTGACTTTTGTTTTGTAGATCTCCCTGGAGTAATAAAGATTCGGGGAAATCATTATTTAAACTTTGTATATGCAAAGTCTAAACATTTTAAAAGGAACCCAGGAAGACATGCCCAATAAGTGATTGAGCATATGGGTCTATATTTTACTAGAGTCTAGTATTGTAATAAATTATGCATACTTTATGGATCTAGAAACAATTGTCTAAGATCTTTTAGATATGACATTTGTCCTTTATTCTGGCTATTATGTGCCATTGTGAATGAATGTATAATAGTGCTATTGAATATGATGCAATAACTAAATTAATGAATCATAGAAGCCCCAAATAACTGCTGTTCCTTATGGAGAATGTGGTAACAGAACCAAAAGAAGTATGTCCAGCCAATGATTGTTATCTCATTAAAAACATATAGGTATATGCCATGATTTGGTTCTATCCTCTATTTCTGAAGAATCCTGTAACACTTTACACTATTTTAAAAACACGTGATGCTAAAGAATACATATTTGATTCAGGAACGATATGGGGAAATTAGTCATTAGGACCAAATGAAGACAGAGGCAAAGAGTAGTGAACACAGAGGAATGATGGGGAATTGCTTTGGGGTTGAGATGGGGTACAGGTGAGGATGAGGTCACATGGTACAGACCATGGGCAGCAGCTGGGGTCAGAGGATGAGGCCATGATACAAACCACAGGGACAGCAGCTAGGAATCTACTACAGAAGGGAGACAACAACTGAATATCACTGATGTCCACCACAGGGAATACCTCTGAGACTTGCTGATTTGTTTGTTTTTTCCTTACTAAAGAATTTTGTGGAGCTGGAGAGATGGCTCAGTGGTTAAGAGCACTGACTGCTCTTCCAGAGGTCCTGAGTTCAATTCCCAGCAACCACATGGTGGCTCACAACCATCTGTAATGGGATCTGATGCCCTCTTCTGGTGTGTCTGACGACAGCTTCAGTGTACTCATATACATAAAATAAATAAATCTTAAAAAAAAAGAAGTTGGGTATGTGTGTGTGTGTTTGTGTATTTGCATGTATGCACATGTGCATATGTGGATGGATGTGCTATAGCATAGTCCATTAGTGGAAGTCAGAGGACAGCTTGTAGAAATCAGTTCTCTCCAATCATGTGGATCCTGGGGATGGAACATGGCTTGGTCCATTTTGACAGCAAGCATCTGTCTCATTAGCTCTTAGTTTTGTTTTTGTTGTTGTTTAGAAGAAAAATCACCATCAATTCTTCTCAAGAACTTTAGACAAATCTTTGTAACAAGAACATTCAGTATTAGAAACACACATCTGCTTTTCCCAAGAAGATACTTTGTATCTTAAGCCTTGCCCGGCAGGGGATGAAGATGCGATTAATCCTCTCTAATTAGCTGCGGGGTAGACACTTCTGTCTGATGAGCCTTGGTTTCCTCATTTTTTAAATGGGCATTTGGATCAGATGGCTCTGATGATTGTGTAAGCTGTGATATTTTATATCCTTCTTTGAAACCTCCAGCTCCATCTAAAAACACAGTTTCATGTTCTCATTGGAACAATTCGGCCAAAGCATAATGGGGAAGAAAAGAGACAAGGGATTTGGTTTCATTGTCAAATGTGTCATTCCTGTGCAGGCTGGAAAAGCAGCCTGCTTGCCTGCGAGCGAGCGTGCTTACGCAAGTCATTTAACCTCCAAAAAAATGGTAAAAAAGAAAAATGGCAATGACAGAAGAGTTGGGTGGTAATTCTCTCACTGCTATGGGAGGCAGATAAGCACGTTATCCACTCACGAGAAGGAAATTGCCAGGAAGGGGGAAATGGATAAAGGGGAATTGAAAGCACAGTGTAAGATGTCCATCTTATCTTCTGGTCGGAACTGGCCAACGTGGACCCAACTGTAGTATGAAATTATCTGACAGGAAAAGAGCAGGTGTGCTTAGAGGCCACTCGGTGGTGATGCGGGCAGAGGGAGGAGTCTGCGGTCTGCTGGGCTTTTGGCAGGTGGGGTGATGGGTGGAGAGGCCCAGAGAGGAGCGACCAGTGGGATGGAGAGAAGGGTTTGCTAATCTGCCTCTCCCAAATGGAGACCCAAACCTTAGGCAGAAAGGAAAGAAATGTAATGCACAAAATCAAGCAATCTTCTGGCTCCCAATGAAGTGAGGCTAAAAGGAGAAGAAAGCCTGGGAGACACAGTGGCTGTGTTTTTGAATAATTGTGAGAGGTGAAATCTCTCCTTGTGGAGGGAATGAGGGGCTGAGACAAGGAAAGATCAGTAGACGGGGACAGTGAAAGTGGAGCGAGGGTCAAAACTGGGGAAACGCGTCCGTGGTGAACTTCCTCAGGTTGTTAAAGGAGCCAGAATCTACAACACTTGATTTCTGTACTGCATTCATGTCTGATGAGACTGTTCAGCGATTTCTCGGTGAACTATATATACTCTCAGTCTATATCAGTGAATCGGGTATTTTTTATTAACAATATAAAAGTATCATGCTTAACTTTGTTTTAAATATAGGAATAAACATGTCTTTACTTGCTGTAACTTACAAATTATATTTGTCATTTTTCTCCTTTCCTTCCCTTCTTACTCTTTCTTCCTTCCTTCTTCCCTTCTTCCTTCCTTCCTTCCTTCCTTCCTTCCTTCCTTCTTTCTTTCTTTCTTTCTTTCTTCCTGCCTTCCTTCCTTTCTTCCTTCCTTTCTTTTCTTCTCTCTTATTATTACTGGCTGTGTTCTCCTTTCCAAGATCAACCCAGATCCTTTGCCAAGACCAATCCGTAACAGAGGGGACTTATTCCCAAGAAGGACTTCGTGGTTCTCCGGGAAGGTTGGCAGCAGCAGCGGTGGTCAGCTGCAGAGAGCTGCTCCATACAGCCTCACTCTTGATTACCCTATGACATTTTGAGCCCCGCCTTGACAGATCAATGTTCCCAATAGACTAACATAAGTCTTCTGATACATAGGTGAACTGACCTGCAAAAGGAAACCATCCCAAAGCCGTGTTCAAGTCACCCATTTCCAAGCCGTTGCCCTCTGGGTGATACTGCCCCTCCTTCTGTGCTGTTGTCAGCCCTCACAGGGAGACTTCCTCCTGCGAGCTAACCGGCTGTCTGTCTCTGATATTCACTGTGAAAGATGGTACAGGGGGTGGGGAGAGCGAGCGAGCGAGCGAGCGAGAGAGAGAGAGAGAGAGAGAGAGAGAGAGAGAGGGAGGAGGGGGGCACATGGCATATTTAATCCATACCCAGCAACAGAGGACTGTGAGGGCCTGCTGTGTGAGTAATCGCTGAGACTTGTCAGCTGGCCGTGTGCATGATCGCTGTGACTGGCCGACAGGTGCAGGCTGAGATTCCGTGACTTCCTGTGGCCACCCTTATTCTGATTTCACTTTGATGAGATTTTTACCGGGCAGTTCCAGTTGCATGAGTCACCCATTGGTCAGGGTAAGGCCTGGACCTATCCTTACGGTATCCTTCCGAATCGCTGTGGCAGCGGATTTCCATGCCTCAGAGTCAAGGTTAACCATACCAGTTGAGATAGTAACTCTGTCTTGCTATCTTTTCTGGCTTCCAAGGGGCTCAAGCTAACCAGATTGCGGAAAAAGTGTTACCCCATCAAAGCCATTCTGTATCCCCTAATGCAGTCTAAGACCACAGAGCCCTAAGCTGTCTCAGCCAGCAGATTTAAGAGTCCCAGAGGCAGGCGATGAAATCTCTACAAACAACTTATTGGATGGAACCATAATGTATACGAATACCAGAAAGTCCACTGTTCCCTGGACTTTTGCTCCTTCCTGATCCTTCTCAGACTTTTTGGTCAGACTAGGAGAAAAGAACATCTCATTAAAAATATCTCATTCCTTTCAAAAAGTCATAAGAATCTACACCTATGTGTGCACACAATAATAGTTCCCTCAGAGATACTCAGCCTAACCAGGAAAGCTGTGGCTGCATTGCCTTACACAGCAAGTGGTCTCTGCAGATATAGCTACATGAAGGCTGTTGAGGTAAACAGCATATCTTGCATTGTCTAGGCAGGATATATGAAACTTCTATGATGCTCATATAAAGAAAACACTAGAGTGGTGGGCCACAGAAGGAAGGGATGGGGGAAGAGAAATGTATATGTATGTATGTATGTATGTATGTATGATGTATGTTTGTATGTATGCATTATGTATATGTGTATATATTATGCATGTATATATGTTTGTATATATGTGTGTATGTATACATGCATGTGTGTATATGTAGGCATGTGTTATATATGTTTGTGTGTATATATATGTAGGTATATATGTGTGTATGTACATATGTATGTTTGCATGTATATATGTATGTATATATCTATGTTGTATGTGTATATATGTGCTTATATGTGTGCATGTGTATGTATATGTATATATGTATTTGTGTGCATGCATGTATACATGCATATATGTATGTGTGTATGTATGCATGTGCATATGTATATATGTATATGTGTGCATGTGTGTATGTATGTATATGTATATATATGTGTGTGTATGTATGTGTGTATATATATGTGTGTGTATACACACACACACACACACACACATATATATATATATGTGCAATGTATCACATACGCTAAACTATATTGTATTCTTGGCTGTGAAGATGAAGGAAGGACTCGGGAGCCACTGAAGGCATAATGCAGTTGCGCTGTAGAAGCTGATGAAGGCCACATCCTCTAGACAGAATGCCTCCAAGCCAAGGCTTTGATTCTGGCTGAGGGAAACTTTCTTCTAACCCACAGCTCTAAAAGATAACAGATCTGTGGTTCTTTTTTTTTCTTTTCTTTTTTCTTTTTTTTTTTCTTTTCTAGTTGGAGAAGTTTTTTTCTGGTCTTTTTTTTTTAAATTTTATTTTCTATATTATTTGTTTACATTCCAAAGGCTTTCCCCTTTCCCAGTTCCCCCCTCACCATGTGTCCCATAAGTCCCCCCCCCCCACGCGCGCATCCCCAATCACCCCTCAACCCTTTCTTTCTCTGTTCTGGTACTCTCCTGCAAGACTGGAATCAGTCTTTTCTGGACCAGTGTCCTCTCATTCCGTCTCCTTAGGAATCTTTTGTTTGCTAATTGTGCCTTGAGTGTTCAGAGCTTCTGGGCTCATTAATATCCACTTATCAGTGATTGCATTTCATGTGTATTTTTTTGTGATTGGGTTAACTCAGGATGATATTTTCCAGATCCAACCATTTGCCTACAAATTGCATGAATTCATTATTTTTAATTGCTGAGTAGTATTCCATTGTATAAATATACCACATTTTCTGTATCCATTCCTCCTTTGAGGGACATCTGGACTCCTTCCAGCTTCTGGCTATTATAAATAAGGCTGCTATGAACATAGTGGAACATGTGTCTTTAGTGCATGCAGAGGAATCCTCTGGGTATATGCCTAGGAGTGGTATGACAGGGTCCTTTGGAAACATCATGCCCAATTTTCTGAAGAACCGCCAGACTGATTTCCAGAGTGGTTGTACCATCTTGCAATCCCACCAACAGTTCCCCTTTCTCCACATCCTCTCCAGCACCTGTTGTCTCTTGAGTTTTTAATCTTAGCCATTCTGACTGGTGTGAGGTGGAATCTCAGGGTTGTTGGATTTGCATTTCCCTGATGACTAATGATTTTGAACATCTCTTAAGGTGCTTCTCAGCCATCTGAATTTCTTCTGGTGAAAATTCCTTGTTTAGCTCTGTACCCCATTTTTAATAGGGTTATTTGGTTCTTTGGGGTCTAATTTCTTGAGTTCTTTGTATATATTGGATATTAGCCCTCTGTCGGATGTGGGGTTGGTGAAGATCTTTTTCCAATTTGTTGTTTTGTCTTTCTGACAGTGTCCTTTGCCTTACAGAAACTTTGTGATTTTACGAGGTCCCATTTGTCAATTCTTGATCTTAGAGCATAAGCTATTGGTGTCCTGTCGCATAGATCCTGGCAATGAGGGAACTGTTCCATGAGGGACTCCATCACTTTTGGTTAAAAACTCAGCCTGCCTTCAAAAATTGTATATCCAGCTGTCTTCTTAGGAGCCATCACTGATGTTTCAAATACGTCTCAAGCTCAAAAGTGGGTGACCTCTCCCCCACATGAGGTACTGTCCAATGTCACTCTTTTTTTGAGTGGAACCATCTCCTTCACATTTATTCAAGCCAGAATCCCGCATCATCATTTCCGTTTCTCTCTCACAAGCCCAAGGCAGACCTGTGGACTTTATGCCCTCACCTGTCTGAGAAGGGAGGACCAGACAGAAGTGACCCAGAGGCACAGAGATTCAGGGCAGGGTTTAAAGGTACCTGGTGATCAAGTGAGAGCGAGCGGGGAGGCAAGAAGGCTGGCCCAAGCCCACAGCCCAGAAGGCGTCCTAGGCCAGGGAAAGAGAACGGGAAGGTCCTCTCATGTGACCCAGGACAGTGACACCCTCAGCCTAACAGGCACTCCCTGACAACATTCATACAATAAAGGAATGCAGCAGACCTTTCAGCGGCGGCGTGCAGAGATGAGAAGTGGTCAGAGGAATAGAAAAAAATGTGGTAGTTAAGTCAAAAAGATGACTAAACAGTGTAAAATCAGAAAGGAGATATCACTGGGTCACAGAAACCCGTCACTGACAATCACGGCAGATCAGCCACAGACCTTGATTAGCACAGGCCGCAAGAAGTCAGGGCTGACGACAGCCAGCAGACCTTGATTAGCACAGGCCGCAAGAAGTCAGGGCTGATGACGTGAGTCTATAAAGGGAACAGTAGCTTGAAGAAGCCGAAATTTGAGGGCAACGCTGTTCTTTTCAGATGTGCGTGACTACAGTGTGCTTAGCTCATGAGTTACCGCTTGAGTTCCCCTTCACGGCTGCCAGCAGGTCTTTGTTCTGGTTTCATTTCTGTTGCTGTAATAAAATTCTGTGACCTAAAGCAACTTAGGAAAGAGGCTTATTTTAATTCCAAGTTCCAGGTGATGGCCCCTCTGGCCTGGAAGTCAAGGGAGGAACTCAAGGGTAGGACCTCGAAGGCAACACTCTTCCACACGGCGTTTCCTGTGACCAAGAACCTCACTTCACAGCCGAGAAAGGAATGAGACGGAGACTGTGGAGGATGCTTGCTGCTGCCTTGCAGGCAGTTTTATGCTTGGATCGCCTATTGTGCATCTGCCTAGGGAGTGGAGCTGCCCACAGTAGGCTGGGCCTTTCTACATCAGTTAATAACCAAAACAGCCCCCCTCCGCCCCCCACAAGACATGCCCACCACAGTCCACACTGATCTAGGAAATTCTTTAATTGGAGCTTTCCTTTTAGTTGTGAGATGCCAAATCTTTCAAGACTCCATTTTAGAGAGCCTGATGTAAGTCTAAACTCAGCTAAACTAATAGGCTGGCACCTAACATTAGTTTCCCAGTTGACCACCCCAACAAACCTGAGCCGAGCTCCAGTCTCTAGGCTAATCTACAGCAAGAGCAGCATTTACAGGTTATTCCCCCAACAAAACTGCACCCCCCAGGTTAGAAACCCACCCCCCTGCCTAACGACTACCAATGCAGACTGGAGCAGAAATTGAGTTTATGGTATGACTCCCAGCACCAGCCGACTATACTAAAGGCCTCAATAGCCTTCCAATTAGATGCTTGCGCAATACTCCCCCGCTTGCTTCTTACTATAAAGGCTTGCCCTGATAGACATTCGGGACTCCTCTCTCTGCCAAAACTGAGCTGCTTGGCAGTGGTACAAGGGCGTTGGGGGTGGGGCAGGGGGCGAGCTAGCTCCAGTAGAATAAAGACCCTGCTGTGAGTTGCATCAGATTGGCTCCTGTCTGGATCTTTTGGGATCACTAACATTTCCCTGGCACTACAGTCGGTTATAGGCTGTGTCAAGCTGGCAGTTAAAAGTCACCCAAGACAATCTTCAATTATTTATTTTTAATCAAAGCGATCCGCGTACCGTACCAAGCTTTAGGAAGTCAGCTGGCTGGAGGGTGAGTAAGGATGCCGCGCACACCTGTCCACCTCCAGGACTTACTTCCAGCATCACATCGAACGTCCCCACTGAGGCTGCTGCCCACCGCTGTGTTCCTAGGTACATTTACGGTACGTCTCGTCTCCCTGATAAACTATCTGCTAAAGCCACTCGAGTGAAGAAACGCCCATGGCTTTGAACGGTTCAGGCTGCCAGGGGGGAAAAAGCATGGTGGTAGAAGCCTGTGATGGGGGTGGGGTGGGCGGTCTTCACATCTCGGTGCGTCAGGGAGCAGGGAGCTTTCGAACTAGAAGCAGCTTCCACTCTCAACGGCCCCGCCCTCATCCGCTCACGTTCCCCAGGTGTCTTCTATAACCTCTCAGAACAGTGCTGTTTCCAATCTTTAAGCACGCGAGTCTGACGGGAGCATGGTTTACATCCAAACTACAACTACATCTAGTGATGTTAACTTCAGACATTCCTCCCTCCACCCCTCTCACTGTAACCTCTCTCCATATCCCAAGCTGCCCTTGTACCCTTGGTAATCCCCGGCCTCAGCCTCTAGGATTACAGACGTGAGCCACGAGACCTGACTCCCTTAAGACACTTCTATTGCCTCCTTCCTTTAAGAGAGAAACTTGGAGAAGCATGAAGGAGAATTTGGTGCCCCACCTCATATATTTTCTTCTCCACTTTTCCTTAAAATGGTTAAAAAATAAATATGCTGTTCACTAATAATTGTTTGTGTTGTGCCACAAAGTACATGGCTATTGCCTTTTATGTCATAGGTAGCTTACTTTTTCTCTTTCTAAGATTTATTACTTTATCTTATGTATATGAGTACACTGTAGCTCTACAGATGGCTGTGAGCCATCATGTGATTGCTGGGAATTGACCTTAGGGCCTCTGCTCGCTCCGGCCCCACTCTCTGTGGCCCAAAGATTTGTTTATTTAAATATTCGTTTGTTTATTATATATAAGTACACTGTAGCTGTCTTCAGACACACCAGAAGAGGGTATCAGATCCCATTACAGATGGTTGTGAGCCACCATGTGGTTGCTGGGATTTGAACTCAGGACCTTCGGAAGAGCAGTCGGTGCTTACTCCACAGATGCTGGAACATAACCAGATGCCCTTCTCAGTAAGGCAGACACCGAGAAAACCACCCAGCGCCACCAAGACCTGGCTTTGGAGTGGCTTCCACTGACTTTTTCTACATTTGTGCTCCATTTTACCTCAGTTGCTTTGTAAAGCTCTGTGTAGAACTTCTGTATTCTACATAGCACTCTCTGCTCTCTGGCCAGAATTTTTATAAAGGACTGGTGACTCTCCCCTAAGCCTCTAAAAGATGCCCCCAGAAAGTATTTCAGGTGTCCTACGGTGTCTCCACCTTTGTGTTTGGCCTTTTGGGTCTTCCTCTGCCCAAACAAGGGGATGTAGACATTTATTTTCCATGTTTTTAAATATTGTTTGTATTAGTTCTTTGAGAACTTCACACAGTGTGGTTAGTTCAGTCACGCTCATCTCCCATTTCCATAGACCCACCCTCTTCACCCAACCTTGAGTTTTATCCTTAAAAGAAAAAAAGTGCCGGTTGCTATGAACATAGTGGAGCATGTATCCTTATTGCATGTTGGGGAATCTTCTGGGTATATTCCCAGGAGTGGTATGGCTGGGTCCTCTGGAAGTATCACGTCCATTTTTCTGAGGAACCGCCAGACTGATTTCCAGAGTGGTTGTACCAGCTTGCAGTCCCACCAGCAGTGGAGGAGTGTTCCTCTTTCTCCACATCCTCGCCAACACCTGCTGTCTCCTGAGTTTTTAATCTTAGCCATTCTGACTGGTGTGAGGTGAAATCTTAGGGTTGTTTTGATTTGCATTTCTCTAATGACTAATGATGTTGAACATTTTTAAGGTGTTTCTCAGCCATCCGAATTTCTTCAGGTGAAAAGTCTTTGTTTAGCTCTGTACCCCATTTTTGGATAGGGTTATTTGGTTTTCTGGGGTCTAACTTCTTGAGTTCTTTGTATACATTGGATATTAGCCCTCTGTTGGATGTGGGGTTGGTGAAGATCTTTTCCCAATTTGTTGGTTGCCGATTTGTCCTTTTGACAGTGTCTTTTGTCTTACAGAAACTTTGTAATTTTATGAGGTCCCATTTGTCTATTCTTGCTCTTAGAGCATAAGCAATTGGTGTTCTGTTCAGGAATTTTCCCCCTGAGCCAATGTCCTCAGAAGCTGGAAAGAACCCAGATGTCCCTCAACAGAGGAATGGATACAAAAAATGGGGTATGTATACACAATGGAGTACTATTCAGCCATTAGAAACAATGAATTCATGAAATTCTTAGAGAAATAGATGGAGCTGGAGAACATCATACTAAGTGAGGTAACCCAGTCTCAAAAGAATACCCATGGAATGCACTCACTGATAAGTGGATATTAGCCTAGACTCTTGGGACACCAAAGACACAATTCACATATCAAATGATATCCGACAATAAGGAAGGAGTGGACACTGGTGCTGGAAAGGATCAAAACATCAGTGTAGGGGAATACCAGAACAGGGAAGTGGGAAGGGGTGGATGGGGGAACAAGGGAAGGGAAAAGGGCATGTGAGACCTTTGGAGGATGGGGAACCAGAAAAAGGGAAATGAAATGTAAATATAGAATATATCCAATAAAAAAAAGAAATATAAAGTCAAAAAAAGTAAATAAAAGTGCCGGTCGGTGGTGGCGCATGCCTTTAATCCCAGCACTTGGGAGGCAGAGGCAGGCGTATTTCTGAGTTTGAGGCCAGCCTGGTCTACAGAGTGAGTTCCAGGACAGTCAGGGCTACACAGAGAAACCAAAAAAAAAAAAAAAAAAAAAAAAAAAAAGAACAAAAAAGAACAAAAAGCTCGTGGAGTCTGATTTATGCTGTCCAGCTACTCTTGAGAGTGTGCTGTGCCCACGTTTATAGTCAACTTATTAGGGCTTCCTCCATTTAAGGAATCTGGCTGTGATTGGCCATAGCTCCTCAGTTAGCAATGGGGTTCATGCCTCCGCTCCACATTCTGGGAGTTTGTCTGGGCTTGAGCACGCGTAGGCTTTCTGCCTGCTTGCACAATTGCTGTGAACCCATATGCACAACTCGATTGTTGTGTCCAGGAAACGCTGTTTACTTAGCATTGATCATCTCTGGCCCTGACAATATTTCCATTCCCTCTTCTGCTGAGATTGCTGAGCAAGATTGCTGAGCTTTGGGGGTAAAGGGGGAGCATTCTCATGTTCCTCAGTAGAGTCCACACGTGTCTAAGCTTCTCTCAACTGTGACCGTGACACAAAGCCTGGACCTTGAACATGGATTTACTCTCGTGTTGCAGAACGGTTCCACCATATATATATTCTTATGTATCTATCTTTCCATCTGGTCCCTTGATAGGACCGCCCTCAGCATTTCCTCTCCTGGTACTCTGCCGGCTCCACCCAGACGATGCCTGTTAAGCCATCATCTTTCCGCTTCTTCTGTGAGTGATCATTTTTGTTTATTGGGACTGAGCCCGCTCTGTTCCTCTGATTGTACTGGGATTTATCATGAGTTACATGACTGCAGGCAGAAGAGAAGGAACTTGCAGAGGAAATAACTGGGGGAACACGTCAGATGTTCTTAGGGAGTAGGGACGTGAGCAGAGCGAACAGCCTGGAGGAGACCGTCCACATCTTTTAGAGTTCAGGGCTCTGGATTCTCAGTTAAGGCCCCGGCTGCACTGGTGATGTATCTCATTGCTGTGAAATGTCGAGTGGATAAAATGTGAGGAATAAAGAGATGATTTACCTCACAGTTGAAGGGTGTAGTCCATCATGGTGGAAGGTGCTGTGGCAGAGCCATGAGGTAACTGGTCCCATTGCAGTGTTGGTCAAGGAGCAGAGACAGCAGAATGCTGACACTTTCCTTGTTTTTCTTCCATTGTCAGTCTTGCATCCAGGCCCCTGAAAGTGCTATCCATATTTAGGATAGGCCTTGTCTGCTCTGCTTTTCTTTGGAAACACCCTCATAGACATGCCCAGAGGTATGTGTGTGTACTATTGTAAATCCAGTTAATCTGACCATGAAGATAAACCATTCCATTGGCCTCAGTGTGATGAACCTTCTTTGCCTCTGTATTTAGCTATATCTATAGTTCTACAGCTCAGTTTGGCCCAAGGTCTGCTTCTTGCCTTTCCTCATCCTTCAGTAACAGCAAGACGACCTCCAGCTTCCACGAGCAGCCTTTTGTCACCAAGTTTGTTGTTCTGGGATTCTCAGCATCCCTCTGCAGTGTGTCAGTACAAATTAGCATTCACTGGCCAACTCCACAGTGGGGCTGGACATTGTTCTGTTAGCTTGTAAATGCCTGATTATTTGGAATCGTTATACAAGCACAGGGTATTCACATTCCTAGTTCCTGGAACATTTGGTCGCCACCCATGAACTCCACAGTGCTCTGGCTGTCGCCTCAGCCAGCAATTACCCATGCCCAGGCTCCATCCTGAGAAGGACTGGGGTGGGGGAGGAGACCTTGTTAGCCAGGTAGTGAATGAGCTAGGCTCCAAACTCCATGGTAACCCCTCTTCTCAGAAGACTCTTTAAACCTCTGTGTTGGTTCAGATCCTCTAAGAAGACCCAAAGATGGGAGTGAGAGAATAGTCAGCAGTGATGGTAATAAAGGGAAGAGAAGGGAGAGCCTCCAGACTGCAGGGCTGGCTCCTGTGACTGGACAGGGAGAAGAGGAATGAGGTATGAGGACCCAAGATCGCAGAGAAGTTTGTTTTGGAAATATTCTGACTAGATTGATGGGGGAGGTCCCATTGGAAGAGCCTCCTGTTAGGCCCAGATCTCTGAAGAATTCAGCCATTAGTTTAAAAATGTGTGCCCAGAATGAGTATTTCTTCTACAGATAATCCCTTGAAGGAACCCTAAGCCGCATGTTCATGCTCGTGGATGTTGCTAGATAGATACTGTTAAACAGAAGTGTCAGAGGTGGTTGGGAGGAGGCTGTAGTCCTGTGGTGAAAGTTTTGCCTCTCACGCACAGGGCCAAAGATCCCATCTCCAGAATTACTAAAAGGACACAGGTCTGGCTGCTAGAAATCTATGAGCTGAGTGGAAGAAGGAACCAAGGAATGCCATGGCCAGTGTGCGCCTTTCCTTGGAAGGCCTTGTTCCCAGCTCAGTGACTCAGCACCTCTGTCTTATGCACACGGTCTTTCTCGGGCTGGAGGCTATCTGCCAAGGCTCTGGAGAAATGAAGCTTTCTGGTTCTGACTCATTGGCTGGGATTGGGAAGTGAGATCTAAAGGCTGCCCCCTCTACAGCCAATCTTGCTCTTACGTCTCCCACTCCAAGCCTGCCTTCCAAGGCACGCATGCCTCCAGCCCTTCTACTTTCTTCGAGATACACAGCAGGAATCAATTTGTTTCTGGTTAGCAATTCTGTGTGCAGACACAGAGCTTGCAGCTCTTTCTTCGACTAATTCAACAGTCATTTATCTGTCCTCTCTTCACCTTCGTAAATGGTGACCAATTGTCTTCCACTATAGACTTTTCCTGTCTGTCCTTGCCCTTCCCAGTAAGTTTAGGTAAGGGAGTGAGGCAGCCTTAGTGAGGAGGACCAGCTCCGTGTGTGGTCAGGAGAGTAGAGGGCAGAACTGAGCAGTGCCACACATGCGTCTTCAGAGTGGGAAGCAGAGACTCTTCCCTTCTAAGGGTTCTTGTATTTTTCCTTTTGTTAGCATGTCTTCTATCCCACCCACTGGCATCATTAAAGATGATCCTATTAATGCGTGACATTCTTTTACTCTAAAAATTCCCCTATCTTTATGATTCTCTTAGATTAAGAAAGTACAGCTTTCAAAAAGTGTAGTTTATGAGTCAAACATGCTCATAAATTCTTGTAATTCCTGAACTCCAAAGGATGAGGGGCAGTAAGGACATGAGCCAGGAGCTATACAATAGGTTCTAATCAAGCTGAGGCTACAGCGGGTGAGACCTGTCTTTCTCCATACCCAAATTCATCCCAGAGAGAACTGGTCTCCCTGGAGTACTAACACACAGGCTTGCAGGAGGGACAAGCCACAGTCAGAGACAGCAAGACCAGTTAACACCAGAGATAACCAGATGGTGAAAGGAAAGTGCAAGAACATAAGCAACAGAAACCAAGGCTACTCGGCATCATCAGAGCCCAGTTCTCCAACCAGTGAGCCCTGGATACCCTAACACACCAGAAAAGCAAGACTCTGATTTACAGTCACATCTCATGATGATGATGATAGAGGACTTTAAGAAGGACATAATTCATAACTCCCTTAAAGAAATACAGGAGAATGCAGGTAAACAGCTAGAAGCCCTTAAACAGGAAACACAAAAATCTCTTAAAAATTATAGGTAAACACAACCAAAAAGGTGAAGGAATTGAACAAAACCATCCAGAATCTAAAAATGGAAATAGAATCAATAAAGAAATAACAAAGGGAGACAACCCTAGAGATAGAAAACCTAGGAAAGAGACCAGGAGTCATAAACACCAACAGAATACAAGAGATAGAAGAGAAAATCTCAGGTGCAGAAAATACTATAGAAAACATTGACACAACAGTGAAAGAAAATGCAAAATGTGGTCATTTGCACCAGGGAGCCAGGAGACTCCACATCCTTCTGTGCACAGCCTGCCAGGAGAGAGTGATCTCCCAGCAGTGCTTTCACTTCTGAGCACAGAGGTGAGATCTCCACCTTCTCTCTGGAGGGGAAGAGCTAGGAGCACACAGGGCATAAGATCAGTGGAGCAGCTGGGACAGAAGTCTTCCTGCCCGCAGCCATTTGCACCTGGGAGATGGGGAAACTCCACAGCCTTCTGTGCATAGCCCACCAGGAGAGAGTGATCTCCCTCTTCTGAAAGCAGTGCTTTCACTTCTGAGCTCAGAGGAGTAAGGACACAGGCTTACAGGCCCACAGGAGGCACAAACCCCAGCCAGAGACAACAATACCAACTAGCACCAGAGATAACCAGATGGCAAAAGGCAAGCACAAGATCCCTACCAACAGAAACCAAAGCCACATGGCAATATCAGAACACAGTTCTCCCACCACAGCGAGTCCCGGATACCCCAACACACTGGAAAAGCAAGAGTCAAATTTAAAATCGTATCTCATGATGCTGATAGAAGGCTTCAAGAAAGACTTAAATAACTCCCTTAAAGAAATATAGGAGAGCATTGGTCAACAGGTAAAAGCCCTTAAAGAGGAAACACAAAGATTCCTTTAAAGAAATACAGGAGATCATGGGTCAACAGGTAGAAGTCCTTAAAGAAGAAACACAAAAATCCCTTAAAGAATTACAGGAAAACACAAACAATCAAGTGAAGGAACTGAACAAAACCATCCAGGATCTAAAAGTGGATGTAGAAACAATAAAGAAATCACAAAGTGAGACATCTCTGGAGATAGAAAACCTTGGAAAGAATTCAGGAGTCATAGATGCAAGCATCAACAACAGAATACAAGAGATAGAAGAAAGAACCTCAGGTGCTGAAGATACCATAGAAAACATTGACTCAACAATCAAAGAAAATGCAAAATGCATAAAGCTGGTAACTCAAAATATCCAGTAACTCCAGAACACAATGAGAAGACCAAACCTAAGGATTATAGGTATAGACAAGAGTGAAGATTTCCAACTTAAAGGGCCAGTAAATATCTTCAAAAAATTTTAGTAGAAAACTTCCCTAACCTAGAGAAAGAGATGCCCATGAACATATAAGAAGCCTTCAGAACTCCAAACAGACTGGACCAGAACAAAAACCCCTCCTGGCACATAATAATCAAAACACCAAATTCACTAAACAAAGAAAGAATATTAAAAGTAGTAAGGGAAAAAGGGCAAGTAACTTATAAAGGCAGACCTATCAGAATCACACCAGACTTTTCACCAGAGACGATGAAAGCTAGAAGATCCTGAACAGACCTCATACAGACCCTAAGAGAACACAAATGCCAGCCCAGGCTACTATATCCAGCAAAACTCTAAATCATCATAGATGGAGAAACCAAGATATTCCATGATAAATCCAAATTTACAGAATATCTGTCCACAAATCCATCCCTACAAAGGATAATTGATGGAAAATGCCAACACAAGGAGGGAAACTATGCTGGGCGTTGGTGGCGCACACCTGTAATCCCAGCACTTGGGAGGCAGAGGCAGGCGGATTTCTGAGTTCGAGGCCAGCCTGGTCTACAGAGTGAGTTCCAGGACAGCCACGGCTACACAGAGAAACCCTGTCTCAAAAACAAAAACAAAAAACAAAAAACAAAAAAACAAAAACAAAAAACCCCAAACAAACAAACAAACAAAAAAAGGAGCAAAACTACACCCTAGAAAAAGCAAAAAAGTAATCTTCAAACCCAAAAGAAGATACTCACACAAACCTAAAAATAACATCAAAAATAACAGGAAGCAGCAATCACTATTTCTTAATATCTCTTAACAACAATGAACTTAACTCCCCAATAAAAAGACATAGACTAACAGAAATATTTCTCATGTAAATCTTAAATTTTATCAGAAAATGTTTGTAATTCCCTTTTAATTAATTTAGGAATTTTTTTATGCCTACCATTTTGTCTGAATCATTTTTCATGATAATCTTCAATTTTAATGTCTTTCTATATATTTCCTCTATTTTATCAGAATTGTTTTCAAAGTTAATCTTTGATTTTATCACAAATGTTTCTAATTCCACCTTCAATTAATTTAGAAAGAGTTTTTATATCTACCATTTTATATGTAAAATTTTCCATGAAATAGTCAATTTTAACATGTTTGTCTATGTATTTCTTGAATTTCACCAGAAATATTTTCCAGGTAAATCTTCAATTTTATCTGAAAATATATATAATTCTACCTTCAATCAACTTAGAATTATCTTTATGCCTATCATTTTATCTGTATAATTTCCATGATAATCTTTAATTTTAACATGTTTTTCTATGTATTTCTTCAATTTTATCAGAAATATTTTCCATGTAAATCTTCAAGTTTATCAGAAAATGTTTATAATTCCATTTTCAATCAACTTAGGAATACTTTTATGCCTACCATTATTGACTCTATATAAAATTTTCCACGATAATCTTCAATTCTAACATGTTTTTCTACATTTTCTACAATTTTATCAGAAATAATTTCCATGTAGATTTTCAATTCTATCATAAAATGTTTCTATTTCATATTTCAAAAAAAAAAAGAAAATGCAAAATGCAAAAAGCTGCTAACCCAAAACATCCAGGAAATCCAAAAAAGATAAGGAAGGACATTTCATACTCATCAAAGGAAAAATCTACTAAGATAAACACTCAATTCTGAACATCTATGCTCCAAATACAAGGGCACCCACATTCATAAAAGAAACGTTACTAAAGCTCAAAGCACACATTGTACCCCACACAATAATAGTGGGGGACTTCAACACCCCACTGTCATCAATGCACAGAATTTCAACTGAGGAATATATCTTATTGCCAAGAAGCATATAAAGAAATGTTCAACACCCTTAGTCATCAGGGAAAGGCAAATCAAATCAACCCTGAGATTCCACACTAGTCAGAATGGCTAAGATAAAAAACTCCTCAAGTGAGAGCAGATGCTGATGAGGATGTGGAGAGAGAGGAACACTCATCCATTGTTGGTGGGATTGCTAGCTGGTATAATCACTTTGGAAATCAGTCTGGCAGTTCCTCAGAGAATTGAACATAGTATTACCTGAGAACCCGGATATACCCATTCCTGGGCATATACCCAAAAGATGCTCCAACATATAACAAGGACACTGGCTCTACTATGTTCATAGCAGTCTTATTTATAATAGCCAAAAGCTGGAAAAAGTCCCAGATGTCCTTCAATAGAGGAATGAATACATAAAATGTATCACATTTACATAATGAAGTACTACTCAACTTCTTTTTTCTGAGACAGGGTTTCTCTGTGTATCCCTGGCTGTCCTGGAACTCATTCTGTAGACCAGGCTGGCCTCGAACTCAGAAATCTGCCTGCCTCTGCCTCCCAAGTACTGGGATTAAGGGCATGTGCCACTACCACCTGGCACTACTCAACTATTAAAAAAACAATGAATTCATGAAATTCTTAGGCAAATGGATGTAACTAGAAAATATCATCCTGAGTGAGGTAACCCAATCACAAAAGAACACACATGGTATGCACCCACTGATAAGTGGATATTAGCCCAAAAGCTTGGAATACACAAGATACAATTCACATACTACATGAAGCTCAAGAAGAAGGAAGACTAAAGTGTGGATACTTTGGTCCTTCTTAGAAGGGGGGTACAAAATACCCATGGGAAGAGATACAGAGACAAAGTATGGAGAAGAGACTGAAGGAAAGGCCATATAGCCACTGCCCCACTTGGGAATCCATCCCATATATAGTTACCAAACCCAGACACTATTGTGGATGCCAAGAAGTGCTTGCTGACAGGAGCCTGATATAGCTCTCTCCTGAGAGGCTCTGCCAGAGCCTGACAAATACAGAGGCAGATGCTTGCAGCCAACATTGAACTGAACATGGGGTCCCCAATGGAGGGTTTAGAGAAAGGAATGAAGGAGCTGAAGGGGTTTGAAGCCCTAGAGGAGGAACAACAATATGAACCAAACAGACCACCCCCCAGAGTTCCCAGGGACTAAACCAGCAACCAAAGTAAAGAGGTCAGCTCAGAGCCCTTAGAAAATTCCACCAAGCACCCTCCCCTCTGGAAGGGAGAGGCTCTTTATATTCCATAGAAAGACCACAGGGGGGACTGACTGTTGGTCACCCACAGATGAGGGAAGCATTTGCTACCTCATTCCCTAAAGACCAATCAGTTTAAAGGGCGCACTGTTCTGCCAATCATATTGTGCTTAGTTGCTGATGCTGTGTTCCAACCCTGGGAACTGTATAAAAACTCGCCTAACAGGCTGCCCTGGGTCGCTGCCATACCTTTGGGTCTGAGATGACCCCAGCGCACTGGAACAATAAATTCTTCTTGCTTTTGCACTGACCCAGCCACATATGTAGCAGAGGATGGCCTTGTGGGACTTCAGTGGGAGGAGAGGCCCTTGGCTCTGTGAAGGCTCGATGCCCCAGTGTAGGGGAATGTCTACAGGATGGGAAGCAGGAGTGATTGGGTAGGTGGAGGGAACATCCTCATAGAAGCAGGGAGAGGGGGGATGGGATATGGGGTTTTTGGAGGGGAAACCAGGAAAGGAGATAACATTTGAAATGTAAATAAAGAAAATATCTAATAAAAAATTCAGAGAGAGAAGAGAAGGGGACTGACTGAGCCTAGTGTAGGTTTCAAACATTCCATTCCCTGGTGACTAAGCATTCAAATTTATGAGTTTATGAGGGCAATTCTTATTCAAAGTGCAACACAAGAAGACCATGGGTCCTAGAGCCAAATCTAATAGAGAAATTGGAGGCTGAGGACATAGTTTGGTGGTAGACGGTTTGTCAAGCACATAAAAGGCTCTGGTTCTGTCCTAGCCCCAAAAAGAAGGAGAAAGGGAAGAGAGAAAAACAAGTAAGGAAGTTAAGTGCCTTTTCTAGGACAGATGCAGAGCTGAGAATCCATCTTCCTATAGTGGGACGAAGCTTGTCACAATAGCTTGGATTTACGTGTGATCTTCTGTAGCAGAAACCATTTCACCTTTTGAGGTAACCTTTACAGAATCATAAAATCAATCAATTTTATTTGACATCCAAATCAGTGTTCTGCCATGAATAAATGCTAGCATTTTACCTAGAGAACAAAACTGAAAAGTTCTGTCTCTTGGGTCAACCCTCTTGTGTCCACTGATCCTGGTAGCTCCCTTGACAGTGCTTTCTGTGTTCACATCCTGCCATGGGCATTGAAAATAAAATGGTGGATCCAAAATGCATTGCAGAACAGTGACTCATTCTCCCTTATATCATGATTGGTTGGCATCCACAGGAACCTATGTTGGGTAAGGCATACAACAGGGCCAATCATAGCTAGGAGAGAAATATTTGGTTTTGTGAGTTTCAAAAGCTAAGTGATTCCTGAAGTAAATTATTTTTATTCTGGCTACTTGTTTTGAGACAGGGTCTTCCTATCCTGTTCAAGTTTGATTTAAACTTGGGAATCTCCAATATCAACCTCCTGAGCATTAGAATTGCAGGTGTGAACCACTACAGTCAGCCACTCACTTCCTATGGATGGAGGTTCTAAGAGAAGCGTGAAGTGTGTGTGTGTGTGTGTGTGTGTGTGTGTGTGTGTGTGTATGTGTGTGTGTGTGGTGTGTGTGTGTGTGTGTGTGTGTGTGTGTGTGGTGTGTCTGTGTATGTGTGTGTCTGTGGTGTGTGTGTGTCTGTGTGTCTGTGTGTATGTGTATGTGAGAGAGTTATTCACGTACATGATTATAAGTAGTTTCAAAGAAAACATTTTCTAGTTCTAATGTCTTGACAAAGCTGCCTTCAAAGATACTTCATAAGCCAAGAAACCTGTGTACTGATATAATGATTTTCAGCCCACTTCAACACAAAGGTATTTGATTCCAGATTTCAATTCCATGACCTACAAACTGGCTGCTTTTGAGCAAGATCCTCAACGTCTCTCTGTGCCTCCATTTTCTCAGCTCTAACAATGGCTATTTCTGAGTCTTAGGAGGTGTTATGACTGCAGTGCCTCGCGCAGGGTGACTGCTCTACGTTGAGAGGAATGAGGTGTCTGATGCACATTAGAGACTTCAATCAGGCCACAGGCTGGAAAGGGTTAATTACTGTGACTGACAGTACATGGGCTAACTCTGGGGAAAGCTCTAAGATTGGCACTGGCTTCAGCTCAGGTGAGCCTGTACATTCTGTGGTGAAGCTGTAGGCACGTTCCTTACCCAGTCCGGGTGTAATTATGTTTCATAACTGTTCGAGGAGGTATTAAATGAGATAGATCACGGAACACTTAACTTAGTGACTGCTTCACAGTTCATATTAAGTGCATGGAACTGATATTATCCTTCACATACACACACACACATGTGCCTTGAGTGTCAGCATGGGTTTACACGGGGTGAAGTATGAGCTTAGTAAGTTCATGTATGTAAGAAAGTAGACATGCTATCTGCAGGAAAGGGCCTGAAGGAAAGGATTCAGGCTGACCCTCTCTCAAGGCGGCCCTGTGCTGCGCATCCTCAGAATGATCAGAACAGCTCCTTAAAAACTTGTCCTTGGAGCTCTGGGCCAGAGCGTGGGGTTGCTGAGGTGAGGCTGCTGGGCCGAGTGAAAGAACGTGAGCTCCTTCTCCCTGGGAACCGCATTCTTTTGCAGAACGCATCCGATTGAGGCTGAGTGTACCGTCATGAGTCCCATACTATTTTTGCCTGAATGTCCCCTCAAATTTCACGACACCCATCTCTGTTGCATGATAGGAAGAGATGTGGGCTTTGAGGGATGGATTCCGCCAAGAGCAGGGGCCCCACTCTGTGCAAGGGGAGATGACTCACACGGCAAGTGCAGTTCAGATTTTTTTTTAGATGATTGTTTTTGGGGTTTTGTTTGTTCGGTTTTTGCCTCTTTATCTTCTGGCGTGTGAGGATGCCACCTAAGGAGGGACAACAGTGGCTGTTTATGTGCTCACCCCTCGGAGTGGACAGCAGTGGCTGTTTATGCGCTCACTCCTCAGAGTGGACAGCAGTGGCTGTTTATGCGCTCACTCCTCAGAGTGGACAGCAGTGGCTGTTTATGCGCTCACCCCTCGGAGTGGACAGCAGTGGCTGTTTATGCGCTCACCCCTCGGAGTGGACTTTCCAGCCTCTGGAGCCATGAGACCTACGGCTGTGCTCTCTGTGGACTACTCAGTCGCATATCCATTATTATAGCTACACAAGTGCTCTGAGATGTGGGCTGACAGGCCGCAGAGGACAGTGCGCAACATTGCCAAGACATTTCCTCCTGCAGAACTTTCAGCAGCCAATGAAATAGGGGAACCTGAGCTGGGCACATAGCCGAGTGCACAAAGATTGCCCAATCCACCAAAGAGAGAGAGGAAGGGAGAGGGAGAGGGAGAGGGAGAGGGAGAGGGAGAGGGGAAGGGGGAGGGGGAGAGGGAGAGGGGAAGGGGGAGAGGGAGAGGGAGAGGGAGAGGGAGAGGGAGAGGGAGAGGGAGAGGGAGAGGGAGAGGGAGAGGGAGAGGGAGAGGGAGAGGGAGAGGGAGAGGGAGAGGGAGGGAGGAGGGAGGGAGAGAGAGAGAATATCAGATAGCAGGGGAAAGGCAGGCAGACTTCAGGAATCCTGTGCACTTCCCAACCCGACCAACCTGACCTTCTCCCAAATGCAACCACAAACCATAGGAAAGATGAAATATTTAAATGTGAAAGTAAATTACACTATCATTTTGAGCTCATGATGCCATTTAGGGACATAAAAAAAAAAGCTTTCAAAAGAGTAACAAATTCGGCTGTGGC
This sequence comes from Apodemus agrarius, assembly GCA_964023405.1. Lineage (NCBI taxonomy): Eukaryota > Metazoa > Chordata > Mammalia > Rodentia > Muridae > Apodemus > Apodemus agrarius. The sequence continues at coordinate 4,757,486 of OZ030013.1, forward strand.
TTGACTGGATTTCCCTCTCAAAAAGCTATGGGTTTGGAGAGATCTCCGTTTTTGTTTGTTTGTTTTTAAATTTCCAGTTTACCTCTGTTTGGAGACCTTTGGAGAAGATCCCGAATGCCGGCAGGAGAATCTAACAGTACATCTTTGTTTAACAGTACATTCTTGGAGAATTTAACAGTACATCCCCCACCCCATGCATGCATGTGTGTATCACTGTTTTAGCCCAGGCTAGCCTAGAACTCACTGTGTATACTTAAGTCCATTTCCAGCCTCTCCTGAGTGTCGCGATGGTCTGGCGTCTCGGTGAGCGTCTGACACACACTTGCCTTGTTTCCAGGCCCCTCTTGGGAGGTGTGAACGAGACAAACCCACCAGAGAAAATCAGCCTCTCCCCTCCACGAGGCAAAGCCTCCTCCAGCAAGAGCAGAGCAGATAGCAAGAACGCGGAACTCACTCCTGGAGCTTCTGCAGAGAAGCGGCTCCAGCACTTGGGATGAGAAGTCCTGGGCCCCTGCATTGGCCACTGAGGGAGATACTGCATAGAGGGCACCGCCCACGCAGTCGGACGGACGGACGGACGTTCTCCGGAACCGGGAGGCTGTGCGGCCACATGGAGAGGAGGTACCTTTGCTTTCAGAAAACCCAGCCCCGTGTTTAGTCTCCAGATCCTTCTAGGTTGGATGCTCTGGGAGAAATCCTTACACCATCTCTGATTTTAGTAACCTCACATGCCACATGATGGTTCCTGGGTCATCTCATGGCGCAGTGCGTGGGAAGGCACTTTGCTAGTGGCCGAAGGGTCACAGATTGTGGTTTACTTTATTGTTTCTGTAAAACACACCCTGGTAGCCAGTTCTCAAAGGAGTGGTGTTGGTGCTCTGGCTGGGCTCCACCCCCACAGTTACCTGGCAACAGCCAGGCAGGCCTGGCCCACTCTAAGAGGGGCTGATGGCCCCTCCTCGCTCTTGTCCTCTTCCTCTCTTTTCTTTTGCCCCCTTGCCCCCCTCTCCCTTCCAGCCCCTCTCTCCACGTGGTCATGGCCGGCCTCTACTTCTCTACTCTCTCCCTCTCTCTGCCTTTCTCCGCCTCTGCTACTGTCTTAACTCTCCTCCCCATGCTCTGAATAAACTCCATTCTATACTCTACCATCATGTGGCTGGTCCCTCAGGGGGAAGGGATGCCTTGGCCGCCGAGGCACCCCTCCCCCACACACCACATAGGACATATTCTTATGCCACTTTCTCTGTTTATGATCACGACAAGCACTGTACTACAGTTTTCACTAGATAAATGATGATAAAAAACTTGGACTCAGGGGTGGGGTGGGTGCGGCCTGAGGAGGTATCTCCATTGTAAAGTGCTTGCTTTGTAAGCGTGAAGACCTGGATTTGGTCCTGAAGACACACTTAAGAAAGCGGGAGGAAGTCAACATAAGCTGCGCAAGGGTGGAGACAACAGATGTGGGCGATGTGGGAGGGGGAAGGGAGGGGGAGGGGAGAGGAGGGGTGAGGGAGGGGGGAGAGAGGGGGAGGGGGAAGCCACAAGAGGTAAACCTACACAAGGAACTACAGGCAACTGAGGGATGCTGGGAGCAGGAGAGGTGGTCTTCTTCACGGAAGAGCAAGCCAACTGGCCAGCTCTGAAAACATGTCTGCAAGTAACAGTATTCAGAACGAGCAAGGTACAGTTAGAAATGTATATGCATGGAGAGATCAAGACAGGGTATATGGGGGGGGGTTGGAGGCAAAGGTGGGAAGGGAGAAACGTAATTATATTGTAATCTCAAAAATTTTAAAACAATATTAAAAAGTTAAACAGAATATAATGGGTGGGTTAATTAGACTCAGATAATAATAATTAATAATAATAATAATAATAATATTCCTATTTAGTCAAAAGAAAGTCAGGGGTAAAGAAATGATGGCAGGGAGACCCCTGGCCAGCTAGCTTAGTCTGATTTTCAAGCTCAAAGACAATGAAGAGAGTATGCCTGAAAAAAGCAAAGCAAAGCAAAGGGAGGGGGAGGGGAAGTTGGAAGGGGAGGAGAATAATAATAATAATAACAGTAATTACAGAATGTTTGAGGAAATTCACCAAAGTTAATCTCTGACTTTTATAGAAAGAAAGAAACAAAGAGAGATGTAGGGAGGGGGAAGGAAAGAGAGAGGGAAGGAGGGAGGAAGGAAGAACAAAACATGGACTCAGAGTCAGCTGCTTATCCTCAGATCATTTATTTTTTAATTTTCTATGACCTTTGTTTACATTCCAAATGCTTTCCCCTTTCCCAGTTCCCCCCTCACCATATGTCCCATAAGTCCTCTTTCCTCTGCCCATTCCCCAATCACCCCTCTCCCATTTCTCTGTCCTGGTACTCCCCTAGGATACTGGATCCAGTCTTTCCAGGACCAGAGCCCTCTCCTCCCTTCTTCTTGGGAATCATATGATTTGCTAATTGTGTCCTGAGTATTCAGAGCTTCTGGGCTAATCCAGATCATTTTTTAAAGATGCTTATCTATTTTGACAAATACAAAGTGCCTACTGTGTGCCACCTGCTGCTGAAAGACTTCACACCAAAAATCTGTCTCATTAAATTTATTTTTAGTCCTGCTTGGCTTAATTGTCAGCTTCACACAACCTGGATTCCTAGCCTGTCTGTGGGAGATGGTCTAGATCAGTAACAGAGACAAGCCCTTTCTTAGGCTGGTGGTCTTGGGCTCTACACAAAAGCTAAAGCGTGAGCCTGTGAATAAAGATGCCAGCAGCAATGCTCCTCCAGGTTTCTTCCTCACGTTTCCAGCTCAGTTCCTGCCCTGACTTCCCTCAGCGAGGGACCAGGACCTGGAAGTGTAAGCCAAGTAAGTCCTTTAGTTTTCTGAGCTGCTTTTGACCAGAATGGTTTTCAGAGCAACAGAGGTCAAACTAGAGTCAGTAGAACAGGAAGATAAGCAGCAATCCAAGTGAGGTAAAACAGAGTTGGAAAGGAAGGAAATGGTAGGCTGGAATCATAGTTTCTACCCCTCCCCCTCTGCATGTTATCTGTTGTATTCATTTTGCTCTCCCTCCCCCTCCCTCCCTTCCTTCCCCTCTCTGTCTGTCTCTGTCTTTGTCTCTCCCTCCAAATCTGGAGAGCCACAAGAGAAATGGGAGTTACTTTGGGGATTAATTGGTCTGATGAGTTTTGAAGGTGTTCTTCTTAAACTTCTGAGCCACTTAAAAGCAACAAAAAACAACACTCAAACATATTCCAGCAAAAAAAAAAAAGTTAGAGAATCTCTTTCTTCCTTCGTAATATTGTTAATTCTGTGAGAAACTAATCAATTTAAAATTGATAAAGACATAGATTCAGGAACACACTGTCCAGACCTGTTCTGAAACATCATGAGATGCACTTACTTCTCTGACCTGGTTTCCCTGTTACTGGGAAGCATGGCGCTCTGAAGAACAGGCAAGCACTGGCTGTCCTTAGACCAAGGCTGCGATCCTTCCAGGACTGTGTCCTTTAAAATCATTCAGGCACATGGCTAAATAAAAATTCACCTATAACATATCCACATATGTTGAACAGGCTGATCTTTTTGAAGAAGGAAATATACTTTTGGAAATATTTCTTTTTGGAAAAAATGTAAAATATAGATTTGTGGAAAAACAGAAAATTCTCTCTCCCTCCCTCTCTCCTTCTCCCTTCCTCTCTCTCTTCCTCTCTTCTCTCTCTCTTCCTCTCTTCTCTCTCTCTCTCTCTCTCTCTCTCTCTCTCTCTCTCTTTCTCTTTCTCTCCCCCCTCCCCTGTCTCCTCTCCCCCCTCTCCTCCCCACTTGATAACTCTTTATATTTTAGATTCTCTTGAATGATGTGCATGGTATGTCTCCAATAGAGGTTTGTGCATATGAGTTGTAGGTGTGTGTGGATGCCAAAGAAAGCACTTAATCTTCTGGAGTTTTGTGAGTTGCCTACTGTTGTGTTTTCTAAAAAGATAAGGAGAAAAGGAATATGGTGGATTTACAGTCAGATGTGGGGTATGGGGTGTCTCTGTGGGCCTGTGCTGAGGCATCCCTTCCCCATGAGGAACAAACCACAGGATGGTATAGTATAGAATAGAGTTTATTCAGGGTATGGGAGGAGAGTTGAGAGGGTAGGAGAGAGACAGAGACAGAGACAGAGAGAGACATGAGGAGGAGGAGGAGGAGGAGGAGGAGGAGGAGGAGGAGGAGGAGAAGGAGGAGGAGAGGCCTGCAGGAGGGAAATGGGGAGAGAGGGGGGAAGGGAGGAGAGGACAGAGTGAGACCAAGAAGGCAAGAGAGCATGAGAGAGAGGAGGGGGCGAGCATCCCCTTTTATAGCCAGTTAGCCACACCTGGATGTTGCCTGGTAACTGTGGGGCGGAGCTTAGACAAAATGCTAACACCTACTGTGCTGGGTACCAGACTGAAGCTCTCTGCAATAGCAGCATTCTTTTGAGGGATGGGTGAGGAAGGGTGGTGGGAGAGTTTCAAGGCAGGGTTTCTCTGTGTAACAGCCCTGGCTGGCCTGGAAGTCCCTCTGTAGACCAGGCTGGCCATGAACTCTGTGAGTTCAAGTTTAATCTTCCAGTGCTAGGATTAAAGGTGCATGTTACCCTGCCCAGAATGCAGCAGCAAGCATTCTTAACTACTGAGCCATCTCTCTAGCCCCTCCTTTGGTTTTTCTATAAGAATTTCAACTTTGTGTTCCCATTTAAACCTACCTTTTCGAGAATTATCAACATATCTCCTCAGGGTTGGGCGGTGGAAGCACTAACATGGTGGATGGTGTGTTCGGAATCTCCAGTCACGTGGTCCTCACAGCATCCAGCCGGCTCATCTCTGTGAGGTGAACGCACTCTCCTACATTCGTACTTATTAACTTTGTTACTTTAGTTACCTGGGTTTAATTCCTGAGACTTTCCATAAAACAAACAAACAAACAAAATACCATTGTTTTGAATTCTCTATGCAGCTAGGCGGTTGCCTGATGTTTTAACATCCATTCATTCCCTACTTGAATGTTATTGAACATTGGTTCAGTTCCTGGTGGATTATTACTCACCTCAAGAAACTCAAGACATTTCTCTTATTTTTGGTTTTGTTATAGAAGCAGAGCGTGGTGAGGGAGAACTATGGTGAATTAAGAGTTAAAATAATTTCAAAGGTGTTTGACCTTCTGGTTGTGGCTTTCCCATCAATATTTTACATATTTGGGCTCACCCAGGACAGAGAATCCGGTCACCTTGTTGATTGGGCGTCTGAGTCTGGTGTACATCTCTCGTCCACACCTGGTCCTAAGTATAAAGATGAAAGCAGTGGACAAGAATGGACTACACTAAATATGTGGTAACATTAATAGACTCTTACTCAGGAGGAAACATTCAGAATGACACACCACTCAAGTTTAACAACGAAAAATGGCGTCTTCTCCTACTACTGTCTTTGACCAGCCTGGAAAAACACATTGATATTCTAAAGAGACGTCTGCGCTGTTTTTCCTTGGCTGCTGGGCTCTCTGATGAACACGGAGGCTGCTGTTTCATGTTTGCACAGGAACCAGTCCCTGTGATCGGGAAGCATTGCAGCTTGTCTGAAAACATTGGTAAACAGCAGCCTGAGAAGAGGCAAGCACCCCTTCAACATCTGTGCATGACAGGTACAGCTCCCAGGCTTGGGAATAGATTTCCCCAGAGGTGGACTAACCTGCTGTTCTCAGTATGAATTGTGTACACAGAAAGTAAGACTGAACAGGGTCTGGTATTTTTCCAAGCACATGCTTGGTTTCGGTATTATGCTGTTCTGTTTTCAAAGTCAAGATTCGGATAAGCAGCGTCCTTCCTGGGGTCAACTGCCCTACTGGATACTAGAGATTTGCTGAGACTATGCCTGTCACTTCTGTATCCTCGTTAGCGAGTATTTGCTGCTTTGCAGATTCCCTTGTTGTTTTGAGACAGTCTAGCTATGTACATCTGAGTAGTCTAGTGCTTGCTGAGCAACCCAGGCTGGCTTTGAACTCCAAAGGATTCTTCTTCCTCAGCTTCTTTGGTGGTAGGAAGAGGGGCTATGTCAGCACGCTCAGCTTTCTCTGACTAATTTGTATTATTATAATATTAATTTAGAATTATTTTCTTGGAATAAATCTGTTCTGCAATGTTAAATGTGCTTGTCAAACTCCACATGCCCCACGTCTCCCAACTGGAAAATCTTACTCCCTCTCCCTTCTTCTGAAGAATTAATTCAGAACCAAGGACTCAAAAGGCACAGGGAAATGATGTCAGGAAGGTTTGTGGGTTTTTTTTTTCCTTGAGAAAAAGTAGCTCATCTTGGGTCAGTGCTTTAGATAATAGAGTTTAACTGTGTCACAGATAGAGAAGAAATATAATAGCAAAGTCCCAATTAAATTAAGGTGACATTTCCCCTTTGAAGGGGTTATTATGAAAACACTCATTTCTCCTTGTTTCCTCCAGGCTGTATTTTGCACAACCTTTTTTAAAAGTTTGTTTTGCAGATAGAGCTCATTTTTCCTTTCTCCATATGGAGACATGTGTGGGGCTATTTTGCCCCCAGGAGGCTCCGACCAGATCTATTTATATGGTCAAGTAGACTAGGTCATGGTCAGGCACCAGATCAGGGTAAAATGAGAACTGGGTTTCTCAAGAATAAGAAGCATTTGTTTTCCTCCTGGTACTATTTAGCAGTAAAGGAAATAAACCACAAGCTCTTAAATACTACAAATATGTATAAATTTGGTTCTACCTAGACAGGAAAAAAAAAAGAATTAATGCAATCAGCATATTGTAAAGCTCCTAGCAACCTATAATTTAGCAAGGGTCTCTTCACTCCCTCCAGGCCATGGCTGCTGCTGTAGTCAAACATTTGTAAAGCATGTTTTTGATTGATCTTTTCAGTTGTCCATCCATCCATCTATCCATCCACCCACCCACCCACCCACCCACCTGCCCATCCATCTGTTCATTCTCTTTATTATGCACCACTGTTTGAAATACTAGTTTATACAATAGAGTAGATATACTCATAATGTTAACAAGTTGGTATCAATGAAAGCCAAGGGAGCATGCCGAACAGTGTTGAGAATGGTGACTATATACTTTGAATAGAATCTCCATAAGTGTCCGGATCTTGAGGCTTGAATGATAGCAACTCAGTATCACGATCAGAACAAGTCAGAAATCAAAGCCATTAGCAGGGCCTTGTTCCTTCCTTCTGCTCTATCTTCAGTGGATACTTTGTTGACTGATATAGCTTCTCCTTCTCTCCACTTTATCTGTAGGAGTGGATACTATGTTGATTGTTGTAGCTTCAAACAGCCCTAGGAATTGCGGGATTGCAGATAAATTACCCAGATTACTAACTTGGTTCTCATATGAGTTCCTACTTTATTTCACTTCTGTGTACAAATTTCCCTCTTCATGTAATAATAAAGATATAAATCATTTGGATTAAGGGACCACCCTCTTCCATATTAACTTCACCAGACTATCTACTATCTATCTATCTATCTATCTATCTATCTGCTATCTATCCATCCATCCATCCATCCATCCATCCATCCATCCATCTACCTATTACCTACCTATCTATTTATCCATCTATATTTATTTTTTGTGTGTTTATGTATTTGCATTGTGTCTGGGCGTGTGTGTGTGTGTGTGTGTGTGTGTGTGTGTGTCTGCATGTATGTGTTTCAGCAAGAGGTTGACATCAGATGCCATTTCTCAGTTGCTTCTCCTCTTTAGTATTTATTTATGTCTGACACAGGTTCTGTTACTGAACCAGAATTTCATTAATTTAGCTATACAGGCTGGCTAGGAAGCTGTAGGGTGCTCCCTTGTCTGCCTCCGCAGCCTTGGGATTATAGGTGCATGTTGACACACCATGATTGAGTATGTGGGTCCTGAGAATTGAAATTCGGTCTTAATGCTTTGTGGCAAATGCTTTACAACTGAGCCATCTCTCCCTTCCTTCATCTGAAGTTAACTGAGGGCATTTGCCACTGCTTCACTTCTAGATAATGTCACTTCTGAGGTCGTGCAGGGAGTGTATCATCACTGACTTCCTTGACTTATCTCCTTACTTATTCCTGGAGAAATTGAGGATGGCCATGGATAACGGTACCAAATCCCATGGGATGAGCAAGGACTGAAAGGCAAATGTCAGATGTGTGTGAGAATGTGTGCATACATGTGCGTGCATACACGCTTAGTGGTAGAGGTGCAAGTGGCATACATTTCAGGCCATGGCAGTGCCATCAGCAAAACATCACTGTTGTTGATAGCAGTACACCAGGAGATTATATGGCTACCTAAACTGGGACATGAGCCCATAGAACTGTGGTCCTTGCTTTAGTGTCATTGCTGACATTAAATGCTGACATCATTTTCTTCCCAAGTCTTGGAAGTTATTGTTTGCTTGTGTGGTGACCAGTTGAGCAAACAGAACTACCAGGGAGGGATTCAGCAGTCAATGTGGCCCTCCAGGCCAGAGGGCAGGTATAAATTTGGCAGAGTTTGCCCCAGCATTCAAAGTAGAGCAACCTGCTTAAAGTGGCTCCACCCCAAAATCTTCTCTCTAGAGCTGGCACTACAGCCTGTCCAGGTGTGGGGCAGGGACTGTTGGGAAACTGACGTAACAACTGAAACCTCTTTATCCATATCCCGAGGTAGGGAAGGGTAGAAAAGTTTAGAGCTGGAAATACAGAGTGTAGATTCAGGCATGGCTTGGGTTGTTACCATACTTGGTGTCTTCAAAGGTCAACCTCCCTCCTGCCACCGCGGAGTACTCCTGTGCCTGAACCAGCTTCTGCTTGCCTACTCGCAGCAACTGAGCGCCACCTCCCTCCCTAGCTCCTGAGCAAGCGGCACGCTTGTTTCAGGAAGATGGGGCTCTTCTTAATCTGTACAGCAAACACACAGTATCTGGGTCCCATTTGTTCTTCTAGACCAGCCCAGGAATATAAAGCTTGGAAAAGGAACAGGGAAGGCAGGGCTGCATTATAAAAAGGACCGTCCTTCAGCAGCTGCTGCCTGGAGCCTGTTCCTTGGATACCGGTGTCTGCTCTGGTTTGATTTCCTTCAGATCTTGCAGCCCGCGGTGTGTTCTTTGTTGTTGTTTGTGGGTGGTCTACAAATCTGGCCTGAAGTTGTGCGCATGCTCTGGCTAGCAAAGGTTGCCCTGTGTCTCATCAGCCTCATCCATGTCCCCACCACCAGCCCCCTGTCATCAGAACCTGGAAGCAGACATTTAGAAGACCTTTGTTTCTCGCCATCAAAAAAGGCCTTGGGTCAGTCTCCTGTCCTCACCACCAACCTGAGGTCTTCTCTGATCACCCAGATCTCATCTAGGCATGAAAATGAACCCGAATGGTGCTAGATCTTTAAAACTGACTACTAATACATTTCTTTGCAAAGGTCTATTGTCCCGTGCGCAGTGCACAAGAAGACCATCTTAGCTGCGTGCAGACTACCCTGGAGGAGGGAGGCCAAGCCACTCCATCTCCTCTTCCTTCCTTCGTCGTCATCCTGACTTCCTCTTGGAGGCTGTGGAGGAACTGTGGACATCACTAGATTCTCACGAACCACAGAGTCTCTGTGCCTGTTCTTCATAGTTTTGTGAGTTCTTTCAGGCATGAGCAGCAGGGGACTGTCAACATTAGAGAAACAAACCTACATGTTAAAGAACAGGTGTCCAATAGGAAAACCACAGCCTGCCCAGGGGTGCTCTCACTGCAGAAGCCAGATGGACGAGCCCCTACAAGATCTCTCCCTTCTCACTTCGACAAGGTGTGGACCTGGCAAGCCCTCTGATTCTTGTTCTCCTATCAACCGTTTTATGGTTAGGGTCAGTCAGTGGGGCGGGAACCTCATCTGGATGTACTCTTCTGTCTCTATGCCACTGTGTTAAGACAGAACCTTAGTGTTTTTAAATCTCCATCTTCCTCTAGTAGAAGACAAATCCAAAACTCGGTGCAGGTGTATCTTTACCCCCGCCCGCTAGTCACTCAGCTTGGATCCACTGAGGGCTTGAACGCGCGCTTGTTTGTCACCTGTTCTTATCTGGGATGCTCGTGTTCTATTTGGGTAATGAAAGGCATTCTCGACTATTCAGAGCATGCTGTTCTGTGATAAATACATCCTTTACAGACTTCTGAGGTGGTGCTTAAACTTGTTCATTCATAGAAATCTTCCAGTTATAGTAATTATAACAGAACAACGCGACTTCTGCTCTCAGGATTTTTTGTTTCATCCCCCCTCCTTCCTGGAACCAATGAGAATTTAAGATGTTGTTACTTCAGGGGCAAGTGTAAGAGTTGTAACATGACACCTGAAACACGCTAAGGCTGTGCCTCAGTGTCCAGAGCGAGGTGTGATTTAGGAGCAAGAGAATCTAGGCAGCGGTTCTGATAGGGGATCAATGAGAATACAGCCATGCTTCTTGATGTGAGGGCCAGCGTGGATGCTGGGTTCTCAACACTCAGTCATCAGAAGTCATATTTATTTCTCTGCTGGAGGATAGAACTCAGTGGTTAAGGACTTGTCAATGCAGAGACAGTGCTGGATTCAGTCACAGGGAACAGAAGCATTCCTTTCAGTGTTAGATGCAGGTAGGAACCAGCTTAGAGCAATGAAAGCAAGCAACTATCACATGCTTCTTCTCAGGGTCATGACCTGGTGGGTCACCTACCTGTGTGGGTCATCTACCTGTGTGGGTCACCTACTTGTGAGAGTCACCTACCTGTGTGGGTCACCTACCTGTGTGGGTCACCTACCTGTGTGGGTCACCTACCTGTGTGGGTCACCTACCTGTGTGGGTCACCTACCTGTGAGAGTCATCTACCTGTGTGGGTCACCTACCTGTGTGGGTTACCTACCTGTGAGAGTCACCTACCTGTGTGGATCACCTATCTGTGAGAGTCACCTACCTGTGGGTCACCTACCTGTGTGGGTCACCTACCTGTGAGAGTCACCTAGCTGTGTGGGTCACCTACCTGTGAGAGTCATCTACCTGTGTAGGTCACCAACCTATGTGGGTCACCTGTACGAGTCAACCATCTATGCGAGTCATCTGGAAATTTTGTTTAAAAGATAGTTCCTAGGTGATCCTAATGCTTTTGCCTCTAGTTTACAGTCTAAGTAGCAACTTACATCTTCAACCAAGCTTGGAAAAGATTACAACTTTGGTCTTAGAACTCTGCGTGATATTGTCCCATTTCAGTGGAAAAAGTTTGAATTAACTTTCCTGTCATTGATATTTTCTAAATTATGTAATCAGGAAAAAGATTTGTGAAGAAATAAAAGGAGTTTCTGTTAGGATTCTGTCTAAGCTCCACCCCACAGTTACCTGGCAACAGCCAGGTATGCTTCTCCCCACAGTTACCTGGCAACAGCCAGGTAGGCCTGGCCCACTACAAAAGGGACTGCTTGCCCCTCCTCCCTCTCTTACTCTCTTACTCTCTTAGCTTCTCTCTTGCCCTCCTGGGCTCTCCTCTCCCCATTCCCTTCCTCCTGTGGTCATGGCCGCCTCTACTTCTCTACTCTCTTCTCTCTGCATTTCTCTGCCTCTACTACCCCTTTAACTCCCCTCCCCATGGTCTAAATAAACTCTATTCTGTACTGTACTGTCATGAGTCTGGTCCCTCAGTGGGAAGGGATGCCTTGGCATGGGCCCGCTGAGACACCTCCTTCCCCGACACCGCCCATAGAATGTGTTCTTACACCACTTTCTCTTTTTATGATCACATCAGTTTCTATTTTGCAGGCTGCCAAGCACTCACAGTGATAAGAACAAGTTTAGAAGCCAAACACCTTGGCCATTATTCCAAGGAGTTGGTCCTGAGGAACAAAAAGCAGTGGTCACAACATGGTGAGCTGAGTTCTCTCTACACAACAGGACAGTCACCCAGGTGGCATAAACTCAGAATGCTGCAGCCAGAGGCATGTGGCCGCCAAGATGCATTTGAAGCATGCTCCCAGAGCGAGGAGGACAGCACACCCTCACTTGGCCAATCAGTGGGGCCTCGTGGTAGGCCTAACTGGCTGGTATGACCACATAAGTTATGTTGTACAAACATAGGGGTCAGAAGTCTACCTTCAGTGACCCACCTGTAGACCCAGACGGGGCTAGGGCAGTCATGCAAGGTAGATTTTAATGGATGGCATGTTGTTAAATGTTAAAGATGTCTTTATGCCTTTAAAAGATTGCTACATACCCTTTAAGTAAATTCACGGCCTTACCTGCTTCTCTCTCTCTCTCTCTCTCTCTCTCTCTCTCTCTCTCTCTCTCTCTCTCTCTGTGTGTGTGTGTGTGTGTGTGTGTGTGTGTGTAGTTGCATCTCAACTGACCACTTGAGTTTGTGCTACTTCTTCACTGAGCTTTCAATGGGGTTAGTGCAATCTGAGTGTAGTTAGACAGAAACAAAGAGATTAGGCACATCATTTCTAGTAAGCAGGGGCCATCGTGTTCTGGTGACTGTGGAGCAGGGGACATCGTGTTCTGGTGGCTGTGGAGCAGGGACCATCGTGTTCTGGTGGCTGTGGAGCAGGGGCCATCGTGTTCTGGTGGCTGTGGAGCAGGGGCCATCGTGATCTGGTGGCTTCGTAGCTTTTCTCATTCTGAAGCAAATGCTTCCTTTCCATGAAAGCATCTTGCTGTTTATTAGTGGGGCTGCTTCTTCCTTTGGCTGTGAGCATGGACATGGCCAGTGCAGCAAAGGAAGCCAAATGCAGCCTGCATTCTCCTTACAATTGCATAAATCACACAACCGGCTTGAAACGCGGCCATGTAGCTCCAGAAGACGCAGTTTCCCTGGAGGTCTTTCCCGTACCAGAAAAATTGCCTTTTAGACATAAGAAAATAACTTTATACTCAGTAAATATAATGACCTTAGAATGACATATGGATGAAAGAGAGAGGAATAGGATTGCCTCTGGGACAGAAAAAAATATTTAAAATGTGGCTCAAATATACATACTAACCATCTGTAAAGAGAACAACCTGTAATGAGAAATGGAAAATGTGTTTTAACTCAAATAAAAATAGCTAAAAGAATTCCCAAAGTCCATCTGTATAATTAGACCCTTGGCCCCTTGAAATCTAAACCAGGGAAACAAAAATCCCTAACATGAGCTCCTTGAAAAACATGGCCCCAGGAGCAGGACTCTGCTCGAGAGCGAGTGTATGCCGCGGAAGGGGCTGGACTGCTCATGTTGCCTCTCTAAGTCAAAGAATCACCAACCTGTCTAAAACATTTCTTTCTGGGTAATCAAAAAAGTCCCCTCTGTTCTTATAACCTGTCCAACACTGTTTACAGGGTAGTAAACACAAACATTGTGGCAGTCTGCACAACCTTGGAACTGCCTCCTTTATTCAAGGAGAGACAGATGATTGAAACAGCTTATCGATTCCTACACTCACGTATGCATGCACCCATCATCCGTACCGTCTGTGCACCAATCCATGCACCCATCCATGCATGCATCCATCCGTCCACCCACCAATGCATCTGTATGCCCATTCTTACACGAATCCATTCATTCAGCATCTGTACAGCATCTGCCATGTGCTGGGTCTCTGCTAGACAGCGGGATAGAAGCAGAGCGCGTGATATTTCTATGTTGCCTTTCAAGTTAATGTTGACAGATTCAATCACTTTCTGCTCTTCATAGCTCATGATAATATTTAAAAACCAATGTGGTTAAAAATTTACTAGGGCTAAAATCCTGTGAAAGCTTTAAAAAAAAAAAAGCCTTTTTCAATATTCCTATAAGAATTAGAAAGTCAGCGTATCTCCAGTCTGGATTTTAAAGCATCCATTCCCATTTCTAGTGCTGAAGTGGAAGGATACTTTCGTGTTTCATCCAGTGAATTTCTATAATTTCTAGACCCATTGTACACACATTGAGTCAACAGTGGACAGCGTGAAGGACAGTATTTAGAACATGAAACTCAACTCACAAACTTGACTTCTGTACTGGCTAGTTTTGTGTGTGAACTTGACACAAGCTGGAGTTATCGCAGAGAAAGGAGCCTCCTTTGAGGAAATGCCTCCATGACATCCAGCTGTGGGGCATTTTCTCAATTAGTGATCAAGGCGGGAGGTGGGGGGAGGAGGGCCCCTTGTGGGTGGTGCCATCCCTGGACTGGGAGTCCTGGATTCTATAAGAAAGCAAGCTGAGCAAGTCAGGGGAAGCAAGCCAGTAAGGAATGTCCCTCCATGGCCTCTGCATCAGCTCCTGCTTCCTGACCTGCTTGAGTTCCTGCCCTGACTTCCTGTGGTGATGAATAGCAATGTGGAAGTGTAAGCTGAATAAACCCTTTCCTCCCCAACTTGCTTCTTGGTCATGATGTTTGTGCAGGAATACAAACCCTGACTAAGACGATATCTGAGGGAGGAGAGAGACTTACTAGTTGATCATTAGATTGGAGTTGGAGATTTCTTCAGTTTGGAGGTATGCATACTGAAGGGCAGGGGTGGGGTATGGGGAAAGTGTGCTTACCTTACCTGGCAGCTGGCAGCACACTGATGCACTTTAGGAAAGGGCTTGGTGAAGCAGGCGAGACGAAGCTGTGTTGTCTGTTCCTTTCTCTTTGTGAATGAGCACTAGATCTTAGGGTTGGCAGAACACTGACGGTTTGCTCCTGGTGGGGGTATATACCGTCACTTACTCCATTTATTTAAGGAAACACCCAAGCACGCACAGATCACTGGCATCTCATGTCTTAGTCTATTTTGTGCTTCTGCAAAAGGCTTTCTGAGTCTGGAAAATTTACAAAGAGTAAAAAATGTTCCTTACCGTTCTAGAGGCCATGAAGTCCAAAGCTGAGGCAGCATCTCAGGCGAGGGCCTGCGGCTTCATCAGCCCATGACTGAAGACAGGGGGAAAGAGCACCCGCAGACCTGCCCACCGAGAGAGAGGGGAGGGGAAAGGGGAGGGGAGGGGGGAAGAGGGGGGAGGGTAGGAGTGTGACCCATTTGTTCATTAGGAACCAAGTCCTGTTGTTCTTGTGAGAAGGACACTCATGTGCATGAAGACCTACCTCTCCGTGTTACTGCCTTGGGAATTAGGTTTTCAACATGAACTATGGAGGAGGCATTCAAATCACAGTGCCTTACTTCCTGAGCATTTTTTTTCTTCCTCTAAATATAATGTGTATCTTCTCCTTTCAGATTAAAATGACACGAATTCATGGCTCAGCTAAGCGTCTCAGCTGTTTCTCTGATGGCAACTTAGAACTAGTTTTGTACTCTGTTTACTCCGGCAGTTTGCAGTTTCTCTTCTTAAGTTTCAGTTTTCAATGGCAGATGAGAGGCTAAGGCTTTACCCTTCCTAGAACACACAGAGACATAGAACAACACACATACACACCCCCTTATAGTGACATACATACATGCAATACATACATGCACATATATGTGTACACACAGACATACACAGACACACATATATAGACACAAACATTCATACACAGACATAGAAACAGACATACATACATACACACAGACAACCACACTTGCCATACATACACACACATGTAATACACATATGTACATATATGTGCACACAGACACAGACACAGATGCGTGTGCATGCACACTCACATATTTAGAGAGAGATACATGCATATACACAGACATACACAGAGGCAGGTACATATAGACACAAACACATGTATACACACAGACACACACACAGGCAGACACACACTCATGCACATATATGTGTAAACACAGAGACACAAACACATGCATGCACACAGACAGACACATACATATACACTCCCCACAGTCACACACAAACATGAGTACACACAGACCTAGACACAGACACACATGCACATATATGTGCACACACAGAGAGGCACAAACACACACACATGCATGGACACAGACACACAAAAACAAGCACACACTCCCCCACAGACACACATACATGCAATACCCACATGCACATATATGTACACACAGACACACATATATAGATAAAAACACATTCATACACCCAGACACAGACACACAGACAAGTACATACTCACTCCCCCTACAGACACACACATATGCAATATACACATGCACACATATGTGCACATACACGCTCATACATACATACATACACACACACACACACACACACACACACACACACACACAGTCTTTTTTCTCCATGCTCCATCCTAGAGTTAATGCTGCCTGTATTTAGTGCTGAGATTTTCTAGAGCCGCTTTCCACCATCTCTGATTTTCCTTGCATGATCTTTGTGTGGATTACTTGTTCCCTGGATATGGTAACTTACAGAATCAGTCGACTCCTTTGTTCTAGATGCTCCTTTCCTGACAGCCTCCAGAGAAAAGGTGTGGAGAGAAGCAGTGAGCTCTGAATGCCTGACGCCTTCTTGTTAGGTTCCCACATGAGGATTCAATGGCGTGTATTGATTATTTTATTGTCACTTGCCGGCAGGGTATTGGGAACTTTTCTAGTACCCTGAATATCAATCATCTGTTTTACATTCAGAAAGCTTCATGAACGTTTTTTTTTGTTGCTAGTATTCTGAAGTGTAAGAAGAGCGTGTGTGTGTGTGTGTGTGTGTGTGTGTGTGTGTGTGTGTGTCTGCGTGTGTGTGTGTGGGGGGGGCAGGAGCCTTTTCTGTACTTTGTGTTTCTACTTGGAAGTATTTTTTGCTGTAGAAGCTCATGTATTTCAGCTTTATAAATTGTATTTATGGCATTTCTCAGATATTTTCCCCTTCTGTTTTTTTCTAACTCACGTTCACATCACTTAAGTTTGAAACATAAATTAGTGGCCTGGCTTTGTTTTATTTTATTTTATTTTATTTTATTGGTTTTATTTAATTTTATTTTATTTTGAGGCCAGGTCTGAAGCGGCTGAAGCTGCTGTCAAGCTCATTATGTGGCCAAGGATGACTCTGATCTCAGACATTCCAGTCTCCTGCTACGTTAATGGGTTCAGTGAATGGGACCCAGGGTGGTGTGTGTTAGACACGGACCCTGCCAGCTGAGTTACGTACCAAGGCTCTTGAAATACTTTTTCTCCTCACTGCTCATCTGTTCGTATTTTTCCATTCCTTCTAGAATGCACCCATCTTCCAATTCACATATTGAAAACTTTCTTTTTCTGGTCTCATTTTAGCTGTGTTGTCTGAAGTTACTTTCTGTTGAGTGGGCTTGTTTTTGGAAACAATTCCAAGTAGAGTATCCATTTCTCATGACTATAAATATTTCCAGGTTCACCAACCTGCCAGATTGTTCAGGGTACAATGTTCTGCTCTACTTCCTGGAAGGTATTATTATCTTTACTAGAACATGAGCATCAAATAGAGAAAAGGGATTAAAAACAAAGCATTTCCCACACTGCACAATGTCAGCTTTCACATGGTCCTCAAGCTGCTGTGGTCCCTGTCCTCACAGGGTCTCAGCTCCATATTTATATGTCTTGTGTACTGCTGTGCATGTTTTTTTTCTGGGGATATGAGAGCAAACATCTATTCATCACACATAGAGCAGCAAAGCCAGACCAAACCAAGCCTGCTGAACCAGAGTTTATTAGGCTCCTTACAGAAAGATGGTTGAAGGGTCCTTACAGCAGCCTAGATGACTGGAGTAATGCAAACACAGGTGACATGATAGAGATGCAAGTCTAGATATGTACACTCTAACGTTAGCGCTGCTCCTGTGAGCCCACGGGTGGAGATGACCGTTTAGAACTGCATAACCTATCAGGTGGACATTAGACACAGTCAGTGCACCCTTGGAGACATGGTGCCAACTTGTCTCTGTGCTCAAACACTTTGTTTTCCTCTGCATCATCATCAGTTGTTGGCCGAGTGACTGACAGCAGGTCTAGCCTATCTCTAACTTCGCGGCTTGGCTCTGTTCTTGGTTAAGGGCTAATGGTTGCAGTCTTTTGAGACAGAAGGAATGGAAACAGAGGCCCAATGCACCTTGGACCCAAAAGTACAACTGAATAAAGGATTGATATTCTCAGATCACTTTAAGGGTAAGTAGAGTTTCAAGATGTCTAGAAAAAGGAAAACAAAACAAAAACAAAAATCTCCATTTTTGAGCCGACCCAGAAGCCACTGCAAAGGCGTAGTGCACCCCCACAACCAACATTAAACACAACCTTTCCTGGACCACAAGAACAGCATGTACCTTCACAAGGGCACTTCACCATGTCCCATTGTTGGGCAAGTGGGACAGGGAAGAACAGGCCTGGAACAGAGTAAGGTCGAGGGGTGTCCATTCTCATCTTGAGAACGGCATAACCCAGGGCACCTAGCCACATGACCCCCGAGACTCTCACCTCTGCCTTTTGTAGCCTCTTGGCCAAATTAAATATTTAAGCACATGACATCCCTCTTCATGCAAATAAAACATTCTGAGCACCTGAGTCCCAGCCAATTGCAAACCCCTACCTATTCCCCAAGGTTTATATCACCCTTGGTACCCCTAATACAGAGAGCTGCTGCCTTTACAGGAAAGTGTCTAGAAGATCTGCTTCCCATTACCCTGTATAGAGGAACGGTAACACTGAAATCTATCTCAGAGAAGGCCTCCTTCCCAACACTCACTCGGCCGACGAGCCCTAGATCCCGAGAACTCACCTACCCAGATGAACTTAGCTCCTTTCATCCCAGCCCAGCTTGCAGTGGTACCTGAGTACCCCAAAGGGAGGAGGCCGGGGCCACACACTGTCACCATGCACCATGGACATGACTAACAATGTCCACGGCTTGGCCAGCTACTACAGACTTGGTCATTCTGTAACTCCCGACGATTCACTGGTCTTTGTAAAATACGTATATTTTTCTCTTGGAAAATTTCCCAAGTCTCGAGGCAGCCCGAGGAGACTGCCAGGACTTGAGCCATTGCCCGGAGCTTTCTAGATTGGTTAGAATGCATCTGGCAATTGAGAAATAGCTAATCTTGTTCCGGCTTCACGCAGCCTCAGAGCTCACACCATGCATGCTGTTAAATTTAGGCTTGCAGCTCCAAAAGGTAAGGAGGCATCGCAGCATGAATAACTGCAGAGAGCAAATGGTGTTTCTGGGCAAATCGCGTAACGGGGATGGATGCCGGGCACGTCAAATGCCTTCCTTGCCGGTTCCTGCTACTCTGTGTCTCGTGGACCCAGCTGTGGTGGAGTGGGCGATGGCTGGGTGCATACTCTGGATTGGAGAAGTTCTACATGTTTGGTTATGAGGTTGGCAACAATTTCACACACACACACACACACACACACACACACACACACACACACACTTCTGTCACACTAGGCATCCACATGGCTCTAACCTACCAGGAGAAAACCACGATCAACTATTGGCCCAGACTCTCACACGTCTCTGTGCTTGGTAGACTGGGAGAAGAATCAGTGGAATACTTCAGGCCCCAATGACTTTGCCAGATTTTCTAATTTCACTTCCAGGAGAACAACTCCCCTGCAGAGACAGGAGAGAGAGGCAGCCATCCTCTTAGCATGAAACCAGGAAGATGAGTGACATTATGAGGAACAAAACTTTGCTTTGCAGGGGGGTAGAGATGTGACTTGTCTGTCCATGATATTGGGGATAAGGCATGCATAACTAGGGCCCAGCTTCCACCACACCCGTTTCAATGGTTTGTTTTCTGACCAGTGACCTCCAAACCCATCATCTGGGATATGGAAGTACCAAAGGGCAGTATCTGGGAAAGCTTCTGTAAGGAACAGGGACAAAGGAGACTCTGATCTTGGCCTTCTGCCGGCTCGTCAGCCTTTGGGCGTTAACCGTTGCCATGGACGACACGTCCAGCTGCAGAGAGCTCCAGAGGCCCATCGACGGATGGACTCACGCGGGAGGCTGTGCCTCCTTTCTGGGGAGGTATGAGAGCTGCCACCGGAGATCCAGAGAGCGACTTAGCGAGCCTGAGGAGGGCGCAGTGTTGACATTAAATATTTACTAAGCATACACGGCGTCCAAGAAGGCAGACGGATCCATCTCCAGTAACGCTTCCCTTACCGTAAGGCACTCGCCGTCCATCCCAGCACGAGCAGATCCTCATCCAATCGCTCGTGAGTGAGACGGGGCCTCAGGAACCAGTGCTGTCTCCTCGGTGCCTGCCAGACTGGGATGCTATCCTGTCACTCTCCCCCACCCCTCGCTTCGCACCCACACAGTTCACTGGCAAAGCACTGTGTCTTCAAGATAAACAGTCACAGTGACAGTGTGTCTTGGCTCGGTATCAGTATGCCTCATCAGATCCACACACATCCAGCAAGCGCATCGTATGGAAAGTTCCCGAGTTCCCAGTCGCCTTCTAGCCTCTGCTCCTGTCTCAGCATTTTAAATTTGAAGCAAGAGTGTTCCCTCTCCCCTCTCTGTCTCCGTCTGTCTCTGTCTCTCTCTGTATACAAGTTCGTGTTTGTTAATACATATTTCTCTACACTTGTATCGGTACCAAGAAAGGAACTAATAAACTCATTTCCTTTTTTGCTTTCAAAAATACTAATTACTACTACCAAATATCATTTTGGGTTACATCCCATCCTATGAACAGTACTCATTCACTCTGAAACTGATAGGCGTCTCTTAGCATAAAATTTATGGAAACTTATACCAAAGTGAGCAGTATCAATCCAACCGTTATATGAGGCTGCCTCATAGTCTCCAGGACCATGGGTTGTTGTTAGCCTTTGTTTTAAAGACTTTTTCAGAACACTTTTAGGATCCTAGCAAAATTGAGTAGAAAGTGCTGAGATTCCCCCCCCCCCAGGCATGTACTACCTCTAGCACCAGAGGGGTGCACTTGTTATGCCCGCTAGACCTGGCCCGTCGGCACCACAGACCTAAGCATTGTACTCTCTGTGGGTTTGGTTCAAGCTATAATGAGAATTAACAGTGGGCCATGGACCGTTTCATAACTCTTTAAGTTTTTCTGATTTGGAATCATAGGCCACTGATCCAGAGCTGCTTCGCTCCAGGTTACAGAGGCAGAATTTCCTCTAAGAACGACACAGGCGTTGGTTCCCCCTCTGCTCAAGTCTGGGCATTCTCAAGTCCTGTATTTGGGCTCTAGTCTATTTTGAAATCTTCTTCCCAGAATCTCAATCAAACACTTCTCTGTCAGGAGTTGAACTTGGTTTGTTATTCCTTGACTCTCGGATAGCCCATGACTGCGGGTCTTCTTTTTCACCCAGTTCTTAACCCTGTGGACTCCCATTCCTCCCAAGGTCAAGTCTGGACATCGGCCCTTCAGCTTAAACAGATCAAGACCCAGAGCAGACTTTGTTGTAGTTTC
This sequence comes from Apodemus agrarius, assembly GCA_964023405.1. Classification (NCBI taxonomy): domain Eukaryota; kingdom Metazoa; phylum Chordata; class Mammalia; order Rodentia; family Muridae; genus Apodemus; species Apodemus agrarius. The sequence continues at coordinate 4,778,793 of OZ030013.1, forward strand.
TTGTCTTCTCTCTCCACGGTCTAGAGACGGGGTGTTCGCCTTATGTTATTGCTTCTTAAAGCCCCACCTCACCCACTATACCCTTTATTCATCACCAAGCATCCTTCTTGTCTCCGAATCATGAGTTGTTTCTATCTCCATCAGAAGCATGATGCAGAGGCACTGGACAAACCAAGATTGGGGTCATTTCCGTTCCTCTGTGCTGGTTCAACGCCGTCCTTGCTACCCCCTAAATGGCTGTTGGTTGTAAGGCTATACACATCCAGTCTGAACACCAAGGGCAAAGAAAGCTAGCTCTCACAGACTTCGTGAGAGGGTTTATTTTTTCCCAGTGCCAGCATCTCCCAGCTTCTAAATAACCTGAGAAATGACCGGGACATGGGCTATTTCATTTGTGAAATGAAGAATCAGGTAAATGTGATCATTTCCTTATTTATCCAGTGGGGGTGGAAATCGTTCCATGTTGTAGCAGTGGAGTCGCTCATCGCTGCTGCTTGGCTGGTACTTTACGCTCACCCACAGTTACAGTGCTGAGCGGGGAGAAACGGTTATGGAAATAGAGTTAGGGACAGCTGCCAAGAGAACACGCATTCTATAAGCCAGCTCAAATTGTCTCCATACATCTCGAATTTAGAAATCTCACCAATCCGCATATGGAAAACATTCCCCTGTGTATCAGAGGCTGGGGTAGAAGCAGCGAAGAGGGTGTGTACACCTTGAGCACTGCGCGTGCTTCCCGCATCCTGCTGGCTTCCCCGGCTACCAACAGAAGCGTGGACTGTAGTAGCTGAGTCCCAGGTGCTGTTCTCCTCTCTGCTCCTATGTGGATAAGTGCATCACACTTTCTTTCTTTCTTTCTTTCCTTCCTTCTTTCCTTCCTTCCTTCCTTCCTTCCTTCCTTCCTTCCTTCCTTCCTTCTTTCCTTCCTTTCCTCCCTCCCTCCCTCCCTCCCTCCCTCCCTCCCTCCTTCTCTCTCTCTCTTTCTTCCTTTCTTGGGTTTTTCGAGTCAGGGTTTCTCTGTATAGCCCTGGCTGTCCTGGAGCTCACTCTGTAGACCAGGCTGGCCTCGAACTCAGAAATCCACCTGCCTCTGCCTCCCAAGTGCTGGGATTAAAGGCGTGCGCCACCACTGCCCCGCTTCACATTCACTCTCTAATGCAATCTGATTCCCATCACTTTTCCCAGTATTTCTTGTTCTTGGTTGGAGGAAGTACAGTCTTGTAGCCCAGGCTGCCCTGATGCATTAGTCTGTATTAGTCTCAAACTGGTGGTGGTCCTCCAGCCTCCACATTCTGGAATTACAGGAATTCGTCAGCACATCTAGCCAGAGTGACATTTTGGTCTTATCCACTTCAACCACCAGTGCCAACCACCTTTGGATCGTTGGGTGACTGGCTATTGTACCCTAGAAAAGTCACATCCTGGACATTCTTGGCAGCTACTGTTGCTGATTAGAAGAGAAGGCTAGTCTTTCCTGTGTTGAAGATGCAGGAACAGAGGCTGAACAGGAGAATGCCCTTCTACAAAGTTTGGGCACTATACATCTGTCACCATCATCCTCACAGGTATAAAAACACTTCTTTCCAGAACTTTCTCCACAATTTTTTCACTTCCTGGTAACCACTGTGAAAGCCCACCGGTCAGGTGACCAGTCAGGTGACTGGTCAGGCGAGAGCTTGGCCAGGAGCCTTTCTGTACCTGATTTTCATGTGTAAGTCATATTTATGAGCTGTCAAGCTAACACGTTCAGAGGGAGCCAGCATTTCACACCCAGTGCCGAGATGGAATACCAGAGGACCGGGTGGCATTTTGCTCACAATGGACAGGCATTGTCATCAGAAGCCTTTTTTGCCTTTTTGAAGTGGGACCTAGACAGCTTTTTGTTACCATAACACAATACTGGAGATAATGAACTTGAAAGAAGAGTTTACTCTGGTTCATGGTATCTGTGCTTTGGGCCTGTGGCAGCACAGGACATGAGGGCAGGAGCAGGTGGAGAAGCCTTATACCAGAAGGCAAATAAGAGTAAAAGATATCGGGGTTGGGGTGTTCTCCTAAGGGTGTGTCTCCTGGTGCACGGCTTTCTCACACCAGGCTCCTGGTAGAACCATGGGCTGGGGACCAACCTTTGAGCCAGCAACTTTTGGAGGGTGATATTCACATTCCAAATATTTTTTCATTTTCCAACTTAAATGTTATGTGGGAATTCGGTAAAAGAGGAGACTATCAACAGGCCCCTAGTCTGATGGTCATTCCTCTCAGGTGCTCCTTCACTGGAGGATGCAGTCCTGGTCATCCCTCTCAGGTGCTCTTTCACTGGAGGATGCAGTCCTGGTCATCCCTCTCAGGTGCTCCTTCACTGGAGGATGCAGTCCTGGTCATCCCTCTCAGGTGCTCCTTCACTGGAGGATGCAGTCCTGGTCATCCCTCTCAGGTGCTCCCTCACTGGAGGATGCAGTCCTGCTCAGTGCTCTTTCCCAGCAGGGGTGTGAACCCCAGGCTGGCCAGAACTCACGTGATTGACCATCTCTTTTCCACAACCATTCGTGGCCCCCTGCTAACAGCGGCTCATACGGTCTTCCCCACCAAGCTATCACTGGCCCCCTCACAAGTATGTCAGGTTTAGACTACCCCACTGGACAGAGGAGAAACAAAGTGAGAGCATTAAGGGAGTTACTTACTATAAACTATAGTTAGAATAATCCTAGCAAATACATGTGTTGTAAAATTACTTTTAAAAATTTTATTAGGGTAATGGCAAATCTTAGCCAGAGGTACCGTATTATCTGCAGGACGAAGACTGCCAGTGTCATTTATTTGAGTATGATTATTATTGATTTCTTCAGTACCATTGATTAGTAAACCCAAAGCCAGAATCCTTCCCATACCCCCCTCCTGTTCTCCACTGCCAGAGAGCACTGTATCTTTGCACGGTGCCCTTCCTTGCTACGAGTCATTGCACACGGGCGGGAAGGAGCCCTGGAGGTGCTGATGGATCCTTGAGAGGGTCTGCCATGTGACTTGCAGTGGCGATACAACACGGACTTTTAGACTATTGCATACTAACACTGCATTGCATTGCAAGGTTCACCAACAGCATGAATCCAGGCTGGGTGGTTTAGGAAAAAGGGGGGACCCCTTAGTCTGATGTAACTGGCACTTCTTTGGAAACCAGAAAGACCAAAGACAAAAATCGCTCCTTCCTCACTTTCTCAGAATGGCTGTAACTCTTCTCAAAGAAATCCAAAAAGGTTTCTACAATGAAGAAACAAAACCATGGTTGACCAAGCGTCATGCCAGTCCTGTTCCTTGGACCGTGACACACACCTTTGGTTTCCCCTCAGGTCAGCCGGTGACATTTCTCTGAGGTATGTTCCTTCCAGTTGTTGACTTGGGATGAGGCCGGGAAGCAGCGGTGGTCAGGCTTGGAAGGAATGACCAGGAGAACGGAGAGCACAGAGGAGACACAGATGACATGTATGTGAGCCGTTTTATGCTGGGCCTGCTGTTTAAATATCGCAAGGGGACTCGGGACGAAGGCGGGCTGTCTAGATGGGAGGACTGGTGAGTGTTGGCAGTCTAGCTTTGTCAAATCTAGGTTTCCAAGAACATACAGCAGGTGGAAACTTCTACCCTCAGCTCCACACCCAGCCAGCATCAAGACGAAGACATCATCTCGCTAAGAGAAGCCACGTTCCATTATTTGTAGAAATGAAGCAATATGGATTTGTTAGTGAAAACTAAATACCATCATTACCCGGTGTTTACTACACTTTCCTATTAAAGCGACCACTTTCTACTGTTTTATATACCATTGGCAATAATTACATGTGGCTATAGTATGCACACATTTTCATTAAACAAGAAAGCTAGTATCCCTTGGGGCTTTGTTTTGTTATTCCTATTTTGTATGTGTGTGTATGTGTGTGTGTGTGTGTGTGTGTGTGTGTTTCCAGTCAATGTTGTAGATAGAATTGCTAGCCTTTCCCTTTCTGTTTAACAGGAAAAAACTCCTGCTTTAGAAAACACTAGCAGCGACCTGTTTGCAGAGAATCGACACTCTGAGGATGTAAAACTCAAAGAGAAAAGGGGAGCAAGCTCTGGCCCGCCTGGTCAGTCAGCTCATTCTGCGTCTGTCTCCATCCGTCTCCAGGACAAATAGCTCTGCAGGCTGTAGGAATGGAGGACTTCAGCTCTCCGCGGGCATGACTCAGATCACCAAGAAGGTATCATCTCCGGAGTCTTTCCCTGGCTCCCTTCCCCCACTTGGAGCTTGGAGCAGGCTGGACCATGTCAAAGCATCCTACAGAGTAAGAGACGGCCATGGCAGGGTCGGTGCAAGCGATGCTGGTGCTGTCCACAGATGCTGCCCGTTGAAGCGCAGCCATGGTGTATTTCAAGACAAGAGGTAAAAATACGAACGGTACTTTTAAAGGAAGGATCCCCGGAATAGCAAGTGATAGCAGGGATTCTGACATTCTCTCCTCTAAGCAAGCGCAGCTTCCTGAAAAGGAAGCCGCACAGTTGGTTCGGGGGCCATTCCTCTACTGGCACGAGGATAGTTTCGGGTAGATTTGCATTTCAGATGCTCCCGCCTTGTTGTCGCGTTTCCGAACATACATCATGTGCCCAGGCATCTTATTAAATGCCATCCTCCGAGCGTGCTCAAGGGACTGCATCAAAATGTCAGAGGTAGGACAGGTATAAAGGACAGTTTTGAGAGCAGTGCTGGATCCAGTGACTCTCCTTCAGTTCTTCTCGTGCGACTGTCTCTCCGCAGAGAGCCTATGACTTTTCTATTTCCATTTGCTGAGAACAAAATGTACTGTTGTTGTTGCAAGTGGAAAAAATACCAAGTTTTTATTTTCTGAAGAAGGTAAAGTTTATCCTCTCATTACCAGTTATACACAAGATAATATATGTGTGTTTGCAATGAAAGACAATGTAGTAGATCTCTGAGATATTTTTGTGATGATATTTGTGTGTGTGTGTGTGTGTGTGTGTGTGTGTGTGTGTGTGAGAGAGAGAGAGAGAGAGAGAGAGAGAGAGAGAGAGAGAGAGAGAGAGAATAGATTTCTCAGAAGCCAAACCAACAAGAAAAATCTTAGGAGAGATAAACATTCTGTCATGTTTCTGAACCTTCCTGATTACACTTACGGGCAGACCATCTGTCCCCAGTGAGGAGCTGGGTGGGCGAGACCAGAGGAATGTAACTCTTTGTAACATTTCTGAAACATTGAATTTGTTTCCAGTAGTCCAACTTCAGAGCAAATCTGCTACCCAGATGTAAATTTAGAAGCATCAGAGTTCTTGGCTCCCTGAAGGAAAAAAAATTCAATTTAGAAGAAGCATTATAGACTCTAACAAGAGAAGAATGGTTTGAAATCTAAATTACCCCAAACAAACCCGGCTGGCGCATAAGGGAAGTAAAGGAAGATCAGCCACAGGAGAAGGTGAGCCTGAGCTGCTGGGAGGGAATCCGGAGAAGACACACAAACAAGATGCCTGCAAGATGCAAACTGCGCACCCAGCCCCGCTCTCCAGTGTCACTTACGGCACAAACAGATTCACATGTCGTGATGCTCATCAACGGGGCACGGAGTGTGCACGTGTGTGCCGTATGCATGTGTGTGCGTGATTCATCTGTATGTATGTCACCAGTCTGCTACAAAGAGACAGATGGGTTTGGGGGAGGGTTGTCAAACACAGAAGTGAAGTAATAGATCACCATCCAACCCTTCAGTGCAATGAAAGCAGACCAAGGGAGGAGGGAGTCCTAGAGAGTCCTGCCAGAAGAGCAGGAGAAAGGTTGAAAGGTGCCGGGCAGGAGACCCCATGTGGCTGGCAGAGAGTCTAGCCTTAGCCTAAGAGAGGCAAGAGGAGCAGCTGCAGGCCAAGTCAGGGCCCCGGCTGGCACTGAGGAGGAGGCAGAGGCTAGGGGCCACCTTGAGTTCTAAGCCTGGTGCACCTGATGGGCTCCCGGCTGGCCAGGCCAGCACAGTGGGATGCTAGCTCACCAACAAAAACAAGCGATACAATCAACCTCTCCCCCACACAACCCCCAAAAGTAGGAGGGACAGAGGTGAGCAGAGGACACGCAGAGGGACGAGAGGACACAGCACGGCCTCAGCCTGCTGCCTCTCCTGCTTCACCAGTGTCCCCACAAGTCGCCGCTCCGGCCCTCGGAGGGTTCGAGACTCCTTCTGCTCACCCAGCCTCTGAGTGCTCTTGAACGTAGGGCTTTGGTAATCGAAGGGACTGACCAAAGCGAGTCTGACATATCCACAATAGGCCTAATAGCCATTGTACACGGGGCAATTATCCCTAAATAGGGCTTATAAATCACAACATCGCGTTCACACTGCCGAACCAAACGTGTAATTTTCCATTTCATTAGGCTTATCATTGCTGCCATAGGGTAGTATAATGAACGCCATATACCCATCGCCAGGAATTTTAAATGGTTAACGCTTTGACACGTGTACTTTATTATTTTCTATGTAGTATTTAAAGCGGGCTTCAGAAATCATGACAAAAAAATTTTCCCGAAGGCATTAGCAACATCTGTAAAGCTGGTATTTTCCTGTGTTCTCATTACACCCTCTAGACACACACAACAGGTCAACAGTGACATCCCCGGATCACGGAGTCCTGCTATGTTCTGATCTCTCCAGTTGTGCTCCAAATGTCTTATCCTTACATATTAAAAGAACCTTCTAATCAATGTTCTTTTATTTAATTCCTTATTATTTGGGTGTGTGTGTGTGTGTGTGTGTGTGTGTGTGTGTGTTGGAGATTGATCTAGGGTCATACACATGCTAAGTCCATGCTTGACTGAGATGCACGTCCACACTCTGTCTTTGAATCTTGAGTTGTTCCTCTCACCCCAGGAGAAGAATCGAATGAGTCCCACAGAAGAGGTGCGTCGCCTTCTGGGTTTGTCTGCATCTCTGCTCAAGAGACGTTGAACTTGGGTCTCTAACCCCCATATTTCCCATAAACAAAAAATTAGATAAGATTTCGTTTTCACTTTTGGGTGACCTACTCAGCTGCTGCTTCTTGGCCACAGCAAATGGCACTGGGATGCACTAAGCGGAGCCCTGAGGGGAGGAGATGGGCCCAGTGGGTCTCTGGGCTGCAGGGCCATCACTGCAACAGACTGGAAGGAAAGCCCGCCTTATGGGACTTCTATGCTCACCGCAGAAGTATGACTGGAGCCAGGTGCTCCCTCAGCGCAAGTCCCAGCCCCCACCCTGCCTCTGCAGGCACTTCTCCTTTGCTTAAACCAAAGTGCCATCATTCTGGGTCCCACATGGACTATGGGACTGGCAAGAGTGCCTCACATGCCCAAACAGAATAAACTAGCTAGTTAATAAACTAACGAGGATAACAAGCTAGATTATGGAAAGCAATTGAATCTGTGATTTGGTGACTGGGTGGGTGCTAGTCACTGAACGTCTGTCTCTTCTAAGGGTTCACGTATTGAAAAGTGGCCCCTGATAGGTTGGTGAAGGCTTTGCAAGAGGTAGATAGGTTGTGAGAACTGACAGAAATACCTTTATAAAAGACCCAGAGCGCTTTCCTTGTTCTTGCAGCACAGAAGAACTCAGAGATGGTGTCTTAGGGTTTCATTGCTGTGCAGAGACACCACGACCATGGCGACTCTTATAAAGAAAACATTTAATTGGGGCTAGCTTACACTTTCAGAGGTTCAGTCTGTTGTCATCACGGTGGGAAGCGTGGCATCATGCCGGCAGACTTGGTGCTGGAGGAGTCGTGGAGGGTTCTACATCTTGATCAGCAGGCAACAGAGGAGGACTGTGTAAACTGGGTGTAGCTTCAGTATATATAACCTCAAAGCCTGCCTCTCTAGTGACACTTCCTCCAATTTGGCCATACCACTCCAACAAGGCCACACCCAGTTTAGCAAGACCACACCCACTCCAACAAGGCCACACACACCCCAACAAGGCTACACCTCCTAATAGCACCGCTCTCTGTGGGCCAAGATTTCAGACATGAGTCTATGGGGACTAAACCTATTCAAACCATCACAGATGCAAATCATAAAATAACCCCTGATGAATACCAACTCTGCTGGTACCTTGCCCTTGGGCCTTCTGGCTTGCAGAATGATACACTCTGTCGTGGTTTTCTTCTAGGTGCCCATGTGGCTTAAGATAGAGGGCAGTAGGCAGGAAGAGGGTGAAAATATCTGGCCCATGAAGAGCTGGAGAGACAGACTGAAACAGGGTTTTTAAGAGACCTTTTGTTATGTAAAGTATCTTGGAAAGGCATCTGAGCGGGCACTCCAGATCAGGGCGTAGCAGTCACATCCTGGATGATTAGCTTTGCATCTGTTTTCTTCTTGGATGTTGCCGAGGCTTGCTTCCTCATCTCTAACTGGGATAACAAGGCCGCTCCCTGACGTGGTTCCTTGGTAAACTACTGTGAACATGCTTAGCGCAGAGCCAGGGTCTTGGGAAAAGGCCCTGCTTGCAGGTGGCTCCTTGTTTTCTTCCATTATTAAGTGCTCACAGGAGCCTTCTCTTCCCCTCTCTCCTTTCCTCACTCCTTCCCTTCTTCCTTTCCTTCCTCCCTAGTTCCCTCCCTCTTTCCTTCTTTCCTTCCTTCCCCTTCTCTTTCTTTCTTCCTTCCCCCTCCCTTTCTTTCTTTCTTTCTTTCTTTCTTTCTTTCTTTCTTTCTCTTTCTCTCTCTTTCTTTCCTTTTTTCTTTCTTCTCCCTCCCTCCCTCCCTCCCTCCCTCCCTTCCTCCCTCCCTCCCTCCCTCCCTTCCTTCCTTTCTTCCTTCCTTCCTTCTTTCCCTCCTTCCTTCCTTCCTTCCTTCCTTCCTTCTGATAGGCTCTTGTGACGTAGCTGCTCCTGGCCTCCAGCTTTAGCTACCTACTTCTGCTTCCAAAGCGCTAGTGTCAGAGCTGTGGACCATCATGCTTCATTTCACAGAAGACTACTTTGTTTAAAGAAGAACGATTGTGGGGTGGAGAAAGCCATCAGCAGTACCTGCACAGGAGGCATGAACACTGGTCCAATGCTTCCCGGTGGACCCAGCCCGAGGATGAGCGGGAGAGCATCTAAGATCCTCAAGGACACGGGGACGGGGTCTTCCCTCATGTAGAATCAGCTTGTTCTTCTCTGCCATTTAGATCTCAAGGGCTCTGAAGTTTCTCTCCATCTCTGAGCCTCTTGCAGGCACTTCCTGGATTCCTCACGTTTAGGAGACTCACGGATATCGATGGCGCCAGTGATCTATCTGGAAGACACAGGGGCAGCACAGGAATGAATGGGAGGGACGGGGCAGAGAAAACACTTACCATGGGGCACTGAGTGGCTTCAGCCCTGGTGGGCATTCCTCCTCTGAATCTCTTTTCTACGCAATGCCCACCACAGTGCTGCTTGGCCAGTGAGCACCTTTGAGGGAAGAAACTTTTACTTCTAGAGCCTTCATAACACCGAGTTTCCTGTCAAAACTCGAGGCGCACTGCTTCCTGCAAAATAGGAGAGACCATTGGATTCTGCCGCTGACAATTTTACTCCAAATGAATGTCGAGTGTTTTACTGAGCCACAAAAGAGAGCAGAGAGGCCACTCCAAACCCTTGCTGCAGCTTTCAGATAATTTTCTGAAATTCCATTTTTAACTTTTAGTGCAGAAGACATGGTCAGAGCAGCTGGCCTCCTTCTACTGGATCAGATTCTGTAGCATGAGAGACTCGCTAGGAAAGACCTTGTCCCGAGCTTAGAGTCCTGGGCTTAGATCCCACCTATAAATAACTGGGTCTCACACTCTCATGCAATGGACAAGCTGGAAAAGACTGGCTCAGTTCTGCACTTTAAGTGTCCAAGCTATAAATCAACTTCGTACACTGTAGCCAGGTTGGCCTTCAGACGACTATGGTCTGCCTTTCCTGGCTCTCCAAGTGCTGGTATTCTAGGCAGGAGCCACCACACACGCTTCTGGGAATTTTAGAAGGCATCTGAATCACAGACATTCCCCAGGCTCCAACAAGCGTGCAGAGAGGGACAGAGAGAAGGTGATTGGTGTCTCCCACCTTTAGTAGATTAGAACGGAAGACAACCATCTTCATCACATAACAAATTACCAACAGGCACCGTTCGGTCCTTGGTCTTTCAGCAGCAGCCCTACCTCTGTCATCTGCTGGAAGGGTCGCATGGAATAGGCAGGCAGTGTGGGAGACACTGGTAGTCCCACCATGTGCCACTCTCACCATGATGGACTTATTATCAGTAAATCCTTGTCAGTGTTTAAGAACAATGCCTGTCCATTTGGATCTCCTTACAGTTCTGGTCGCCCAGTCTGCTGACTCTAAGAAGCCTCCCTCGATGGCTGTGACATCATCATTTGACTCCTGGATTTTCCACAGCACAGAAAACACAGCAGTGGGCTTGTGCACAGCAATCAACTCTTGCTGGATTGAACAGGTACAGTCATCAATGTGCCATGGAAGATTCTATATCTCTCATTACCTGAATATTTCCTCTGTGCCGGGCGCATACAAAAGTGCGATGACTTCTTTGCACATGTAATGTCATATATCTTTTCACATATTTTCTATAAGTGTTCTCTCATTCTCATTCTAGCCCAAGAGAAATGGACATCACCATCTTCCCTCAAGTAGGAAGCGAAGGTCTCGGAGATTTGAGATTTAAATACAAGTTCATCAACCCCAAGACTCAGACGTTAGACATCAGCCAAAGAGAAAGGAGAAAGGGAGGGAGGGAGAAAGAGAAATGGGGGTGTGACGGGGAGAATGTTAATGCTATCTTTAAGAGATTTATAATTTTACCAGAGAAACAAGACACACCTTCATTAAAAAGACAAAACAAAACAAAACAAAACTACATGGGCATGTAACGCAGAGCACAGTGACCTGTCTGAAGCGGGAACTCTGGTTCAGAGCTGAGAGAGATGAATGGCTTGCCCGGGTCAGGCCAGGGTGGCAGTGAGAGTCAGGGGGACTTCTGAAGCCACCGTGCTTTCTGTGGTTGATATTATGAACAAGGGGCAGGTGGCAGCATATGGTGGAGGCCGGGTATGCTGCAAGAAGGTGGCAATTGACCTCGTTCGGGCCAAGAACACCTAACTGAGGAGCAGTGGGGAGAGAGGGCGTGGTGGGCCACAGCTGGGCACATCTTAGCACGGAGAGCAGGACATGCAGGTTTATGTAGAAAGGCCCCCTGTTCATCTCTGAAGTAGCATAATGACCGGGGGGCTCTTAAGATAACAGTGGGCAGGACCCTCTCCAGGCAGGGAGAGAAAGCCTTCCAGTCTCTGGAGGAACTGGGGAAAGAGAGGCTATTTTCCCCATACACATATCCCTTGTGTGTTGGAGAGCTCTGTGGAGAACACACAGACATTTGCCAAGGCCAAGGCCAGAGTTAGATGTGGGTAAATATTTGCTTTGCCTCAGCTGGAGAAGATGGATTTTTAATAAAGAGGCAGCATGACTCATGTCACAGAGTGTACCAACAAGTCAGAAAAAAAATCCACTCTGGAAATCAACAGAACGTCAGGCAATGTCATTTGATGAACTCCCAACATGCACACATAGACACACATTTTCTGTCATGTGTATTCACACGGTACACATACACTGATGTACCTATAGACATGTATACTTGCATGCACATGCAAAAAGATCTTTCAAGAATAAACAAGCGCACGCACGTGCGAGTGTCCTTTGGTGTGTCAATATGTCCCTGTTGGCTAGATTAGGTGTCCTGTGTGCACCTGGGTCAATACATAGAGTTGATTGAGAGCTCTTGCAGACTCAGATTTCCTAAGTGCAGGGAAGAGTGGGGGGTTGTGATCAGAAGTGGCTGACGACCAACTAAATTATGTTCCATGATTTCATAGCGCCTTCTGCAGAGGGCACCTATGATCTTCCCCTGGTGCTGGGCCCTGTCTGATGCCTCTTCTTAAGGATGGGCAGGAACTGGAGTTGCTTTTAACTTACAGGGTGCATCACAGTTTGTGAGACACCACTTCTCTAATCCTGTCCCAATTGTGTATACTAAACACACATGTTTATTGTACAAACTATATGCACATGTTTACTGGCTTGCAGGAATGGACACTCTGACGCTTTTGAAGGACTCATGTGCCTTGTGGGATTTGTAAGGGGACAAGTTGCACTGACCACGAGGGGCCTCCAGGTTCTGAGAGTGGTTCAGAGCTAACAAGAAAAGTGGCCCCTTGGTGCTAAAACCATGAGTAGATGGATCCTGCCACGGTGTACGTGAGCTTCTAGGCGGAGCTTGGCAAGTTAGAAAGCTCCTTGGTTCAGCCCATAGGGCTCAGAAGCACAGACTCAACTAAACTGCACAAGGAGAACATAGGACTCGGAGAACCCATGAGGTAACAGACCCACGGCATTTTAAGCGACTAAGTTGGAGGCAGCTTGCTGTGTGGTGACTGATGGCTAACATCGTTTGTGTGGCAGTCTTCCACAAGACATGCTATAGAGCCCTGGTGATATGGAGGGCTGCAGAGGCTCTCCCGCACACCGTGGAAAGGTGAAGAGCGGTTAAGTGTTAGTTAACCTGAGCAAGTGAAGTCACACATGAGGCGGCTTAGGTAAAGCTGTTTATACCTTCTGGGACCCAGTTCGTTCTTTTCTAGTTCGACAAAACTGGTGAAGACCGTTTCTGAGTTCTCTTCCAATCTTAATAATAAATTCTGGTTTACACCATTAATATGTCAGTAGAAGTGATATTTCTCGAGCGTTTCTTAGTGGGACCCGTTGAATATTATCATACTTCATCTCACACTGCAAAGCTGATCACACTCACTTTTTTTTTTTTTAAGTAGAGCTCCTTGTAAGGATAAGGAAATTGAGGATTAACCCACACAGCTAGAAAGTTAGGGAGCAGAGAATCCTTTCTGCTCCTTTCACTGTGCTATGCAAGACCAGAGCCCAGGGGAAGTCTATTCAATTCTTTAACTAGAAGCAATCAGAAACACAGAGACAGAGAGGCCTTAGACGAGAGCTGGGAGTTGCCGTAATCAAGTGGAGAGCCACAGAAGTGGCAATCCAATCTGACAGCCAAGACCAAATAGATTCCCAGTGACAGCTCTGACGGAGTTAAATTGTCAGGCGAGTTCATCAGAGGCCATTTCAGAGTGGGGAGAGAGGAAGAAATAAGAGAACTGTGACTCTTTTCCACCATATTTGAAACATGGAGGTTCAAAATTGCTTCCTTTGGTGGTCCGAATTTGTCTCCTTAGCCTTTCTGCAGCCTTCCTGGTGGTACTGATTTCCAAATCAACACGTCTCCAGACTAAAATCACTGTCTGCACCCAGAGGTACCGTCCTTCTAGGTTCCCTTGTCCTCAATAAATGACATCCACTTACAGGGTTTTAGTGACAAGCAGTCTCTTTTGTTTTATCTTGTATATGGAAATGCCTGGATTTGTTCATTTCAGTTTGAAATTTTTTTAACATTTTGTTTATTTATTTACTTTATGTATGTGTGTACACTATTGCTCTCTTCAGAGACACCAGAAGAGGGCATCAGATCCCATAACAGATGGTTGTGAGCCACCATGTGTTTGCTGGGAATTGAACTCGTGACCTCTGGAAGAACAATCAGTGCTCTTAACTGCTGAGCCATCTCTCCAGTCTTCATTTTGAAATGTTATGTCAGGGTTTGCCTCCTCAGTCAAACTCAGATCTCTCTCATTCCTTTATTGGGATTTTTCAACAGATGCCGGACTAACCGGGCCACTTTCCTGCTAGTCCCGCCACAGCCGGTTACACTCACTAACTAAAGTAACTTTCAAAGATACAAAATCAAAAATACATTTCAAGCCCTTTAAAGATGTTCGAGTCACCAGTGAGATGCATCTGAAATTCTTGCATGTGGCTGGGAAGTCGCTCCTTGCCTGGCTTCGGAATCCTTCTGGGGCTCCGTCTCCTCTGCCCCATCTTGATTTTCGAGTTACAGTATCACGGATTCGAGTCTCCACCATTACACCTGCCTCGGCCACTCCCTGCGGAAACCCTTCTGCTTCCTGTCTACTTTCTTTTCACATTATGCCCGCTCAAATGTCACACCTCCAAGAAGCCCTTTAGTGACCCCTTTCCGCGGCAGCCATGTTGTACACGCCCAGAATGGAATTCAAATGGTCTCCTAAGAGCTGTCCATCACAAAGAAGGCCATGCGCTTAGCCCCCTTGCTGGGAAGGAGTGGAGTGCTAACAAAGCCACTGCTAATGAGCTTCATCTTTCTCCTAGTCTGGCTACGATCACATCTACAGACATTAAGATCTCAAGTCTGTGATGGTAGGAGGTCCGTGAACATCACTCACCTTTGAATTCTTAGCCTCCTGTGTAGTCAGTCGCCCACAGAGTGTCAGTTAGAAGTTAATCTTTTTGAGCTTCATGTGGTCTGTGAGTTGTATCTTGGGTATTCTGAGCTTCTGGGCTAATATCCACTTATCAGTGAGTGCATTCCATGGGTGTTCTTTTGAGATTGAGTTACCTCACTTAGGATGATATTTTCCAGTTGCATCCATTTGCCTAAGAATTTCATGTAATCAATGTTTTTAATAGCTGAGTAGTACTCCATTGTGTAAATGTGCCACGTTTTCTGTATCTATTCCTTTGTGTGGATGCTTCCATCATTCCTTGAAGGGGGAACAAAATACTCAAAGGAGGAAGTACAGAGACAAAGTGTGGATGGAAGGAGAAGACTGCTCCACCTGGGGATCCTTCCCATATACAGCCACCAAACCTGGACACTATTGTGGATGCCAACAAGTGCTTGCTGACAGGAGCTGGATATAGCTGTCTCCTGAGAGGCTCTGGCAGAGCCTGACAAATACAGAGGAAGATGCTTGCACGGGGTCCCCAATGGAGGAGTTAGAGAAAGGACTGAAGGAGCTGAAGGGGTTTGAAACCCCATAGGAAGAACAACAGTATCAACCAACCAGACCCCCAGAGCTCCCAGGAGCAATCAACCAAAGAGTACACATGGAGTGACCCATGGCTCCAGCTGCATATGTAGCAGAGGATGGCCTTGTTGGGCATCAGTGGTAGTAGAGGCCCTTGGTCCTGTGAAGGCTTGATGTCCCAGTGTAGGGGGATGCCAGGGTGGGGAGGCAGGAGTAAGTGGGTGGGTGGGTGGGTGAGGGAGCACTCTCATAGAAGCAGAAGGAGGGGAGATAGGACAGGGAGTTTCCAGAGGGGAAAGGGGATAACATTTAAATGTAAATAAAGAAAATATCCAATGAAAAAAGAAGTTAAGCTTTACTGGGTATCTGATGGAATGAAGAGTTGGCGCCACTGTCAGATCTCTGTGTGTGAAAGGACAAGACCAGAGTGTAGAGGATGTAGAGGAGTCCGGGGAATGGGCCTCTTGGGCCGACTTGTCCCATTCTAGCACCCAAGTACACAACGTACCCAAGCCGTCTGGGATACTATTTGCTGATGATGGCTAAGTAGAAAATACAACCAGTTCCTCCTGACTTGATATACACGCAAGGTATTTTTACTCTTGATAAAAATTTCAGTGGGCTTGAATCCAGCCACATGGAATAGATTTTGCTTTGTTTTGTTTTTTTGTCAACGGAGGAGAAACTTGGCCACTTCAGCACAATCTAAAACACGTCTGGAAGATAAATCGGTGTCTTGGTAGTTTTCTGGGAAACTGTAGGCAAAAGCTTAGTGGAGGCTAAAATATCCAAACCTAGATTGGTAGGGAAATTCATATATTAGGAAATTAGCTTCCCTGCCAGGGTCATGCTTTCAGCGAGCAACAGAGCACGTAAGGTTTCAGAGAACAGAGATCCGAGGCGCTCTGGGAATTCCTGTTCGGGTGCATAGCAAGAAGCACAGGAAGTTGTAGTGTTTCTGGCCTTTTCTTGTTATTTTTGGGCCACTTTGGGGGTATGCATGGAAGTGTGCCTCTCTGTCTGTCTGTCTGTCTGTCTGTCTCACTCTCTCTCTCTCTCTCTCTCTCTCTCTCTCTGTGTGTGTGTGTGTGTGTGTGTGTGTGTGTGTGTGTAAAGTTATGTGAGTGAGTGTGGAGGGTGTTTATTCCAACACCCCCAATCTGCTCTCATCCAGAAATTCTGTTGCTAAAAGCCATGGTCCAGCACCATCGACATTGTTGGAAGGCCAACTTCAGAAGTGCAGAGACTGTACATATCCTCCACTTCAGAACTGTAGATGCTCCTCCAAGATCTCATTGCCAGATGTGTTAATACCAGAAATGGGATTCACCACATGACCCTGGTGTGGAGCCTGGGGGAATCAAAGGACTAGACACAGCTCTCCTTGAGGAAGGATCTTAGGATTCTGATAACACGTTTCTCCCACCTATTTTAGAGTGGGGATGTGGGATTCTGGGAAGAGCCGGAGTTCCAGCCTCATGGGATAACTGCTCACTGGCAGGCATCCCCAGCACCCTTTATGGTCTCGTGCAGATGTTTCCAAACTGTTCTCCTTAGAGCCTATGGGCCATGCTGACAGGATGGGGGGGGGCCAACATAGCTGGACTCTTTGGGAACCAACCCAGTAAGTATGTCGAAATTCAGTTTACATATATGGCCCACAGCTTTGAGTATGGGGCAAAGAGAAGCTTGAATGTTGAAATACAGTGATGATCAAACTTCTAAATATTGTCATACTTCATCTGGGACAAACTAAACCCGAGAGATTCTATCATCCAGGTGAAGTTGATGGTTTGGGGGATATGAAAGGACATGACTCTGAATACAGAGAGTGTCCCAGGCTTATATAAAGGCACCATTCCAAAGAAGCAAGGTAATCCAGAAGTAATGAAGTCTGTGTTCTCAGAGGTTATAATGGTGAATGCTCGCTGTGTTACCTACAAATAGCACCACATTGGTAAATTCCAGTCATTTAACCACATGTTTTTAAAAAAGCAGAGTTCATAAATCCTTCTACGTTGCACAGTCACCAGTATTCTCCCCACACAGGAGGTGTTTGGGACTGGAAGATGGAAAAATTGTGTGTTTGACCTGGTGCAGATTAGCTAACAGAATTTAAAGAAATCATTCAGACTCTCTGGGCCTTGCATTTGCTTACCCGAGCACAAAAGTGTGTGTACAGATATGCTCCAGGTCCTCTCTCCACCTAAACATTGATCGTCTGTCTCAAGTGCTCTAGTTCTGTATCCACGATCAGTTATGTCATGGGAGAGCAGTATGACCAAGTTTATAGTTTATCCATGTTTAAGACAATCTCCATGAGAATAACTGCGTATTCTCAATGCTCAACACGTGTTTTAGAAGTCTGAAGAGATCAGCACATGGGAGGATGATTTCTAGTTAGATTAACGGCTGACACAGTCTTGCCCAGCAGCTTCCTGGGTCCTCTCACAAAAGGATTGGGGCCATGAGACAAGTCTTCCCCAACTGGATATGAACTGAAGGGACATGTGTGCTTCTCACGACCATGTGGATGTTCCCTCTTGACCCTACTCAGAAGGCTGTGCTGACAGTGGCACAGTTCTTGGATCTACAGATGTCTATGTGGAGCAGAATTTCACTTTCCATTTGCATCAAAGTTTGAAGAATGGAAAGTGAAATTCTGTGACATGAAACCACAGGGACTGGTTGTTATGGAAGTTGCTTTCTTTAATGAGTAGATGGAGAGTGAGTACCAAAAGCCAAGGCGGGGCCAGGGTGCCAGAGAGAGCTGGGGACAGTTCTGTGCACAGCACAAACCTGGCAAAGGCAAGTTCACTGTCCAACGCCGACATCGAAGAGAAGTAATCAGAACCAGACGGGCTTTGGGGAAATTAAATGTTTTGTTTATGATTGCATACAAACACGAAAACATCACATATCTGTGGGATACTCATAATGTTTTGAGACCTGCACATATTTATCACATAATGTTAAAATCAGGTTTAAATGTCACTCTAAACATTTATCACTTCCTCATCATGACAACCATTCAAAATCTTCCTTACTTTGTGTGTGTGTGTGTGTGTGTGTGTGTGTGTGTGTATGTGTGAATGAGTTACATACCTGCTGTCTCCAGCCACCCCACTGGGTAATGGCGCATTAATGATGGCCTTGTCATGTGGAAAACCCAACCCAGGACATGACACTCAGACTCATCATCTCTGCTTTATCAACAAGAGAACTGCAGTTGAGGAAAAACTAGACTTTTTTTTTCTCCCTAGAAACAAAATTTATCGGTAGTAGTGCTGCTTGAGTTTAACTGTGCTCAGCGACAAGGCTTGTGCTTGTCTCCCCACGGTCACGCCTGGCTTCACACTCATTGCGGTGTAGTAGAATGAGAAACCTTTCTCTTGCCAGACCGGCCTCTGGTGGCCCTGGGGAACTCCCTCACACTGGAGCATAGAGATGCTTGCACGAGAGCTCTCCTCTCTCTGGGTCAGAGTGGATTTCCTGCCTCCAGGGCTTGAGAGTCTCACTGGTCTCTCTGCTGGACACAAATACCAAAGACACACCCTCAGCACCCCAGGCCTGTCAGGGACTTAAACACAGAACTTTGAGTGACAGTCCAGACCTTCCTAAGCAATTTAGATCCAGTTGGTCACTTTTCCCCATTTCCTCAGAAAGGCCAGGGCAGACGGAAAGGGAAGTACAGGCCTTTCTTGGGGAATCACAGGCGGGTGGGGGTCTTTCTTGTGGGGCAGAGGCTCGGAGCCCTTCCTGTAAGTGTACAGTTACGTAATGCCTTTAAGGTGGCTATGAGTCACCCGGAGCAGAGGAACACACACCTAAATATAATTTACAAGTGGTTCCTGTTGTGATTTAGAAAATAGAAAGAGAAAACAGGGATATGTTTGGTGGAAGCATTAGGTATGGTGTGGGGGAGGGGTGCCTTTGCAGGGCCATGCTGGGGTATCCCTTCCCCCCCCCACCCCCCAGGGACCAGCCACACCATGGAGGTATAGTATAGAATAGAGTTTATTCAGGGCATGGGGAGGGGAGTTGAGAGAAAGGGAGAGAGAGAGGGCAAGAAAGAGAGAGGGGGAGAGAGGGAGAGAGGGAGACAGAGAGAGAGAGAGAGAGAGAGAGAGACAGAGAGACAGAGAGACAGAGAGACAGAGAGACAGAGACAGAGAGATTGAGAGATTGAGAGAGAGAGAGATTGAGAGCGAGCGAGCGAGTGAGCAGTGGAAAGAGGTGGGAGGGGAGAGAGGGGGAAGGAAGGAGCTGGAGCAGGAGAGAGAGAGAGAGGAGGGGCAAGCGGCCCCTTTTATATCGAGTCAGGCACACCTGCCTGTTGCCAGGTAACTGCGGGGCGGAGCCTGGACTAAATGCCAACAATTCCTCTCAATAGTACTGCACAACTCAGTTAGAGCCTTACAAAGAATAAAAACCAGAACACCCACTTTGAGGCTCTGCTCATGTTACCAAACACGCGTTTGCTCTGGGCGGCAGAACCAGCTGAGACGAACGAACCGGACAGAATCTGGATTTAGTTCTGGCAGAACTGGTTTTGTCCTCCACCCCAGACGACAGCCAGGATGAAAGTCCGGGTCCAGCTTCACACCTCAGAAGCCTTCGCATCGTCACTGCATGTGAGAGTACTAGATATCCCAATTCCCACCCTCCACCGCAGCACGAGGGCCTCAGGGGGAACGGGCAGAGCCGGTGAGAGCGTGCATCTGGAGGGGGAGCGACCCAGTGATATTTCAGAATGATAGATTTCTCCTGGGACCCGCAGGCGCCGCCGAGAAAGGAGGGCCTTGGCCATCAAGGGCAGAGACATTTCAAACACCTAGAGCTGGCAGCTGGGGCTGGGCTCCACAGGCTCCTGGAGTGCTACCCCGCTGAGTTTATTTTGGTAGCCTGTTTTGAATTTACAGCGCTGCCTCTTGAGGAGGGTATTTTGAGATGCTCTGGCAATCCGCGAGGGCTCCAAGTGGCTTTTGTTTCTGTGCTCGCACAGAAGAGGAGCTGGACTAATTGAGAGGGTGACCCAAATTTGTGAGTATCACAAAGTATCACACTTGGCCTGGATTCCTGCAGTTTTCCTTCACAGTCTGTATGCTCGTCCATTTGAAAGTCTTTTCTGGAGTCCTTTTGAAAACATCCCCAGCCCCACAGAATTAGCAAATAAGTGGTATGTTCCCCTGTTGAATAGTCCGGGAAGAGGTTCGGGCACGAAAAGTCTTCTAGAAGCTACAGGCTTTTGTTCATATAAACACAGCTTGGCAAAACAATGACTGTTTTCTTCCTTTGTTCAATAACAAGGCAGTTCAGCCTTGCTCTGACATCTTCCTTCAATTGAAATAATTTGGATGTCCTAGGGTTGATCTACCCAAGGTTATGAGGGACGAGATTTGCTTTATAACCTTGAAACGGTTTCTGTTTTTAAGTCCTCCAAGGAGTCTTTGAGAGCCAAGAGCACTCCCAGGCACCATCAGACTCTGGAAGAAACAGAGGGGGAAATTTTCCTTTTCCCTACCCCGCTGCCTCTCTTATGCCCTCACTAATACAAAGAACAGGGAGGAGGCCGCTAAATAGACAGGGGTTTGGACGCTACCCGGGCCTGTGAGTGGTCAACTCACTTCAAAGGAGCATTTTCCACTTGGCCCCCTCTCACTTGTTTTTTCCCTATTTTCCGCTTTCAATCCTCCTTATGATTAATGGGTCCGACAGAAAGCTTTTTATTCTCTCTTTGCGAATTCTGTTTATCATAAAGAGAGGTTTGCGAAAAGAAAAAGAAAACCAAGTCGCTGAGCTCTGTGCAAGCTAGACTCAGAAGAATGTGGAAGGAGAGCAGGCGGGCGGGAAGGCGCGTGGGCAGCCTGCTCGCCCAGGGGCGCCGCGGGGCAACTCGGGGAGCAGGGATGGAGGCTTGGGGGCGCCTCACCTGTTCGCCTCCAGCCAGAAGCGGCCTGGGCTTGCGCTCTAGGTTCGCTCAGGAGCTGCCAGCGGAATCCAAAGGGATTCCAGTTTCTCTGACTCTTTCTTGGGAATAACTGAGATGGGGGTCTAAGATGTTATTGCAAATGCATTGATAGACTACATTCAGAACAAAAGGGAAATTTGGAGAGGAACGTGAGATGAAGAAAAGGAGGAAGAAAGAAAGAAAAGGGAGGAAGGTGAGGGAGGAGGAAGGGAGGGAGGAGGAAGAGAGGGAGAACTCACTTTCTAGAACTCACTAAAGTGAGCCCCCCTACCCCCCAACAACCTCCCCACCCTCCCCCGCCCCGAAGCAGCGTTGGCATCTGCTAGGAGCTACTACAAGCGCGCAGGACAAGAGGAGAGGTTCTGATGTACGCTGTCATCTTGGAAGCTTAGCCGCTCACTATTTCCTACCCATAGTGCCTCTGGGCTACGCGGGTCTGGGAGAGCAGGGGCCTCAGCGATGCTGTGATCACTGCAGGCGCGCTGGGCCTTCCTTCCGTTTCCTTCCCACCTCTTCACATCTCTTCTCTCTGCATTTTCCTCTGCCAGTTTCCATTTAGTGCTCAACTCTCTCCCCCAGAAAAACTACAGATAGGGCACCATCTTAGGGTTCCCATCTGAATTTCATCTAACACACACACACACACACACACACACACACACACACACACACAATGTGGCATTTACTCCAACCGCGCCAGCCTCCCTGGACTCTTGCAAGCTCAGGAAGCAGAGGCCAAGGACTCCCCAGCAGGTGACCGCTTGAGAACCCTGCAATAGAAGGGTCCAAACCAGAAAGCAAGCTGCGGCCAGGCAGTGGTGGAGGCTGGGCGTGGTGGCGCATGCCTGTAATCCCAGCACTTGGGAGGCAGAGGCAGGTGGATTTCTTAGTTCGAGGCCAGCCTGGTCTACAGTGAGTTCCAGCACAGCCAGGGCTACACAGAGAAACCCTGTCTTGAAAAATAAAACAAGACAAAACAAAACAAAAAAACCCCGACAACAACAAAAAAGAAACAAAAAACAAGCTGCAAACACATTCTGTGCTTCGACAGACCTTCTAGAATCTCCATGAATTGTCAATACCTGCGAACCAGAGTCCAGACTTTGCAAATGACATTCTGGGCTCTTCTAGACATATCAGGTGCTGTTAAAATTATTAGATTAGATTATTAGCCTGATTGGCTCAGATGGCTCAGAAGCAACACAGATGGGAAACCCGCTAGAGGTTATATATATATATATATATATATATATATATTCTTTTGAGACAGGGTTTCTCTGTCCTGGAACTCACTTTGTAGACCAGGCTGGCCTCGAACTCAGAAAGCCACCTACCTCTGCCTCCCAATAGAGGTAAATTTTTAAGTCTTTAAAAAAGTTATTATACAGGATAGTGAAAATATGTAGTGTATCCATATGCAAATATGTAGTATCCTGTGGGAATACTCTTCACCATCCCTTCTTTGAAGTCCTCCTCTTCCCACTTTTTACCCCTCCACAATACTCCTGTAGTTTTATTTCATGTCACCGGTACAAATATGCATTTAGATACCTATAAAGTCTAGGACTTGTAAGTGAGAGAAAAATATCCAGTCTTGTCCTTCTGAGACGGATTTAATGACCATGGTGTCCTCCAGTCGTAGTCCTTTGTCCGGGAATGACGTAACACCATTCTCTCAGAAGTCTCCATTGTATGTATGAGTGTGCTTTCCCTGCTCACCCCTCATGCTGGCCTGGGCAGGTCCCACAGCCCAGCCACTGTGAGCATGGTGCTAGACCCTCAGCAGCCGGTGCTAGACCCTCAGCAGCCGGTGCTAGACCCTCAGCAGCCGGTGCTAGACCCTCAGCAGCCGCTGCCTCCGATGTGCCACCGACCTGGATTCTTTCAGGTAAGCTCCCAGGAGGAGCACAGCTGGGCCGATAGAGAGCGGGTTTGCTTTGCATTGGATGTGCTGGATTTTTTAATTAAAGATTTATACATGTTTGGGGGACATGGGGGTGGGTATCTCAATATGTAGTTCTGAGCTGGCCTGAAACTTACTACTAGACCAGACTGGTCTCACATTCATAGAAATTCTCCTACCTCTGCCTCCTTCCTGGGTACTGAGATTAAAGGCATGTGGCACTACACCTAGCTTTTAGAAAGTGAAATGGAAGCATTTTCTCATTTACTCTCCCCACCCTGGCTCCCCTACATGCCCTCCTATTGCATTAGCAGATCTGTTTTTAAATTATATATATATACACATATATATGTATATATACACATATATATGTATATATACATATATATACATATATGTATATATATTAATAATGATATATAACAATAACAAATCTTTCCATCTCTCTCTCTCCATGTGTGTGTGTGTGTGTGTGTATATATATTATATATATATACATATATATATATATTCTCTATATATATATTGCACAGGTATATAAACATAGCTTGCTTACTCTGTTTTATTTGTGTACATAAGGTTTCAGGGCTGATGACTCTGTGTTGGATAACCAGTGGGGGGGGAGGCTTTCTTGCTTTGGAAAATAGAAGCAATTTAAACATATTCCACATGATGACTTAGGTCAGTAGTTTTTATAGTTTCCTGAACAGATTCATTTTCAAACAGGTCTAAGTAGAGACCTGAGATGACTCCTTTTCAGTAAACTCCTCAAAAGATGTCACTTGGGGTATCAGGTTTCTGGGGTCCCTCCAGCTAGGACACTTCCAAAGCTGTGAGTAATCGATTTCATTGTCTCCATGAATATGGCAGTGTGTGTCTGTGTGTGTGCTTGCATATGTGCACCTGTGTGCCTATGTGTGTGTCTCTGTGTGTGCTCATGTGTGTGTGTGTTAATCTTTGCTTGCTATTCTCTCTTCCTATCTCCCCACTGCAGAACCTGCTCATTCTTTTGTTTTGTTTTGTTTTGTTTTTTTTTCGAGACAGGGTTTCTCTGTGTAGCCCTGGCTGTCCTGGAACTCACCCTGTAGACCAGGCTGGCCTCGAACTCAGAAATCCACCTGCCTCTGCCTCCCAAGTGCTGGGATTAAAGGCGTGCGCCACCGCCTGGCCACCTGCTCATTCTTTAAGGCCAGCTGTGGCACTGCTGCCTCCTCCACTTCCTGTCTCCCCAGCTGGACCTGCCTCTGTTTCCATGGCTTCCTCAGTTGCTTCCCCTCTGTATTCGCTTCCCTGGTGTCAGATCCTCATCAGGCCACTGGCTGGGCTCTAGCCTTGTGCTATTTTTTGAGGTCGAGCAAGGATCCCCTTCCTTCTTAGTCCCCCCCTCCGCTTCCTCACATCCAACACAGCCTTGGGTACACAAAAGTGGAACATAAGTATTGATTGCATGGTGCTGAATGGGGTTGAGTGCTCTCAGGGACATCTGTGTTGTGAGATGAGTCACGGCTGGTTTTCCAAGCACGGTAAGCAGGGACAGCACACACGGAGCCTGACGGGCGAGCGCGGGACCCACAGGCAGGACACGCTGACTGCTTCACTGATTTGATGACAAAACAAGTCGAAGTCACACATCCAGCTGGGATCCGTAAAGAGAAACGATGTTAAATTTTTAACTGTCTGGCACCTACCAGTCCTGCCGTAATTATTTGCGGGTCGAATGAATGTTGGTAAAAAAAAAAAAAAAAAAAAAAATTTCCAGATAAAAGGTCTGAAAGGTCTTCTTTCTGAAAAGCATGCTTTCTGAAGAGTCTTTGCTGAGCTTTAACTTAGCCAGTCAGTTTCCCATGACCATTATAAACTTGACTTCACAATCCCCTTGGCCGTAGGAAGCAGGTTTCCTTATTTCTCCTTTCCCGGTTAAGCGTAGTCTCCGCGAGGCCGAAGCACATGGTCAAGGGACCGTGGCTAGAAGAGAGGCAAGCAAAGGATCCACACCCAGACCATGCCAAGTCTCGAACCTGTGCTCATTCTCGTGTGGAAGAACGCATATAATAAATAGTTCAATGATCTGAAGTGGCTTCTGTGTAGGGCTATATGTATTTCTCTTCTCTTTAAGGAATATACCATTACTTAGTTATGTCTGTGTAAGAACAGAACCTCTATATAATGATTAACAATGTGACTTTTTAACGTGGAGGTGAAAGTGAGGAGAAGGAGGAAGGAGGAAGGGGGAGGGGGAGGGGGAGAGGAGGGGGAGGATGTGGAAGGAGCAAAGTCTGTGCTCGGTGGGTCTTTGTGTGTTTGTCCTCTGCCGTTGGTGACGCCGCACAGACGCAGGCACCAGTCGCCGAGGGCGAAGGATCATGGCTGTACACGGTCACATGCTGATGCTTTAGTTAATGAGTGGAGAAATCTGTCAGCCTGTGGTTCACCCTCTCTTTCTCCTTGACCGTCAGCACCCTGACCCCCACGCTTCCTGATTTCCTCGGGCTCTGGACCTTTCTGTGTCTGGAACATCTCACTAGAGAATCTATGCCATTTTCTGCCCTTCTGTCTCTGCATTTGAATATGACCCCCGTCTCTATCCCTCCATCTTTATTTGTGACCGTCAATTTGTCACTCTGGCAGACAGTCATTTTACATTAATGAGTGAGTACCTGGTAGACACTCCCATCAGAGAAATGTGCCTGGAGAAAAAAGGGTGATTAAATGAGCTCTCAACTGTAGAATCATTTCAAAAGATGGCCTGTATGTATATACACAAAGGGAGAGTTGAATTTCTTTCCTTCTTATGTAGTCCTTGGTTTTCCAGCCAAGAAAATTAATGACCATTGCTTCTGTAATTCAGTAGGCTCTTAATCTGGCCCAGTACTCCATTATAGTGGAAGACTTAAAACTATGGTTCTGGCTCTCCTAATGGGGAAACTAAAAATGAAAATTGAGCCCAGAGAGGCTGGGATCAAAGTCAACACACTATAAGGACAAAGAAGCTAGAAGCACAACCAGAAACGCTTAGCCCTGCCGTGGAGAGCAGAACCTTGTGCCACAGAGCAGAGCTGAAATGGAGCGATGGAGTCAACAGTACCACACAAGGGAGTTGTCATGGAAACACTCATTGGAGAGCCGGCAACTGGATTTTGGAAACTGATTAAAGCAAGCCTTGATGGTGAGAAGGAAGGAAAAAGGAAAAAGAAAAATATGAAGTCAGACACCAGAGGCGGAGTGGAGTTCCGTGGCCACAGAGCGGCGAGAGAACACGCCATTGTTACAAGACCGAACAGGACAGGTTTGAGAGGCAGATCTGTCCAGCCAGGATGCTGATGAGTGACTGTGCTAGAATTTGCCTTCTGTGGCATCACAGGGCTCATGACTCAGCCTGCAGAACAATGTGATAGGTGGGTGGACTCTCTTGAAAGATATTTCCAAGAAGAATAGGTAGTGTGTCTGTAGCTTGCTTTTGGCAGGAATTATTTCCACTTAACTATGAAGAGGAGAGGCCAGTAGAAAAAACTGTTGCTGTTCTATTTCGGTGTGATTTCTGTGGTCCATTTTGAATGTGGACACGAGGGCTGTGCAGGCATCATAATGACTGATTTCCCTGCTTTCTGCCTGAAACAGATCCTGGCGTTAAATGATTACGTGGGCCTCTAACACTGGCACGCATAATACACATGGATTGGTTTTCCATAAATTACCTCTTAAAGAAGGGTCTGTAGTCCTTCCTATATGTACACATGCGGTTATGAGAATTTTCCAGAGAGGAAAAGCAGAGAGGGAGCCAGAGGGAAAAGAAAGGACCCTTTCAGAATCGGGGAGGAGCGCTGGAGGGACGTGGCCAAAGGTACGAGAGGCCAGTTCCCCCGAAATACGGAGCAAGAGCTTCGTGGGGCAGTAAAGAAACCCTTAAAAGTACTGCGAGCAAGGAGACTTAAATGGCCACAGTGCAGTATATCACTAAAAGGGCAGGTGGCGGCCGGAATCTGAAGGTTGGCTATCAGTTGCTTTAGACTAGCATCAAGCTTCTGTACTAAATAGAGCAGCACATAAGCCTTGTGACCCCGGTGTCACAGGGAGCTGGCTACAAGGACCTGGGGTGAAATAATAGAATAGACAAGAGGCTCCATGAGTTGAAATGGTTCTTATTGGCTTAGTGCTCTAACCATGGCAAGCTTGGCTAGAAGGCTACACCCATTAGGAAAGAGGTTAGAAGGCAATGGGGCAGGATCCAGGGTGTGGCCGCTGACTTAGAGCACACAGTGCCTGAAGCTAGGGGACCAGAACTTAGTGATGAACATTGGTTGGAGCCAAAAGTAAGGAACTGGAAGTGGCCAGGCCGTCGTGGGTCTTGGTGTCGGGTCACAGCAGTCCCTTTGCTTCCAGAGTGTCTGTCCAAGTCATAGCACAACTTCCCGGGGCAGAGGGATCAAAGGCTGAGAGCCGACAAGCCAGCAAAACTGAAGAAAGGCGCCGGTGTCTCGGCCAAGTGGGCTGGGATCCACCACCGGGATTTAAATCTTGCAGAAGAGTCAAACTCCAACTCAGGAACAGACGCAGAGATGTAATCCTACAGATCTACCGGGCCAGAGAGGGGAACAACAGGCTCAGCCCTTGGACACTTGGGCTCGGCTTAAACCCCTTTCCTGGTCACCTGACTTGGTGAAACAGAAAGGATTGCAAGTGTTTCCAGCAGAAACTATCCGGGGCAAGGAGCTCAAAACTTGCAAATCTTTAAGGCGTACACTCATGATGCTGCACTGTTGACCGGACACCTGGAAATCCTTGAGGGAAGATGGGGCTCGTGGTTTTTGAGGGTTTTTAGCACATCGTGACAGAAGGACAGAAGGGACGCCATTACAGACCAGCATGCAGTGGTCAGGACCCCGAGCTAGGGGGAATGTCAGACGCCCACTCCTAGTGACCCACTTCCACCAGCTAGTCCCCACCTCCTGAGAGTTCCCCAGCCACTCAGAACAGCAGCATCTCCTGGGAAAGGAGAACTCAAAACTTGGACCTGGGGGGGACATTTCAGATTGAAACTGGAACAGAATGCCCAGAAAACAGAGGTCAGTGAGAGCTGTGTTCTTAATTCAGGACAGCTTACAAATATGACTTGTTCATTTATAAGACGTAGACTAACAATTTTTTAAAAAAGATTTATCTATTATTATATGTAAGTACACTGTAGCTGTCTCCACATACTCCAGAAGAGGGCGTCAGATCTCATTATGGATGGTTGTGAGCCACCATGTGGTTGCTGGGATTTGAACTCAGGACCTTCAGAAGAGCCCTCAGTGCTCTTAACCACTGAGCCATCTCTCCAGCCCAACTAATCATTTTTTTTAAAGGATTTAGAGAACCAGACAGGGAATTGCAGGAGAGCGCTGATCTTTGGGCTCGCTCGCTTGCTCGCTCGCTCATTGTGGTCTGTTGGAGTCCTGGAAGCCGTCTGCAGCAGCCTGCAGCCTGCAGCTAGCGGAACAAAGAGCTGTCTGTCTCCTCCTCTACCTCCAACTCTCCCTTGAGGGTTTTCATTGGCAGAATCTAAGCAGGAATTTCTGGGAAATTTAGTTTCCAGATGTTGCAGCCCCTGTGAGTCAGAGAGGACACAGACGGGGAAAGAGCTGCCATGGCCACGGGGCCTGAGTGAAAGACATCAATTATTATAGGATGATGTCAGGGGACGTGGGTCGGGGTGGAAACGGAGTGTGCTGAGGAAGATCTGGGTGGGAGGATGGTCGGGAAGGATTGTCTAGGGGTCTGTAGTTGCGGCAGATGTAGTGGCCACGCCCCTGAGGACAGAGGGACTGTGGGACTCCCTAGGCAGAGTGACAAGGCGGTTGAAATGTCACAACCTTCGAGAGTGACGGGATGCTCTTTGTTTTAGAACTCTCAGTGGGGGTGTATATAGAACATAGAAGTACCACTGATGGGGCAAAGACAACCAGATACCTGTTACAACCCACACCCCCTATGCTGATAGCTTGAAAGCATTCTGTGAAACGAATGTTCTTCCAGACTAGGCAAAAATGAAAATAGTTAGAATTTGGACAGCGGTGTTGGAACCGAATGTTGAAAGGCAGAAATGTGGGAGGGAGTTAGACCAGACGCCAATGGGATGTGATGATTAGTGAGCAGCGGGCGGAGGGGAGGAGCCTCCTGGGGGAGGAGCCTCCGGGTCTCCACAATCTGTAGCTCGCTGTAGCCTTGTGAACTGGTGTCTTGAACTGAGACGCGGCCATAAGAGAGACGGAGCATGGGCGGTTCTGATTTGAATGCGTCCATGCTAGGATGTGTAACTACAGACAGCAATGATTAAGAGGGAGTTGGTGGTATTCCCATTTCTCCTGAACCTAAACAAAGCCTTTGCGTGGAGACAGAAGTAAGTAATGACTCTATGCGTGTGAGTGTGGCGGTGTCTCCCTGTCTTAGTCCCTCATAGAGCTTGATGCCGAAATCCAACACTTGGTACTCCAGACTCCTAGCTTTAAGCTAAGGCCGCCTAAACATTTGTGCCGCCTGTCTACCTGTGGAGTACTGAGACTCGCTTCATCACACTTACCTTGAAGGCGATCAGTGCGTTGACATACACCAGTGCATTTACACATACCAGTGCCACTGTATAGCCAGAGCTCCCAGCATGCCTGTCACATGACTTTTCCAGCAGTGATGACGACAAACATTAGGTCAGACAGGGTGCCAGTGTCAGGTCACAGAAATTATTCTACTGTATGCCATCTTGAGGAACCAAGGAATTTGTTGGGCTTACATACAGAAATGTGGCAAGGGGCTGCTTGAAAGAGCCTGGGTGGCTTAAAGGCAGCTGTACCCCCAAAAGGACTCACCAGAGCTGCCTCCCTGGGACTCCCTGCCTAACTCCAAGGAAACCCACTAAAGAGTCTCGCTGCTTATTGCTTATACAGCCCGGAACAGGGCCTGCCCCTGTTAACCTCCGCTGTCAACCTAACATAGCCCAGAGTCATCTCAGGGAGACTCCATTGGGGAATCAGATAGATCAGATTGGCCTGTGGCCAATGTCTGTGAGGAAGTGTCTACGATTATTGTCAGAGGGCACCGTCCCTGGTGGGTGGTGACGTTCCTTGGCAGATGGCCCTGGACTGAGAGTGAGGGAGCGAGTAGACCAGCGTTCGGTGCTCTGCCATGGAACTGTGCTCCAGATACCTGCGCGTTCCTGAACTCCTACCTGGAAGTGAACATCGAGACAAACACTTCCCTCCCCAGGTTGTTTCCAGTCGTGGTGTGCATCAGAATAGCAGGAAGGAGACCAGAGGAAGGTGTATTCCTGTTAAGTCTTACTGAGCTTCCGGACCGGCTGTATTTCATGGGCTTGCCAGTTTTGCTAGCTCCTCGAGTCTCATGAGCTCCTGTCTTCCCTTTGCTCTCCAGAGGGGCATGTTTCAATTCGGAGGCGATAGCTACAATGACTACAATAGCGGTCATGAGGAATCAGAGCCAGAAGAGTCACCACAGGGTCCTACACAAAGACCTGATGGTCAGAGAGACCCACGGCATTCCCACAGCATTCCTGAGTCTGGAGAAACATGCCGTGACTTAGTCTTTTGCCTTCATAGGCTCCGGGCCCGCTCTATCATTTTTTCTTTTTATTTCTTTAACAACTTGATTGTTGAAACCCCAGGAAATTCTAGGCCTATTTCTCCCATCCAAATGAAAGGAACTTATTGATGAAATCACAAGTCCATTAAGATAGAGTGGTACATCTCCATTAGGCCATGATTTGCATCATAAAACAGATTAAAATGAAAAATGGAAGCACTCTTCTTAGAGAGGAAATGTACAAAGGAATCTTTTAGGGCTCTCTGACTTAAGACAGAGTAATACCCCTCCAGGCACAGAGAGAAAACAAGGGACTGGGGAAGGTATTGACGGAGAGCGAGCCAGGCTGAAGACCTGCAGCCACCTAAGTGGTGTGACTCAGCTCGGTTGTGGGTCGACAGCCGAAGCCGGGGAACATTCGGAGCTGAAAGAAACACTTTTATTAAGCCTCCTGCTAGAGCAAGGGTTCCCACGGCAGTGTGGTTGCAGAGCCCTGTGCTGAAGTACACCTGGGCCATTATTGCTACATTAATGGAGTTGCTGAGAACCACCCTCTTGCCCGGCTAAAAGCCTGTGGTTCAGAGTGGGTGAGAACGCTGCTCTTCTCAACCTCCCTCAAAATGTTGAGAAAACAGCTCTGTGACAAGAGCTTTGCCATGTGGCTCCCGGGAATCTAGACTGCTCCGGATGATCAAAGAATAATAAAATAAACCCTAAATTAGTAGAGCACAGAGTTCTGGGAGTGTGTTGGGGGAGGGGCGCATGACATCTTCTCTTGCCTACCAAGCTGGTGGTGTTTGTATGTGCGCTACTTACTTAGACAAGCATCAAGTCCTTCAGCTAAAAAGAGAGACTGGCTTAGAGGCTTGGAACACCTGGGGGATTGGCTGTTTGATGGAAACAGGTCTGAGAAATGAACAAGGGGATGATTGGCAGTCACATTCCTCCAGAGGGGTCTCTATGCTCGTGTGCAGGAAGCAGTTTGTACCAGCTCACAGGCATCAAGTACCATTCTTTCTTCCTAATTCCCTACTGAGTGACTTCACGGGTTGGAACTGGCCAGGATAGGAATGTTTATACTGCCCAAATTGGCAGATGTCTCAAACCGGGGTGTCTCTCTCTTTTTTTCTGTGGTTGGCTTGTTTGCCCCTTCTAGAAAGTATATCATCAAATATTTATCAATATTCTCCTGGAATTTGATTGAAAGATAATTTGGCCATCAAAGCAGCCACAGCCTCCCCAAACCCTGGCTGATAGCTTTCTGAGCACAGGAAGGATCAAAGAAGCAAGCTGCGGGATGTGAAAGAGGGGAAAGGGGTCTTCGAAAACACACCTGCATGTTGTCGTCACCGACGAAGAATCACCCGAGGGCCAGTATTCACAGGGTGACATGGTAGGCACCTCTCACAGGTTAGGAATATAGTCACGAGACAGACACTGCCTAGACACGATGTGGCCTCTTTCTCATTGGACCAGAGACTTCACATAAAGGATAAGATCCAGAAAGCTGGACCTCAGATGGACTAAACTTTACAGGACATTTTAACAGTTAACCAATCAACCTCTACTACCTATAGAGCTCAGATAAAAGCCCCGGGATGCATTCTGGGAGCACAGCTGAGTGCCGTCCCTGAGCCGTGGGTTTGGTGGCAACAATGTGGCAGATGTTCTTTCTCAGGGGGGCTGAGGGACAGCTGTCCCACCTGGAATGTCTGAGACTGTGTTCTGAGGAACACAAAGGTCTCTCTGCCTCCCTTCCTGGGTTCTAGGATTCTTCTGAAAAGTTACATTACCCCTAATGTGAACTGCAAGGTAGGCGAGCGAAGGCCGAGTCACAGATTAAGGAATACAAGTAGGTTTAGCCACAGTGGATATCAGGAGGGAGGCTCGTCAACAAACTAAGACATAGCCCAGCGTAAGGCCAACGACACGGAGTCTAGGTTACCTGCCTGAGGGACTGGAAGTCAACACACCACCTATTGCTTTGCACGTCTATGTACACTGCTGTGTGTGCAGAATATTGTTGCCAAGTTACGGAAGCAAGGGAAGCGACCGTCAGCAAATGACGGGGTTAAAATGTTAGCGTTTGTCTCTAACGTAGCTTTAGTCAGCCTTAAGGAAGAACAGAATTGTGCTGTTCGTTGGAAAGTGGGTATGACGGGAACTAACCATAAGAAAATGAAATAAGTCAGAAAGACAAAGGCCATACCGGTTCAGTCCTTTTGCACCTCCTTGGGTGCAAAACATAAACACAAGAATCCATATACATGAAAGAAAAAGGAGTCGAAAAAGGAAGAAAATGAGCAGAATGTGGAATAGAAAATGAAGAATAAAGAGTGTCGGGGAGACATATGAGCACAGTACTTGATATACATGAGAGAAATTACCTTTATGACACAATCACTGAATACAACGAGTACAGCACACACACACATACACACACACACACACACACACACACACACACGCACACACACACACACACGCACGCACGCACACACACACACGCACGCACGCACGCACGCATGCACACACACACGCACGCACGCACGCACGTACGCACGCATGTATGCACGCACGCACGCGTGCGCGGATAAACTGGCTTGGTAGAACAGCGGTAGGCAGTGAAAGGAAACATATTTGTTCCACTTTGAGGAAGAAGTTGGTTTGTTTGAAGGAGTCTGGGGACAAGCCTGCCTTTGTCTGACAAGCCCTCTTCTGCAAGTCCCTGTAAGCCAAATGTGTTTAAGATGTGGAGGATCGGCTCAGGGGATCAGCACCAGCTCTGCAAGTGTCAGCGTGAGCCTCTCACTCTAAGAGCTGACTGGCAGTGGTCTGTGATTGTCACTGGGCAGCCGAGCATGAGAGTGCTTTGACAGTGCGAGTCTGTCTCAATCCCTCTACCTAGACTTCCCGAAGGCCGAGTGGTTCTTCCCAGAGGCGGTGAGCTCGGCTGATGGCTTAATCTGGAAGCCAGCGGGCTTCCGAAGAGACGCCACTCACTCCACATTTAGAGCAGCATTTTGAGTCTGTTGATCGGGACTGCTTCAAGAGGGGATTTCAAAACTTTAAAAAGGAACCTGATACGAACACTGACCGACCAGAAGAACTTCTGTCTTCCGCAAGTGGGCGCATACCTGGCAGCTGCTGCTGGTCTAGCCTCAACTCCTAGATCCTGGATCCTGGAAGCCCCGCAGGGTCCAAACGTTGGTTCCAGAGTCAACAAGAAGCAGGAAGCCACCGCCAGCCTAGAAACACTGCCATGGTTCCACAGTGAGATGGGTGAGCCTGAGCTCCTGGTGTGGGACCTGGGCCTTATTGAACCACATGGGACAAGGGAGAGAAGCAGGTCCCACTGTAGGGTTTGTCTGGGTTAATGTAGTTGGTGGGTAAGAGGCTATCCTCAGACCTTGGCGCTGAACTGGGTCTGAGACTTATACTTCTCTCACGTACTTTAAGTAACAAACAAGTTGCATAATGTCTTCTCTCTTTTTATCCTTTCCAATTTTTTAAAAAAAGCACCCTCTGATGTCACGCTGGTGACGTCTGTCTTCCCCACACCTGCTATGACATGGCTGCCTTCAGTCACAAGCCTGGTTCACAGCACGCTCTATGTTTAGCCGCTCCGAGAAGGATTCCAGTCTGCCTCGGGCCCTAAATAGCTACAAATATCGGAGTAGCAGCAGCAGCTCTTCAAGGGCCTTTTTAGGAAGTGTCATGCCAGGGATGGGGATGACACGCAAGGCAAGGCGCTGCAGGTGAGAAGACGGTGGGAGGCGGGGAGGAAGGGATGAGGAGAGGCTCAACCTGCGTGGCTGTGCACCGGCCCTCCCTCTTCCCTGAGACAGTTGTAGGGAAACATTTGAACGTGTTTATCTGTCTGCCCAACCCTATTTAGTGGAAAATGATTGCTCTTTGCTTCTTTGTTACCATGCCCCAGTGATGCTATGGCAACGAGAGGCTGCACAAGAGGGAGGGGCGGGGCAGGTGCTGCTTAGCAACTTGAAGAGTTTGTTTTTTTTTTTAAAGGCAAGCACCCATTTTAACAGTAACAGTCTTTAAAACGCCAGTTTTGAGGAGTTTTTTTTTTTTTTTAAATATTAGAGGCAGCAAATGGGAGCAGAGCAGAGGGGAATTAGGTAAGGGGCACGCCTTTCAGAGCTGCTAGGAACATCACCACAAGGTCTGTTTGGGGTAAGGAAACTGACGTTCACACAGGTGAGTATGCCACCAGAGCCGGCCAGACAGTGCAGCCAAGGCTGGGCTAACAGGTGGGCAACGCGATTCCCAGTGGAATTTTTTTTTAAAAAAAAAATTTTTTTTTATAGCATCTCATAAAGAAGCAAAATGTCACCTGGAAACTGGAGGGCAAAAGGAAGAAATGAATCCGTGTTGATGGCCAGGAAGGTGACAAAGGTGACCATCTGTTCCTCAGGTAGAAACTCAGGAAGGAGGAAAATATATATTTTTTTCTTTTTAAATCCAGGATAAAGTTCAATTGCTCGCTATAGAATTCATTCATTCATTCACTCCTTCATTCCCTCCCTCACTCATTCATTCGGAACAAACGACAGTCGACAAAGCAGCCAGGATGGAGTCCAGTGCCTCACATGCTGGAGGTGCCTGGATTTGAAATTTGGAGGAATTCCTGAGCAGTGGGAAAAACAGATATGGGAGGAGGGTGGGGGGGGGAGGGAGGGGACTGCTGCCGGGCCCTGACATGGATGGAGATGGGTGTGTGTGTGTGTGTGTGTGTGTGTGTGTGTGTGAGACCGCTGCCGGGCCCTGACATGGATGAAGATGGGTGTGTGTGTGCGTGATGGCTGCCAGGCCCTGACATGGATGGAGATGGGCGTGTGTGTGTGTGTGTGTGTGTGTGTGTGTGTGACCGCTGCCGGGCCCTGACATGGATGGAGATGGGCGTGTGTGTGTGTGTGTGTGTGTGTGTGTGTGTGTGAGACCGCTGCTGGGCCCTGACATGGATGGAGATGGGCGTGTGTGTGTGTGTGTGTGTGTGTGTGTGTGTGACAACTGCTGCCAGGCCCTGACATGGATGGAAGCTGAGTCGGAAAACACATTTCTCAAGACAGATGACTATGTCAGTTCAACCAAGACCACGTGAAGCCGGGAAGGCTAGGTTCCCTCTTCCCCACTCCTCACTGGCTGCCGCTGCTTTCTCTGGCTGTCCTGCTAGCCGGGAGTCGTCCACCTTGAGGGCTGCGTTTAGGCGGCTCAGACCTGCTGAGCGTTCCTGCTCAGTTCGAGAGCAGGCCAACGTCACAGTGTGTTCTCTGAGGCAGACTGGACACAACGGGTTACCATCGACCACACACTTCCCATAATTACTACCACTTAAGAGATGCTGCTCAAGGCAGACTCAAGGTTAGACTAGACTCAAGGATCTGAGATCGCATCTACTTGAGGCTCTGCAGGGGAGACAGAGGGAGATGACCATGGAAGAGACAAGGTCAGCGGCTGAGTTCACAGCTCCTCAGTGGTCCTGTGACTTCAAGCCGCCACACCACAGAGAGCCTGCCGGGTGGGTCCACTGGATATGCTGATCTGAGGTCCTGCATGGGAAGGGTCCTGGGGATCGCAGGGCCTCGGGCTGCCTGGTGCAGGCGCCTGCCTGGGGCAGGGGTGTGTGTGTGGGAGGGGTGTGTAGGGAGGGGTGTGTGTGGGGAGGCCACTCCTGCCTTCCTGGTTAATAACATGGTGTTGAAAAGACAAGTGTAGCTTCAAGGTCCAGTGGTCACATTCATGTTGTGATCTTCTCTGGGGCCGTCTCATTGTTTCCACTCAGGGCTAATTGTAGCCATGTGAGGAGAACTGGTAAACAGCCTGCCTTCCCCAGAGCTCGCTTGACTCAAAGCAGAAGGATCTGTGCTCTCCTTAACTCGAAGGGTCTAGGGATTTCCTAAAACTCACAACACGGGAATCCACGCCGCGTTGATTCGAAAGAGCCAGTATTATTAAGGGTCTGGTAGGGGAGTCTCGGTTGTTACTGCCTTCTCGAT
The DNA here is from genome assembly GCA_964023405.1 of Apodemus agrarius. NCBI lineage: Eukaryota > Metazoa > Chordata > Mammalia > Rodentia > Muridae > Apodemus > Apodemus agrarius. The sequence goes on from OZ030013.1 coordinate 4,815,188, forward strand.
GGATAAGAAATGAGGGGTTTTCTGGGTCCTCGTGTGAATTTTGCTCTCTCCTCGGTTTGTCTATCACACCCATTCTTGTACTGTGCTCTAACACCATGGAGTCTCTCAGGACCTTCGAATGCTCTGTGATGATCCCTGGGATCAACTCCTTCAGTCTGTGATGATACTTACCTCTGGGGCAAACTACATCGATCTGGACCTCTGCCATTGTTTATATCCGTGAATAAGAGTCATACACAGACACACACACACACACACACACACACACACACACACACACAGACGGTGAGGGAGGGGGATCACAACCCAGTGAGTTTATCTAACAAGTGATAAGAATCAGAGGGAGGAAGTATTTAGTTGAGACATCCCAGTTTGAACTTGCCTGGTAACTACTATGAAGCCAGTAGGTTTGAGGTAAGGCCCCACCCACAAGTCCCAATTCTTTAGGGGAAGTGGAGAGTCTCCTCTCCTCTCAGGGATCATATATATTAAAGATATGCCTGCCCTTCGGAACAAAGCCAAACAAATACACTCAAGTGTTTTCAAATATTGACCCTTCAATTTTTTAAAAAAAGATTTATTTATTTACTTATTTATTATATGTAAGTACACTATAGCTGTCTTCAGACACACCAGAAGAGGGCGTCAGATCTCATTCCAGATGGTTGTGAGCCATCATGTGGGTGCTGGGATTTGAACTCAGGACCTCTAGAGGAGCAGTCAGAGCTGTTAACTGCTGACCCATCTCTCCAACTTAGGCCCTCCAAATTTTTGAAGGCAAACTGGGAGCCCTCCCAAGGCTGTTTCCCAGACTTCCACACACGTGGCGCTCGGGGGGTAGGGGGTGGGGGGAGGTGCGGAACTGCAGGCTGAGATCCAGCACTTCTGGGGTGAAGATCACACACTCCCCACCTGTGCCTGGGTCAATTGCTCAAAGGAAACACTGAATTGAATGTTGTCTTTCAGTTCAAAAAACCTACCAATATAATTTCAGTTCCCTCTTCTCTAGCATTTATAAAAGTACTGGACCTACATCGGGGCTTTTATTACATCATGTCCAATACGTCTGGACAGAAGACTTAAAAACAGAAGAAAAAAAAAAGTACCTGCTTTCCTTGTTCGCTCCAGCCCGTCTCAGCCCTGTTTTGAAATCTTTACTTCAGTTACTTATAGCACGGTCATCGTCTGGAAATTGGAGACAATGACTAGAAGATGATGAAGGTATGCTATAATGAAATACAAGGTGTCTGGTGCGCACTGATACGGCCAGGCACGTAATTTATGCCTCTTTAAAACTGAACAAAAGCAGAGCAAAAAGTCAAAAACAAAGCGATTGCGCATCAGCTGCCGACAACACTGTGTCCCAGCTTAAACGAGGCTGGAAAAATGCTTCCACAGCCTAGAACAGGATGCCTGAGGACTCCAGCCTTTTCCCGGAGGGGCTGTAATGGCTCCAGCCTCGCAGACAGGGCTGCACAGCGGCGCCGGCGAGCTCTGCTGCCCCCTGCTGGACGGGACGCCGGACTCGCCGCCAGCCTGTCTGCAAGGCTCGCGCTGCCTCCCGGGGGACCCAGCACTCAGCGCATTCGGCAGGTTATGCAACACCAGGCCGCTCCCAGCTAGCTTCAGGAAAGGAAACCGTCAGTGTTCTGAGGAAGGCGGGGACTAGAAAAGTGCACGTACGTGTCCAGCCTTGGAGGCGCTGGGAAAGTCTGTGTAGAACCCTAAAAAGTAGGAGGAGTCTTCCTGTTTTCCGGTTAAGAGATACAAGGCTCAGAGTGTGTGCATGGAAGGGGAGTTGTACTGATTGAGCAGAAGTGGTGTGGAGATGGGCTGCGGGCTTTGGTCTTCCAGGGGCGCCACGCCTCCTCAAGCCCAGTTACTGACGTGGTGGGTGGCAATGCCTCATTTCCAGAGTGCAGCCCCAGCTTCCAGCCCCTTCAAGATCATAGATCTTCTAGCTGTGTATTCGGATTTGACCTTTAAGGTTTTAAACCCGGACTGTTGGTGAAGCATATCCAGTGGGTTGGTCTTTCCTGACAATACACATAGTGAAGGCTTGAGAGAGACATTAAGATGGAACTGGGTTATCCCCTCCTTTTAGGGTCCAGAAACAATAAACGTTTTGATATTTCCAGTGTTAATTCAGATCATCCAAGTGAGTTGGGACCTTTAGAGAAATTTTCCTTCAACTTGGACGACCCTTTGGAGTTTTACTTTTTTGGGTGCCGCCTGGTGTAAACGCTGTCTCTCTCTCTCTCTCTCTCTCTCTCTCTCTCTCTCTCTCTCTCTCTCTCTCTCTGTGTGTGTGTGTGTGTGTGGGGGGGGGCAGTTCGCTCTTGTCCAGTCTGCCAGTCTGGATGTGGATTAATGGTATTTTCCAGTCGATAAAATATTTTAAAATTTTTATTTTACGTGGTGTTATGAAGCATCTCTGCCGTTAGGACAGCTCAACTGGAACTTTCAAATTTAAATCTGACAGGAACTGAAAGTCGCCGTGGGGCTTCCAAGGTACTGCTATTTTTTTTTTTTTTTATTTATATAAACGACGTTCTGGGCTTTTCAACCAAATAAGAATAGATCTCTGGAGACAAGAAGATGACCACCACGCGTCTTTTCCCAGTCTTTGGACGGTACCTTTCACAATCTGGCAGGGAGAAAGCTGAGTCAGCACTGCAGATTCGGAACCTGATTATCATATTCGGTAGCTACTGCCAAGCATACATTAGCACCTCTTCCAGACTCTCCTCAGTCTGCACAGGGCACCTGGAGACTCTGCTCATGAGAACACAATACCCCACATGAGTCAAGAAAGGTTACAGATGCCCACCTTGACCTGGTGATAGAGGTCATCAGACCTCCTTAGTCACAGCCAACATGTGGACTGAAACCATATCTGACATAGTGTCTTGATGCACAGCCCTTGTCAGTCAGAGCTGAACGGAAGTGTGGTAAGCTATGATGGAGCTCTGCAGTCTGCAGTGCTGTTAGGACAAGAACTCACAGGATTCCAGGGAGGAGCTGTGGGGAGAGGGCACTGAAGGTCTGAGATGCCCTCATCTCAGCTTGGAGAAAACTCTTCCTCCTACACTCTGAAAACAAAAAGAAACGAAAAGCTAATAACAAAATAACCAAAAGCTACAGCCTCACTTTTCTGGTCTCATTTGCCACTTTTCTTAGGATACAGTTTCAGTAGGAAAATATTCTAAACAAGTCTCACGAGTGCTTCTTGGCTTGCGGTTGGTGATGCTCTTTGGGGGATTATGAAACTGGAGTTGAAGAAAGGGGTGATGGGGAGAGTCAGGTCTTTGGGGTCATAGCTTAGTCCTACTTCTGACTCTAGTCTGTGTGTCATCTGTCAAGCAAGTATCCCCAAACTATCTCCTGCTGTGCCGGGTCACCTACACAACAACCCACACTCTCAAACCAGGAGCTAAAATTCCTTTCTCCTTCAGAATGCTCCTTGCCAGGCATTTGGTTGCAGCAATCACAAGAATGAATTAATCTACCTTACTAGTAAGAACGCCAGTGGTTTCTGTTTTATTTTATACCAGGTAGAGCAATAGAAAAAGTAAAACTCAGGACTGATCAAAACACAGCCACCTACACCTGATGCCAGGAGGATGCAGCTTGTAAGTGGAGGGTCAGGTGGGGGTGTCAAAGTCCTGGGATGAACCGAGGCTGTGTTCTAGGCACATATTTATAACTCAAACTTTGTGTGTTGCTGGAAGACACAGAAATATTATCAACTAGTGAATGGGATTGCGTAAGACTCCGCTCATGACATAAATGATTCCACACAAGCCAAGACAGTCCAGAGATGTCTATCCTGAGCTGCTGATAAAACGTGATCAGACCTCCTTAGTTAGACACAGCTGACACACATTCGGAGACCTTAGCTGGCAGAATTTCCAGGTGTACCAAAAGTGGATTGAGTTCAGGGTGAATGAACTATTGAACAGTGGGGTTCCGGGAGTGACCCATGGATCAGTGGGTGTAAAAACCGCTGGACGAGTGTGTGGACTTGGTGACCTGATCTACCACGTACAAACCAGACGGTGGGCGTCTCTTGGGGTTATGACCATCAGATAAATGTCTGCTGTAACTGACAATAAGTCCTTTTCACGTCGCTGAGGTTATTTTAAAGAGCCACGTGGTGCTCCCCTCCCCCATAGCCTTAGCATGGCGCTGGGCAGCTACCTGTGCCAACACTGTATCTGGAGGGCTGTGCCTTGCAGCCTGACCTCCTGGAGCTGAGGAGCTGGGGACGGAGTGGAGCAGCAGTGGACAATGACTCAGTGAGATGACCCGTGCTGTAGTCTGTACAGGGAGGGCTGCTTCCCCTCAGAGGTCACCGGAGCTCTATGATGCCACCGCTACAACTTCGTTGTTTCTGAGTTGTATTTTTTTTTTTTTTTTTTTTTTTTTTAGTGAACTGCTAAGCCCAAAGGAAGAACACCTCTTGGCCTTTTATTTTCTTTATCTTTTTATTTAGTGTGTGTGTGTGTGTGTGTGTGTGTGTGTGTGTGTGAAATCATGAGGCAGAGCTCTGGGGCTCAGACCTTGCAGCTTGTTGGTCACTACTACAGGTGACCTGGTCTTTCTTGGTGTCTGAAGTGGACTAGACTGAGCCCTTTACCTCTGGGGCTTGTGCTAACGCCGTGTAGTTAGTGTCAGAACCGAACTGAATTGTGGAACACCAGATGGTATCTGGAGAGTTGGAGAGTTGATTGGTGTGAAGAAAGAGCCCACACATTTGGTGTCAGAAATGTTGTAAGTGAAAACATTTTGGAGGTGGGAACTCAAATCTCTATTCTGTGACATTCCAGCCCTGAAAAGCCAGGCCGTCACCCACCAGACTTGGCCTGATCTCTCTGTTTCAGAGTGAGACCCAGCTCTCTACTTCCACTGTAACTGCTGGCTGGGTGGGATTCTTATAACAGACAGTGCCCTCCGTTGTTGGCAGTGTGAGACCTTGTGAATAAACACAAGGCAGCTGGGAGTTTGATGCCAGCTGCTGTTGTCCCCAGAGAGCTTGATGTCAGCTGCTGTTGTCCCCAGCTGAACCGTGCAGCTGGGGCTCTGCCTCCTAGTTCTTTCCTGGCCTAGTAGACGCAGGTGAGAAGGGTGTCTGCTGTCCATGCTGGGCTGACTGGTTTACATTTTTGATTTCTGAATTGTATCATGATCTTGACAGGTTTATGAGAGAGAGAGAGAGAGAGAGAGAGAGAGAGAGAGAGAGAGAGAGAGAGAGAAAGAGAGAGATTATAGTAGATCTGTATAGCACAGGTCAGTACTGGGACAAGAATCCACAAAGGTGTGATATTCCTATTTATCTGTAATGGTTTTGATCTCAAGAACACAGGAAAAAGCTGGCAGTTACAAGGAAAATTCCCCACATCACATGAATGGCTGTGGAAAACCCTCATTGTCACCGGTTTAAGTAAAAAAGTCAGAAAAAAAAAGGTTTGTATAAAATTATGATGAGGTAAATAAGACATCTTTATAAAATATCACTTGTAACAATATGAATATTGATTTGAACTTCTTCATGATGAATCTTGAAAATGTGTTAAGTAAAATAAGCCAGTTGTAAACATTACTTACCTGCTTATAAAGTGTTCAGGACAAGCAAATCTACAGAGATGTCAAGTGGATTAGTGGTTGCCTAGGGAACCACTCCTGTGTGTGTGTGTGTGTGTGTGTGTGTGTGTGTGTGTGGTGTGTGTGGAGTGTGGCATGTGTGTGTGTGTGGAGTGTGGTGTGTGGTGTGTGATTATGGTGAGTGTGTGTGTGTGTGTATGTGTGTGTGTTTGTGTGTCTGGAGTGTGGTGTGTGTGTGATATGTGTGTGTGTGTGTGTGTGTGTGTGTGTGGTGTGGCGTGTGGTGTGTGTGCATGTGTGAACATGCCTGATATTTCAATGACCGTAAATATAATTGACCTGTGGTGTTCAGACCTACTCCAATCCCTCTTTCTTTGGTATTGGCAGACATTGATTCCCTTGGAAACTTGGATGACATTGTTTTATCCCTGGGGTGGGAAAAAGGAGACAAAGAGAAGAGAGAGGAGATGAGAGTTTACAACAGGAGGATCTAACTCCTTATTTGCACTGTCATTCTGTCCTAAAGTTTTGTTTCTTTGTTTTTAGGAAACCATAGTGATAGGAAGATAGGGAAGGATCCCAAGATCCTTGTCTCAGTAGACAAGGACAGGAGGACAAGGACAGGCAGACAAGGCAGGAGTGTGCCAAAGGGGAAGAAAGAAATCCAGACAGGGAAATGCTGAGAAAGGTGTTCATTATCCAAGTTGGCATTCGATGAAGCACAAAACCTAAATAATTCAATTATCTTACAAATTATTAAACATATTATCAAAGCAGTGTAATTAGTCCCTGAATAATTAGTTTGGGGTAAATTATGTCAAATAATTACTTCAAGATTTTAAGTATATAATCTCCTATCTTTCATAAATATTTTTACAACATAGAAAAGATGTAGATCAATTCAAGCTGACCTAGTTCCCTAAAAAACAGAGTAATGTTGTTAGTGAGTCTGGATTATCACGTCTGGGTTTCCAATTCTCTCTCCCTGTTTCTTTTCTTTTCCTTCCTTCTTTTCTCCCTCCCTCCCTCCCTCTCTCCCTCCCTCCCTCCTTCCCTCCTTCCCTCTCTTCCTCCCTTCCTTCCTTCCTACCTTCCTTTTTATCTACTCTCATACACAGAGACATGCTGACAGGCATGAGCGGATAGCTCAGGATTTCTATAAACATCTGCGGTGGTTTGAATGAAAATGACCCCACAGACGGACTTATAGGGAATGGCACCATTGGGAGGTTTGGCCTTGGAGGAGGTGTGTCACTGGGGCCAAGCTTTGAGGCTTCAAACGTTCAACCAGGTCCAGGGTCTCGCTATGTGTCGCCTGCAGATTCTGAAGTAGAACTCTCACCTACCTCTCCAGCACCATGTTGGCCTGCGTGCCCCCTTGCTTCCTGTCAAGAGGAGAATGGGCTGAATATCTGAAATGTTGTCCTTCAGAAGAGTTGCTGTGGTCATGGTGTCTTTTCACAGCTATAGAGCAGTAACTGAGACAGAGTCCTATCAAATACTAGAAATTAACTTGTTTGTTTGTTTGTTTACTTATTTTGAGACAGGGTTTCTCTGTGTAATAGCCCTGGCTGTCCTGGACTCACTTTGTAGACCAAACTGTCCTCAAACTCATAGAGATCTGTGTGCCTCAGCCTCCCAAGTGCTGGGATTAAAGGCATGTGCCAGGCCAGCTAGAAGGCAACATTTTTTTAACCATTTTAACATGACAATTTACTGTAACCACCAACACTAATGCCTAAAAACATGATTATATATTATGTTATAAATCATAAAAGAAAATGTATTTATGAGCATGAAAAGTTTTTTTGATAAAACTTAAAAATCATTACTTTTTTTAATAAAAGAGAACGGAAATATACTTTTCAAGAGCATACAGAACATTTTCCCCAAGCCAATAGACAGCAGCATATTTAATGGTGCAAACTACAAACACTACTGTTAAAATCATGAGAAAGAAGCACATCATTACAATTAATTAGCAATATTATAGAATATATGCCTAATTTAGTTAATATTAATGAAGACTAGCTAGCAATGGAAAAAGAGGAACATGTTATAAAAATTCCTTCAGAATATGCAAATTATCAAAAATAAAAAATATATATCTTATTTTGGAATGCACAGGAAAGACAGTAAATTAAGTGCACACAAAGCAAATTTATAAAACCACTTCTTTATGTACATCACTGAGAATTTAAAAGAGGAACCCACACCCTATTAATACTACCAAAAAAGTCATAAACTATGCATGGTTAATATATGAGGAAATTAACGCACCTTCTGCATTACTCTACTGTACTAAGGATTACATGGATATGGAAATTTTTGCTGCATTTCTTCATGAGAAGACTTAATACTGTAAAGATTTGAAGATGTGGAATAAAATCCAATTCTTTAACTCAGGAGTGTTCTTAAGTCATCAAAATGGTGCTAGAATATTTAGGGAGAGATGGGGGGAGTGTAGCAGAAAGAGCATTTCGATAAGGAAAGTGAATTAACAAGTTTTTCCAGTGCAAACTCACGGTTGGTGATAAGCAGGTTCACACACCGCTGGTAAAACCCACAGTAAGTTTGGACAATGGTACGTAAGAATCCATAGAAGAAACTGCCCAGGTAGGGGAGTTAATCAATAATCAATGCTTCCTTGACTATGGAGCTTAGAATGGTGCTGAGCCAATAGGTGACCATTTCTTTTTTCTTTAAAGATTTTCTTTAGTTTATGTAGATGAATACCCTGTAGCTGTCTTCAGACACACCAGAAGAGGGCATCAGATCCCATTACAGATGGCTGTGAGCCACCATGTGGTTGCTAGGATTTGAACTCAGGACCTCTGGAAGAGCAGTCAGTGCTCTTAACCGCTGAGCCATCTCTCCAGCCCTAGATGACCATTTCTTTTGGGATATCTTTAGCTCTGAAAGATCCATTCCATGTGTACCGTGATTCCAGACCTAACATCCTAATGAGCAAATAAAAACCTCTGGAATGTCTTAACCCAACCCAAACTTGACACCATCCCATTGACACACCAGCGGAGGCCGAGAACACAGCCAATTGTACTGAGTCCAGCAGTAGAGAGTCTCTCGTCTTGCTACAACCCACCTCTCTGACGTTTCCACAAATATATTAAGCTGTCTTGCCTATTGTTCTCAGAGCTGCGTGAAACAGCTTCCACGTGGGGACGTTGTATTAAGTGAGATGTCAATCTGTCTCTGGACTCCATCTTCTGCCATATTTTGCTCCATAACAAACTGTGTCTTATTCCTTTGAGATGGGGCTGAGCGGCCTCTGTCAGGTTCATTATGTGCACCGTGGAAATAAATGACAGAGCACTTGAGAGCCACAGAACACTATTCACCCATTGTTAAGATGGCAGAAATGGTGAAATCCACAGTCAGTGTGGCAGACGTCACTAACTGCTACCCAGTGTCGAGTCCCCCACCCGGTCCTTAACAACTTGATTTCCATATGAGCAGTGATGGACACGGCTTTAGGGGATCCATCCCATACACAGACACCAAACCCAGACACCATTGTGGATGCCACAAGTGCTTGCTGACAGGAGCCTGATACAGGGGTCTCCTGAGAGGCTCTGCCAGTGCCTGACAAATACAGAGATGGATGCTCTCAGCCAACCATTGGACTGAGCACAGGGTCCCCAATGGAGGAGCTACAGAAAGGACCCCAGGAGCTGAAGGGGTTTGCAGCGCCATAGGAGGAGGAACAATATGAGGCACCCAGTAGCCCCAGAACTCCCAGGGACTAAACCACCAACCAAAGAGTACACATGGAGGGACCCATGGCTCCAGTCGCATATGTAGCAGAGGATAGCTTTGTTGGACATCAAAGGGTGGAGAGGCCCTTGGTCCTGTGAGGGATCGTTGCCCCAGTGTAGGGGAATGCCAGGACAGGGAAGCAGGAGTGGGTGGGTTAGTGATGGGGCAGGGGGCATGGTATAGGGGATTTTCCTGAGGGGAAAGGGGATAACATTTGAAATGTAAATAAAGAAAATATCTAAAAAACCAACCAAAACAAACAAACAAACAAACAAACAAACAAAAAACCCACAAAAGATTGCCACATCCATCTTGCCGAGAGTGACCCTGAGGGAGCGCTGGGGATTTGAGGAAGACAGTCCTCGGGCAGCTGCCTGCCCCAGGAGTGGGCTATGTGGTGTTCTCCTTTCTTCTCACAGAAACAAACATCGAAGGCGACAGATGTTAAGGTCAAGACCTTGCACACTTTCGGGGGTCCGTAGATTTGAACTCTTCAGTATCCCCCTTATATAATCTCCATTATATAAATAAATTCCATTCTCTATCCCATCCACGTCTCTACGTCACATAAAAGTCCGTCCCTTGCTTTAGAGGCAGAGATGCTGATGAGCTGAAATGGATTTTGCACGGAGTCCAAACAGCCGCATCCTTCACTGGCACCACAGACCCATGTCACCCCACCGTGGAGGCCGCTTCCCACACGTGGTTCCCCTCCCTCGCCATCTACTTATGTCCGGATATCTAAACAAATGTGTCTCCAGTCTTCACAAACTACTCCACAAGGAGCCACTTTCACTTTCTGAGAATTTCATCATCGTAGTTAAGCTGGCAGATTCGGGTCAGTGTAGCTCAGTAATTCTGAACCCAGAGGGCATCTGGCAGGGTGTGGAGGTGTTTTTGGTGGGAAGAGGCATGCGCTGTTTCTCATCTTATATGGCAAAGGCGGTCCCCACAACGGAGGTGTAAGTACAAAGAGTCAAGAGGGCAGAGGTTGGGAAGAAGGCCGGGTCATGACCCCCAGCGATGGTGGAACAGTAAAGCTAAACGGCACCGGTGCCTTTCTCTTTGTTTGAAATGCTAAAGGCTTAAAACTCACCAACCCCACATCCGACAGAGGGTTAATATCCAATATATACAAAGAACTCAAGAAGTTAGACCGCAAAGAACCAAATAACCTTATCAAAAAATGGGGCACAGAGCTAAACAAAGAATTTTCACCAGAAAAAATTTGGATGGCCGAGAAACACCTTAAGAGATGTTCAGCATCATTAGTCATCAGGGAAATGCAAATCAAAACAACCCTGAGATTCCACCTCTCACCAGTCAGAATGGCTAAGATTAAAAACTCAAGAGACAACAAGTGCTGGTGAGGATGTGGTGAAAGAGGAACACTCCTCCACTGTTGGTGGGATTGCAAAATGGTAAAACCGCTCTGGAAATCAGTTTGGTGGTTCCTCAGAAAATTGGGCATGTCACTTCCAGAGGACCCTGGCATACCACTCCTGGGCATATACCCAGAGGATTCCCCTGCATACAATAAAGACACATGCTCCACTATGTTTATATAATAGCCAGAAATTGGAAGGAGCCCAAATATCCCTCAAAGGAGGAATGGATACAGAAAATGTGGTATATTTATACAATGGAATACTACTCAGCAATTAAAAATAATGAATTCATGCAATCTGTAGGTAAATGGATAGACCTGGAAAATATCATCCTTTGTGAGTAACCCAATCACAAAAGAATACACATGAAATGCAATCACTGATAAGTGGATATTAATGAGCCCAGAAGCCCTAAATACTCAAGACACAAATAGCAAGTCAAATGATTCCCAAGAAGAAGAAAGGAGAGGACCCTGGGCCTGTAAAGATTGCATCCAGTTTAGTAAAGAAACCGAGGGGGGAGGGGGAATTATTGGGGAACAGATGGGGGGGAGAGGAACTATGGGAAGTATGGTGGGTGGGAACTGGGAAAGGGGAAAGCCTTTGGAATGTAAACATAGAATATAGAAAATAAAAATTGAAACAAAAAAAACAAACAAAAAAAAAACCCAAAAACAAAACCAAAAACAAAACAAAACAAAACAAAACAAAACAAAACAAAACAAAACAAAAACTCAGTCAAGATGGGGCAGCTTCCTCCTTCCTCCTTCCTCACGCAGCAGCTTCCCCCCATAGTCACAGTTTGCCGGCCAGTCAGGGTCATTTATGTTACTCGGCAGCCCACGATGGCTTCAAAGAGTGGTACGGCTCACACGAGAGCGTTTGCTCCGTGGCGTGGGCCTTGTCTGTTTGCTGAGCCATCACACACAGACGCATAGCTCGTGGGCGTGAGGGATGTCTTGCCCTCACTTCCTACCCGTAATGGGATGCAGTGCCAGAGGGACAAGAACTCCACCCCTTCCTTAAAAAAAATCTCACCATTTTCATTGCGTTAAACAAGTTAATTGTATTGATTGAGATGATGAATGAAAGAATCTAGGGAAATAAGCCAGTAGTTGGTGAACTGTCTGCCACCCAAGTTGGATTAGAGTTGGCCTCTCTAGTACCACATCTAAAACCAGGCATGGAGACTCGCATCTGTATCTGTACTGCAGCACTGGGTGGGGGTGGAGTGGGGTGGGGGTGGGACAGGAAGGCTGGCATGGAGGTGGAGACAGCTAGATACCTGAAGCTCATTGGACAGCTAGTCTAGCCAAATCCACAAGCTTCGGGTTCCATAAGAGACCTGTCTCAAATAATAAGCTACAGAGAGACTGAGGAGGACACACGACATTGAACCTTTCTGTGTACACACATGTATGTACTCTCAAGTACATACGCACACATCTACATTTACACACATATACACCACGCATAAGAAAGATGGGAGAAGGAGCCGGGCAGTGGTGGCGCATGCCTGTAATCCCAGCACTTGGGAGGCAGAGGCAGGCAGATTTCTGAGTTCAAGGCCAGCCTAGTCTACAGAGTGAGTTCCAGAACAGCCGGGGCTACACAGAGAAACCCTGTCTCGAAAAACCAAAAAAAAAAAAAAAAAAAAAAAAAAGAAAAAAAAAAAAGAAAGAAAGGTGGGTGAGAGGAAGGAAGGAGGGAAGGAAAGAGAGGGAGAAATGTCAGTTTTGGTTCTCAGACCACAAATGGAGTAATTAAAGACCCCGGTAACTTCAGACAGTCACACTCAAGCTAAGAAGTAATTCCCTCTGTTCTTTCAAGAATCTGGCACGGCCATTCACCAGTGTCTCTGAGTTGAATACAGACGGCAGAAAGTCAGAGCCAGAAAACATTAAAGTATCATCTAATGCACAGACTTTTCCATCTTTTACTGCAGGGCTGCCTTTTTAAACATTTCTGATTCCTCCGAGTGGCCTTCAGGGACTCTAACAAGGAGATGCTTTGTGACCTTTCCTGGGAAGACATAGCCGAGTTGCCTGCTCACCCTGAAGGGCAGCAGCAGGCCCAGGATTCTGTCCAAAATCATCTTGGGGTTGGGATTACTTGTAAGATCATGAGGGGCTCAGAGTCAGCAGTACTGTTGGGAGTTCGCCAGGGTCATGGCGGGCGGCCATACCAATGAAGGGTCCTCTGTAACATGAAGCGCTCCTGAACAGCCACAGCACCGAAGAATACTTGGACAAATGACAGGCAGGGACCCTACCAAGGACCCCCTCTTCTGTCAATCATTCACCCATGTGACCCTTGGCAGGGAGGAGTCCTGCAACCACGATGAGCCCATGTACGCCACGAGGTTCCCTCCCGTCACAAAGGAATGTGCGCAGGGCTGATCTCGTGAGGGTCTCATACGTGTGATCACGGGTGCCGTGCTGCAAGACAGCCATGGTCTGGAAACACCACCGAGAGGTCCCTGAGAGGGGCAGCATGTTTGATAAGCACCTCCAGGCAACCTAAGACACATCGAAATGTCTTGGTGTAGACCTAAGTGCTTCTAACTCCCTGTAGTATGTTGTGGAAGGAATTTCCCTTCGTGCCTTTGGCAAGAGATTAAAGTAATAACTTTGAGGAAAATGTAATACCTTGATTTTCTTTGACAAAAGCAAAAATCATACTACATATTAGTGATTGTCATTTTAATTGCAGGAGGGTAGAAGAGCACATAGTCTCTGTGAAGCCAATCACAAGGCACAGTTCCCAAGGCGTGACTCAGCAGAGAGAGCTGCGGAAACACAAACTCTGACTCAGCATCAGTCGCTCTCCCTGAGAGCTTAGCCAAGTCCTAGAGGTAGGCCTACAAAGTCCAGGAGAACGAGAAGAGCCAGAAGAGTGTCAGGGTTGAGACGTGGAGTCCTGGCTGCCGGTGGGACGACTCTGAGAGCGGCAGATCCTGGTGGGAATCCATCAGGAGATTCTCACCAAGACTTTCGTCTTTGGATCCAGGATCAGACAGTGTGGGGTGGAGGGCAGACCCTGGCTTGGTCTTGACAGTGACTCCGAGTTCCGAGTTCCTCCGTACCCCAGTTGACAGCATGAAAACAAAGAATTGTACCAGCTCAGACTCTGGAGACTAAAATAAAAACAAATCTGCACAGGCTGACCTTGTGTTCTTCTGCTGGTATGCTCTGCGCTCCCTCATCAAATGGGGCAGTGAGCAAGAAAAATCCAGGAAGTGCCTACAATATAACTTATTTATTATATGTCAAAGTAGCCAACACCTCTGAGAGTTTGACAATGGGCTTTGAATATCTATCTAATTATCTAATATCTATCTATCTATCTATCTATCTATCTATCTATCTTTATATTTATAGATATAAACACATTCTATATTTATAGATAGATAGATATAGATGCACACACATATATACATATGTATACACACATATGGGTCTTATTGAATTGGTGTGATTTATCTCTCTGATAAATTTCTCTCTCTCGTTCTCTCTCTCTCTCTCTCTCTCTCTCTCTCTCTCACACACACACACACACACACACACACACACACACACACACACACTCCAGGTGGCTACAGAGGAAGATAGCCCTGGCTTCACTCTCTTATAAATCTAGCTCTGTTGTGCAATGTGCTCATTTTACCTCTGATGTCTTCATCGCATCTTTCCTGTCTTTTAGTCCCACCTAGAGCTCACTGGATCCTGGAAGTTGCTAATAAAAACCCAGGCAGGGACGGCACCTGCAGGCAACTCCCTCTACCTAGTCGTCATAGCCGGCCTGGAAGGAACACAGGCTTTCTGGGGAGCTGTAAATCACACATCGATCTTGCTGGAGAGCATCGTTTCTTAGCGACAAGAAGGAACAAAAGGAAGCAGAAAGCAGCAAGCAGAGGCGGCGAAGCCTCCCACCGACGTCCTGGCTCTGCCGGTTTACCTGCGCCGTGGGACCCTCTTGTGTGGGACGAGGCACTTCTCCTTGAGCTTTCTGCTGCTTCAAAGTACCCCAGCGTTACATGCAAAACACAGAAATCTGAGGAAAAGCGAGCCACGCGAGAGCGTTGCGTAACTGGAATGACGGGAAACATCCATTTCTCTTTATGCATCCGAACGAGGGCAATAGCAATCAAGCATGGTCTGGGGAGGGGCAGTGCTTGCTGTAATGCCTGCACCTGGAGGAGGAGGAGGCTGGTGGACCCTGGGCGTTTACTAGCAGGTCAGCCAGTCTCATCCCATCCCAGTGAGTTCTAGGCTAGAGGGAGAGCCTATCTCAATAAACAAGGTGGTTGTCTCCAGAAGAATGGGGTGAACACACACACACACACACACACACACACATACACACTGCACACACACTGCACACATGCAGACTTACACTCCACAGAAAGCACATCATGAGTTCACATAAATTTCCAATAATATCTTATCCTTATTCATAAGGTTTATAAAATTCGCGTTCATGAACTTTCAGTTGACCAACACAGAACTTACCATGTTAGGGCTTTCACATGGTGAGTATGCTCAAGTGCATATAGTTATGGAGTCACCCCCAAAATGAAGACAGAGAATAGTTTCGTCCTGACCCCCACCCAAATTTCCAAATGGCCCATTGAATGCAAGCCTCTCACTGCTCCGTCTCTGACATACTTTTCCGTCCCCATGGCTTGGCTCGTGTGGGGTACAATGGGTGTGGAACTCTGCTGATCCGTCTGTCTTCCTTGCACCCTGTGGATTTGTCCATCTTGCTGCAGACTCCAGTGGATACATGTTCTTTACTGCTGCATAATATGGAATTGATTGATACTCATTGGGTGATAGTTGCTTCACGGAAATTTTGAATCAAGCGTCAACAAGATGTTTCAGCCTAGAGCTTTGTGTGCACATAGCGTTCCCCTTCCCTTGGGAAAGTCCCAAGGGCAGGATGGTGGGGTTGCGTAAGTTCTGTGTTGAGTGTGTACTTCACTGTGTATAAGACAGTGCTGGTTACTGCCCGGTGCTGTTGTACCATGCTGTCTTCTGCTCAGCAACGTGAGAGGGTGTCTTTCTGGTACACTGCCATTCTAAGGGGTTGTAATGAGATCCCACAATGATGTCAAGGGCATGTGTTGCTAAGCTTGTTTCCTTTCTTTTATTGGCCTTTTATATCTTTTCTTTCAGAAAGTTCCTGTCTGAATGGGTATTCTTTCATCCATTCCTTCATTTCCTGCACCCAGGTTCTTATGTGGTACTGGGAACACGAACACAGAACAGGTTCTCCTGATGACACAGCAACTAACTTACTCCGAGACCTTTCCCTCAGACCCAGTTGTCCACTCTTTGATCCTAGTAGGTCTACATTTCTTCTAAGTACAGTTCCCTATCAGGTATATATATTTTTTTCAGTTATCTTCTTAAACTCTTTGGCTTGTGAGTCTGTTTTATCAGTAATTGTTTTCTTATGAGCAGAAGCTTTAAATAGCGACAGTCAGGTCAATCAAAACCTCCCCCTTGTAGCTTGTGCATTGTGTCTTATCTACGAAGACATGCTCCAAACTCAAGACTTCGCTCTTTGTCTCACCCCCTGCTAGGACTTTTCCAGTTTAGGTTTCATATTTGGGTTTATGATCCAGTTGTAGTTAATTCTTCCTATAATGAGATATGGTTCGGGACTGGCTTTTTCTCTTTTTATTGTTTGAGATTTTCATGCACACACACACACACACACACACACACACACACACACACACAGTGTCTCAATCATACCGGTCCTAACTCTTTCTCCAACTCTCCTTTTATCCTCAGACAAATCTTCCTCCCAACTTCACCTTCTCCTGTTTCTTGTTATTTCATTTTTAAAACCCCACCACCCCAACAAGTCAGCCCTCCAAGTCCTCCCACATGCTTCTTCCCACTCTCCTTTAAATTTATGGCCTCCATTTTTAATTAACTGTTAGTGAATGCCTAGATGCATCTATCTATGTGCATCGGTCTATCTATCTATCTATCTATCTATCTATCTATCATCTATGTATGTATGTATGTATGTATGTATCTATCTATCTATCTATCTATCTATCTATCATCTATCTATCTATCTATCTATCTATCTATCTATCTATCTACCTGCTGAGTCCATATAGTGTTACTTCCATGTGTGATTTTAGGGCTGACTGTTTAGCACTGAAGAACTAATTAGTGTTGTATGAACAACCAATTAGTACTGCATATATGGGTAGTACTAATCATTTTTTTTATTTCTATCTATCTAGTTCCAACATAACTTGCTGAAAATTCTCTTATTTTTAGTGAATTACTGAGGCAGTCTTGTCAAAATCAAATGAGGTGTTTATTTGTCTCTTCATGTTATCCAATTCTTTTATGTGTACCCTCGTGCTTATACAAGAGTTTCTTGATCAGGAGATTTCTTTTATAGTAAGATTTAGACTCATACAGTGTAAGTTCTATAGTTTTTCTCTTTTTAGTATTTTGAATTTTTTCTTTCAAAATATAGTTTTAAATTAATTTATACATCAAAATCCTGTTAAACATTTGATTGGTATTGTATTAAATCTATATATCATTATGAATATTTTTGTTTTTACTTGATTAAAACTAAGAATATTAAGTAATAAATAAAAACTACATGACATTCACATTTTAGTGTTCAAAATGATTTTTAAAACAGACATAATTGTTTACTTTTCTGTTGTTTATGGCTTCTCCACACTGTAAGAAGTGTTGAATATTTATAGGAGAAAACATATATTAGTCAAGGATTTAGTTGTTTATTATCTGCCTGTTACAGGAAGATTGTTCTGGCCCTTTACGTAGACCATGGATTTGGGAGCACTCCTGTTTTCTGATACAAGCACTTAAGGCTACGAATTTGCCCTGAGCACAGCTTTAGCTGGGTCTCTGCAGTTTTACATCTTTTTACTTATGCAATTCAGAATATTTTCTAATGTTTCCCTGTGATGTGATCTTTGAATGGTTGGGTATGTTGGGTATGAGAATTATTAAATTCTCAAGTGTTTATAGATCATCCAGAATATTTTCATGACTGAGTCATAAGCTTAATTCTTCCTTCTCTCTCTCTTCTGTTCTATTGGTTATTTTCACAGTTTTTAGTTTTGGGTTTTATGAGTCACTGTGTGTTTTCTAGGCTTGCTTTATGCCACTATCTTATAGTGGGGGAAAGTAAAAAAAAAGTGATGTCTTTTACAGCAGTCCATTTTGTTGCTGTTGTTTAATTTTTCCGATTGTAAGTTATTCACAGTTTCACTTCCCTTTTCTCCCTTCAAATCCTCCTGTACACTCCTCCCCACTCTCCTTTAAATTTATGGCCTCTTTATTACTATTATTAATTGTTATTGCATGCCTATATGCGTCTGTATATACATGTATGTCTCTACCCTGCTGAGCCCATATAGTGTTACTTCCATGGGTGATTTTAGGGCCGACTGTTTGGCACTGAACACCACTGGTGTGCTCCTCCCTGGGGAGGACCACTTCTCTCGCTCCCAGCTTTACTCGGTCACCTGTAATCCTGTGTGGAGGGTCAGGGACTCTGGAGTTCTCTGGCTTTAGTTTGGCAAGTTCATCGCTGTCCTCTTTGTTCCTCTCGTGTTTGGGCAGTCACCGTGGTGGGGCTTTACCGGTGTGGGTTCTCATGCTCCTAGGAGCTATAATTTACCAACAAACTTTTGAGTCCCTCTCCCTTACAGTCCTTCCAGCCCCTGTTTCCCATGTTGCAGCTACCTTGATGTAGGCCTCTGGTAGTTGTCAGTTACAGTCTTGGGCATGTTTGTTTTCTATTGAGAGCTGTGCATGTCTCTTTCCTATGTCCTCTGTGCACTGCATCTGCTCTTTCTGTACCTTTTTGCCCTGAGGGATCCCTTCATGTCTTTCTTCTTTCTCTTAGCCTTTCTCATGAATGTTGTATGTGAATGCTTTGGAGAGGGATTGTGAATGTGTGTGAATGTCTGTCATCTCTGGCCCTCCAGTTGCTCTTTAAGAATGGGTTAAAGGACTGGTGAGACCACATTGTAAACACCAGTCCAAGTCTCAAGACCTGAGATTGAGCCCTGTAATCAACTCCTGAATGTTGTCAAGCCCCTTTCTCACACAAAAACAATACTGGTGATGATGATGATGGTGGTGGTGGTGGTGGTGGTGGTGGTGGTGATGATAATGATGATGGTGATGATGGTGGGGTGATAACGACAACAACAGCAATAATAATAAACAATTATCAAATTAAAGTTTTCCACTTTTTCTTTCTTACACCCATTTAGAATCTGTCTTTCCCTTTGGTACTTGGATGTGCTGACATTTCTTCCATTTCATCTTATCTTAGAGGAACTTATCAATTACTGAAACTCAACTTAATTTGTTGCTAACTACCTTAATCGCTGTAATTTGCAAAACACTCATGACATATACTTTTAAATACCTTGCATCATGCTAAATGAGGTCAGAAGTACAGCACTGGCATAGACTACCACCATGATCATTTAATGTCCACAGGAAGCGTGGGTCTCCTGAGTGAGCATCACCTGGTTAAAGTACTGGTTATAGCTCTGGGTCTACCATCAATCTCATGACGTGCTGTAAACACTGTCTCAGATCCATGTCCACTCTTGCAGGATGGAGCCACGTCATCTTTGAATAGGATAAAGAACGCATCACAAGATAGCAAAGACATTCCTGAGTGGAAGAACCAGTCGAGTTTGGAAATTGGAACTATTTTCAAATGTTGTATATTTGTGGGATTTTTAATTATTTGCTTTTTAACATAACTCAGTTACTCCCTTTCCACAGGACATTATCCCCTGTGCTCCACACGTGGGCATCTGCAGTGCCCCACCCCCTACCATGTGCTTTGGCCAGAGGGGACAGAGACAAGTTAGGACAGATAAAGGCTGAAATTTCTGATTTAGGAGTTGTAGTGGCTATTCCTGGTTGTCAACTTGAACTACAATCTAGAATTGGAAGGTTCACCTATGATCCTAATCTGGAGGCTCAGAGATATAAGTTTCTGACCTGGATTTAGCATGGAGATCTTGAAGCATAGTGGCTATGGATTCCAGTTCAAGATCATCTGGGATTAAAGGCATGGAGACACATACCTTTAGTCCCAGATTATGGCTATGGATTCCAGTTCAAGATCATCTGGGATTAAAGGCATGGAGACACACACCTTTAATCTGGGCCAGACCCTCTGCTGGAGACCTACAGCCTTTAATCTGGGCTACACCCTCTACTGGAGACATAAATAAGGACATTGGAAGAAGGAAGACAGATTCTTACTTGCCGCTTGCCTCGTGGGACTGAGCAACTGCTAGATCCTTGGACTTCCATCCACAGCTGCTGCTGAGTATTGTTGGGGAATTGGACTACAGACTGTAAGTCATCGACAAATTCCCTAACTACATAGAGACTGCCCATTCTTTCTGTGACTCTAGAGAACCCAGACTAATACAGGAGTTACACCGTTACAGTGTGCACCTCTCATTTTCTAAGTGCTTCTCATTTCCTAAACTAGATGGAATAAGAAGAAAATATGGTGGTCACCAATTGTGAGCTTCGGGTTGTGAGTGTGAACTCAAGAGGGAACCAGTGAGGGAGATTCTAAACTAGTTACTAAGGCCACAGTTCCCGTACTCTGCTGGCTATCTCCCAGGGTCTGGCAGAAATATATGGACCGCACATATATTTCTAAACTTTCTAGCAGGCACATTAAAAAATTGAAACCACTTAATAAAAACTTAAATATGTATTCTATTTAGTCTCTTGTAACTACAGAAATTACTATTTGAACCTGAAATCGATATAAATTATTCAACAGATTACATTTTCTTTCTGTTTATAGTGTTGCATCTTTTCCTTAGAGCTGTCTGTGATTCTTCCATTCCAAGATGTATCAAATCGGACTGCAGGCTGCCATATTGGATATTGGACAGCACAGGGCAGTTGACTCGACTTAAAGAAGCACATTCTTTTCACATCACTGTTCTCTTTATAAAGGGGCTACAAAGTTTACTATCATTGATGACTTCTCTTAAGGTTTTAATCTTATTTT
The DNA here is from genome assembly GCA_964023405.1 of Apodemus agrarius. NCBI lineage: Eukaryota > Metazoa > Chordata > Mammalia > Rodentia > Muridae > Apodemus > Apodemus agrarius. The sequence continues at coordinate 4,836,037 of OZ030013.1, forward strand.
GTAAAAAGAAAAGGCTACCTTTCTGGGTCCTTAAGGGTGCTAAGATTTTGTCTCTTCTTTACCAAAAAAATAAATTTATGGGAAAAACAGACGAGAAATGGGAAGACAATGAAAGAAACCACAACCCTTGACATTTGGAAATGCGTTCTTTTCAAAAGCTCAATTGTAATTATAGCTCTGCTTGATGTGAAGTCACACAAGCCCACTCAGAGAGGGGGACATGTGCTCCCCTCCCCCACACTCATCTGTCATCCCTCTGCAGGTTGCTAGAATAGGAGGGCCTCTCTCAGAATACTCCACATGACAGATGGCAGAGTTACACCAGGGAACGCCCAAAAGAAGAAGGCAAGCGAGGCCGCCACAGGTGACAGCCTTCCCACACGCCAGGGGCCAGGAAGGCCTCCATCACATGGTGGGTAGAGCCGACATGTCCGCCTCTGGCTTTCTTTAATGATCTTCCTGTCCTTCTTGCTTTATTAAGGGAGACCTGTGAGCAATAACGCATGCTATAGATGACACCGGACCGTGGCTCTCACCAAAGTGTGTTCCTGACATGAAGTGTGCCAGACTCCATGAGAAGTGTCTGCGGGCCAACTGACAGCAGTAGCTCTGGCTTTGATATGACTCTCAGCACCTCCATTCTGTTCAGAGCGTCCAGGAAGCAGATGGAGAGAGGTGTGTGGCAGCATCTCCCTCACATGTATGTCACTACTGGCACCCACGTTGAGGAGAGGAAGGTAGCCTGCCTACTTGACACCATTCCAGGAGCAAATTCCTGCCTGCTGTCCTTAGAATCATGTTCTGGAAATAGAGTTTGGCGAGTTTCTCAGACATCCACAAATACAAAGTAAGGCAGCATGCACCTGAAGGCATCCACCAGTGCACACAGTAAGGCAGCATGCACCTGAAGGCATCTACCAGTACACACAGTGAGGCAGCATGCACCTGGAGGCATCCACCAGTGCACACAGTGAGGCAGCATGCACCTGGAGGCATCCACCAGTGCACACAGTGAGGCAGCATGCACCTGAAGGCATCCACCAGTGCACACAGTAAGGCAGCGTGCACTTTCAGGCATCTCACTCCGTTCTCACCATTGGATATTGGTCTTTGAAACAATTGCTCTGTGCTATCCCGTCCTCCAGGATGCCCCTTTGCTCTTCTCTTCAGTCTTCCATATGCTCTCACTTTGCTCCATCTCCTCCTATGAACGCCTGCTTTTCCTTACACAACGTTTTTGAAAAGACTCAACAAGTTCCACTAACACAAAGCAGGCGCTGGCCTCAGGTTATAAACATCAAGCAGCCAGGCATTTGAGTCTTTATTTTGTAAAATTAAGGTGGAACAGTAGTTAATCAGAGAAATAAGGATCATTTAACCTCATCCCCCTCACCCTTTCTGTGATCTATCGGAGCCAGCCCAAGCCCCTCAGATCCGTGGCACACAGCTGTTGGCAAGCTTGCCTGGACTTTGTCAGGTTTGCTGTTCAGTTTGAATGAGTCCGGCATGTTTGCCAGTGTGCCCTTTAAAGAGGGAAGTGTTACATACTACAGATTCCCAGTTCACAAAGAAAGGGATGGGAACTTCAGTAAGGGAATACTCTGTATCAACAAATGACCATTTCTGTTTGTGCAGAATCCCACAGAATGATCCCCAAACCTCTCGAGATGATCGGTACACACTCCTGGAGTCTATCCATAAACAAGACATCCCATGATCCTCTATGATGCCAGAGGTTAGTTTAGGCCCTGTACTGGCTGGTTTTGTGTGTCAACTTGACTCAGGCTGGAGTTATCACAGAGAAAGGACCTTCAGTTGAGGAAATGCCTCCATGAGATCCGACTGCGGGGCATTTTCTCAATTAGTGATCAAGGCGGGAGGGCCCCTTGTGGGTGATATCATCCCTGGGCTGGTGGTCTTGGGTTCTATAAGAGAGCAGGCTGAGCAAGCCAGGGGAAGCAAGCCAGTAAGAAACATCCCTCCATGGCCTCTGCATCAGCTCCTGCTTCCTGACCTGCTTGAGTTCTAGTCCTGACTTCCTTTGGTGATGAACAGTTTGTGGCAGTGTAAGCTGAATAAACCCTTTCCTCCCCAACTTGCTTCTTGGTCGGGATGTTTGTGCAAGAATAGAAACCCTGACTAAGATAGGCTCCAAGTGGAAGAACCCTAGGTCCATTCTTGAATGCACAACAGAACCTCTACCCCCCCCAACCCACTAAACCGTGTTAGGCAGTGCTCTGAGGGTAGAACCAAGCCCACGTGTCATGGCCTCCAGAGCTCCAGCTCTTAGTCTTTATCCTCCTAGGACCCAGTGCTCTTTATCTCTGGCCTTGAGGAAGACTACTCAGAGTGGGTGCTCCTTCAGGCTGTGGGTAACTGGATGAGAGTTCATCTCATTATTTTCTTCTGCCTTATCATTGCCCAAGATATTGCCTTCTATCCAATCTTGGTTTCCTGGCTTGGTTGGGGAAATAGATACGAGAACTTGAATGTCTTAATATCACTGAGACCCACAGAAATTACACACGCTGGTGCCTGATGGATGCTGTCCACTTTGTTGTTTGAAGACAAGCTTTCTGGGGGAAAGTGTGTGTGTGTGTGTGTGTGTGTGTGTACATGAGCATGTGAGTGTGTTTATTAATTTTACTGATGCCAATGCATGGCATACTATTTATAGATAATGACAAACCATTCAACATTTTGAGCTTTCCATAGACAACTAAGTCACGGAAAATTCACTGATTTTTTGCCAAACTCCTGTGTGTGCATATCCAGCCCATCATTGGTACTCAGCCTTGGTTTGACAAACAGAGTTGCATCCTAAATTGACTACTTCTTCGTAATCCATTTATCATCATTAATATTAACATGTGCTCCTTTTAAACTATTTCTCAACCTCCAAAAAATTAAGCTAATGTACCACAATGCCTTTAGATTTGGTGTTACATTGTATACAATTGTATACATTGCCATTTTACTCATTTGCCAGTTACACAGGCAACTGTTTGCTGAGCTGAATAGTTGTTATGAGTATTGAAAGAAAAATTTGCCAAGTCTTCATGCTAGCCAGAATGTGATAGCTGTAGACAGGACACCATTTCAATATTTAACCTATAAAATTAGCATTCTGTCAATTAGCCTCTTAAACCAAGACGAGGTACCAGCAATTTTATTCTTTAATTGATGTAACACTAAGTTTTTTGGATTGGTGGGGCATGGATTTTGTTGGGTCTGTACCACTTTGCACAGTTATTATAAAAGCAACACAGACAAGAGGAAGTAAGAGGATATTCTAATGAAACTCTATAATAGCTCACAAAGTTTAAATTTCTAATAATACTTATAAAACTACCCATAGTCTACAGTTCACAAATTAACAATCCCTTAATCCAGCCCTTATTTTGTGGATTTACCATGCTGGCCAAATAAAAACTCTCACCATGGCCGATGTCATGGAGCTTAGAATAGGCACATGACACTTAGGGCTGTGTACAGTGTGATGGGTTGTATATGCTCGGCTCAGAAGATGCCACTATTAGGAGGTGTGGCCTTGTTGGAGTAGGTGTGTCACTGTGGATGTGTCCTTTAAGACACTCAACCTAAGTATATGGAAGTCAGTCTTCCACAAGCAGCCTTCAGATGAAGATGTAGAACTCTCAGCTCCTCCTGCACCATTCCTGCCTGGATGCTGCCATGTTCCCACCTTGATGATAATGGACTGAACCTCTGAACCAGTAAGCCAGGCCCAATTAAATGTTGTCCTTTATAAGACTTGCCTTGGTCATGGTGTCTGTTCACATCAATAAAACCAAGAGACATACACTGCCCACGGTGCAGACAAAACAGAATACCTTCATGAGTGTAGACAGTACCAAGATGAAATAAAACAGTTAGGAGTTAGTTATCACCTTAATCCCAGTGCAACTTAATTGCAAGACTGCATGACCCATTTTTAATGATAGTTGTGCATTCACTGTACACACAAACTTCTTAAGCGTTTGGTAATTTGGTCTCCAGAAGGTGTCTGTTTATTCCACATCACTATTCAATCCCATACACTATTATTTTCCGATACTGTATTGAAATAAAAAATGTAGGGTTTTGAATGAAAACATAACTCATATGTTTGGATACTTGATCCTTAGTTGAAACTGTTTGAGGAGGAACTGTGGCCGTGCTGGAGGGGGTGTGCTATGGGGTCAGGCTTTGGTCTGCCTGCTAGTGGATTAAGATGTGAGCTCTCAGCTGATGCTCCAGTCTCCTGCTACTCTACCTTCTTTCCAACACCGTATACAATAACTCTCCAGGACTGTAAGCCCAATTAAACCTTTTCTGTTATTTGTGTCCTTGGTCATGATGTTTTATCACAGCATTAAAAAAAGATTCAGAGTGTAACTGTCATTGATGTATTTTCTCCTGAAGTAGTTAGGATTATTGGAGACTAAATATTCTTGAGTTGTGCATCCTGCTCAATAGATAAGTTTGGCAGAATTTAAACATGAAATGTGTATGAGCTGTAATGCACAGCTTATCTTAGGTTTATTACACACTTTAAAGGAAAGCGCTCTCAGTGTTTGTAAGCATAACATGGCTGTGGCTTATCTTCTTTCAAAGTAGTTGTATATGATTAACTACATTTGTGAACATTTATTGTATAATCTTTTATTACCAATTTTAAAATTAACTTGGGTTTAGGTGATTAAAGACTCAGTGTAGATATAGCACAGAGCGAGGGATCCTTATAAAGAATGTCTATAAATAAAGCAACCTAGTTCAATAAGGATGGTGCCTACTTCAGAATCAGAATAAAACAAGGTATGTTAAAAAATCTATGCTTCGGTGGTTGCTAATGCATCTACCGTCTAATAATGTAACTTTTCTGCTTTGTAAGGCTACACAGAGCAATCATGTCTTGAAAAACAAACTAAAATGTGAAGTATCATAGTGTTGATCCCTTCATATAAAGTCCCTAGGAAGAAGCAAATGTTACTATTCTACACTGATGTTCTCATACATTACTTACAATCTTCTGATCATGATGCTGATGGCCACAATAGTGGTTTTATGAATATAATTATCCACAATGTATAGTTGGTTTGGGATTCAAGTATTTTGACAAATGTATTTGACATGCATTGAGTACCAGTAGCTACACCGAATAAACAAAACTATTCTAAATCCTTAAGGCGAATTTATAGCTCCAAAATATCATACAGTAAAACAAGATTTACCTCCATTTTGAATTGATTCATGATGGGACTGGAAAGACGATTTGACAGCCAAGAATGCCATGGCTCTTTCAGAGAAGCCAGGTGGAGTTCCCAGCCACCAAACAGCAGCTTACATCTGTCCAGGCTCAGGGAATCCCGCGCAGCTTCTGATCCCAACTGCCTGGTGCTCTTACGTTAGGAGTACGCATATACCCAGGCACACACACATACATATAAAATCAAGTGAATAAGCTCTAAAAGTAAATAAATACAAGAAGCCAGACTCAGCATATGCTTCTTGCAATAAGTTGAACTGCCCGCCTGATTTAGCACATGGCTTCCTCCAACTGTTTCCTCTCCTGTTCTGTCCCAGAAATAGGTGGAATTAGAGTTGTTCCTTTATTGAGATCATGGTACCTCTTGACCTTCGGTCTTCAGTGGGCACATTCCGTACCACTATACAAATAGTTCTTTGTTAACCTCAACAGAAAATACGGAAACGTGACATCACCCAGCCTCATGAGTTTTGATGTAATATTTAGAGAACATGGAGCATTTTCATGTATTATCTTTTTTCAATGATGTCATTATTTCCTGAAGGTTTTAATAGTGATGTCATGAACCTATTAAAATTTAGCTTTGCTAATGGACCTTGAAGTTTTCCAAATTCCCATTGACATGATCAAGATATATATTTTATTACAACTTAGATGAACATGCCAGAAAGTAAAAATCATATTCATTTATTGTTTTTAAAGATTTATTTATTTATTTATTACATGTGAGCACACTGTAGCTGTCTTCAGACACTCCAGAAGAGGGTGTCAGATCTCATTACAGATGGTTGCTCTCTTGGGCCCTGCTCCCTCTGGCCCAAAACTCATATTCTTGATTATCCAAGAATTCCTGATGACATCAAGCCTTTGTCATGATTGATGAAGAATCTACTAGATAATTTTAACAAGAGTAACTTCTTCATAATAATATATACAACTATAAGACTAAGTAGTATACATATCTAAAATACTCAACAGTATACATAGCTGACATCAAAGCTCAATAGCTTTCATTTGTCCAAATAAACAAACAAGCAAAAGCACACAAACAAAAAGCAGACCACCTGGCCCGACACTGGTCAAAGACCTTCCTGGAAGAACTCAGGTGAGGACTTTTTTTTTTTTCTGTTATTGCTTTTCTTTCAGGGACTAAAGAATGCAATGGGGCCTCTACATCTTGGGAGTCATTTTACAGCCAGCTATGTTTCTCAAGCTATTAAGATGCATGATGCTACCATTATATTTAATTTCTAATCGATTATATTTTTTATTGCCTAGGCAATGTCTATACAGCTGAAAGCAAAAACCCATGTTCTATCCTAAAAGACAAAACAAAATAAACCAAAAACACCAAACCAAAACAAAAACCCCTGAAAAATCAAGAGAGAAGGAAGAAGTTGGGTGGGTGGTGAGACGGGGGAGAATCTGGGAACATCTGAGGAGGAAAAGAATATACTCAAAATGTATGTGTGACCATAAAGGGTCCACCCTGCCTCCTGTGAAGTTCGCTTCCTTCTCTGTGATACAAAAGGGAACAGTGATGTGCTTCCCCAAGGGGCACGAAGGAGAAGGACTCAGAAAGAGGGACATAAACGGGGAAGATTTTCTTCTTTGTCGGCAGGGGAGATAGAGTAAAGCTTTGTCAGACTGCTCAGCGAGTGCCAAACCAGCTTCAGGAGCACTGAGAGAGAAGGACTTCATTAAAGCTGGGGACAGATCGAGTCCTCCTACGCAGGGCAGCACAGGGCACTGCATTGAAGGAAGTTTCCAGGAGCAGAGAAACTCTCTCCTGGACACTCCGTTACTACAGGTATGTGAAACCCTATGTGGGCAATAACTAACTAACTAACTAACTAACTAACTAGGATTGATACAGTCTATTCAGGAGTAGATGATACACAGAGCTTTTTCCTTCCACAGCACTAAGACTATTTGAATATATAAATTAATTATGTAAGGAGCAGCATGCAGATTCCCCAGACAACTTATTTGAATTGGGCATAGCGTGTGCAAATGAGCATATGAAAAAGATTTAAAAACATAAAAATAATGTAGGAAAAATCCTGTATTTGAAAAACAATAACACATCTATGTACCCGAGTTGTGAGAGGCAGGATCTTGTGATGCTCCAGGTCTCCCACCGAGAGGCTCCAGGAGAAAAGTGGGTCTGAAGTCTAATTTACAGTCCCACAGATACATAATATCTGCGAGATAGTATATAAACGAAAAAGAGGCGATTTGAACTCGGGGAAGGTTACTTTCAGAGAGACCATGAAGCTAAGCATGATAATAGAGGAGGGGACCCAACAGCACAGCCGTCAGTCCACACGCTCTTGGTTGTGTGGCTTGGGCTCCCTGCGGCAAGCTTACGTGGAGAAAGACAAGGGAGGAGACAAACGAGTAGGAGCTATGAGAAAACACAAGGCAGAGAAAACAAAGCCAAGAGATAGCGTGTAAGGTAGCAATTCTCCACAGGAAAACAGCAGCAGAGGAAGACAGTCAAGAGATCTGTCTTTTTAGGGAAGGGGTAGGCCAGATGGAAATCGGGAACCATGGATATCACATTACCCACAACAAGCAGAAAATTGATTTCAATTTTAAGTTTTTAAATATTTTCCTCAGAATTTTCATATAGTTATATTTATCCTCACATATATCCGAGTTAGTTCATTTAATGTCATGGGGAAAAGGAATATACTTCACAGAGTAGTGTATTATTTACAGTAGTTGCTGAAGAAGACTACGGAAGATGGGACAATTTTTTTTGTTGTTGTTTTTTGTTTTCTTTTTGTTTTTGTTTGTTTTGTTTTTGTTTGTTTTGTTTTTGTTTTTGTTTTGACAGGGTTTCTCTGTATGGTCCTGGCTGTCTTGGAACTCACTCTGTAGACCAGGCTGGTCTCAAACTCAGAAATCCCTCTGCCTCTGCCTCCCAAGTGCTGGAATCACAGGCGTGTGCCACCACGCCCAGCATGGGACACATTTTTAAATCATATTATCAGAAGTTTTAAGTAAATCGTCTAGGAATGATCCTTCAGAAGGTAAGGAAGGACAGAAGACACTTCCATTCTGAGAGTCTGTGGGTGGCTTCGAACCTATTGTTGACAGTTGTTGGGGGCAGGGGGGACTGTGGGGCGAATAGGAGGAATAGGAGTCTGCGTCAGCTCAGCTATCTGCAGACGAAGCCGGAAGGCCCGATGCAGGTGAGTTTCAGAGATGGAAAAGAAACAAACTTTTTTTTCTTTAAGATGGTTTTAAGAACGAATTTGGCACAGGGTAAAAGAGAATTCCTGAACTGGAAGATAAATTAGAATATGTTATATAGAGTAGAGTATAACAGAAAGGACCCGAACCGCGGCTGAGATAGGAGTGGTTACAGAAGACAGTGGGAAGATGTAACATCCGAGACCCAGAGCTCAAGGAGAAAGGTCGAGTGGGCATGCGAATTCAGTCAACGGGTTAGATGTGGAGACAGGACTAATAAGGTGACAGGTAGACTTTTCCAAACCAGAGCCACAGAGAAATGGAAGAACTGAAGTCACATGACAGAGCACTGGTCGCTTGCGGGGGGGCAGAGGGGGAAGAGGCCGCACACGTCTTCACTCCGGGTTAGAGAAGCAAATGTCTGAGACATGATCTTGTTTAAAGAGATGATAATTAGCCATGCCCTAGAGGAGCTGGAAACCTCCAGTGTGCATGTGCCACAGTCAACACCTCCCCAACAGGCTATACAGAGAGAGGTATACACTTAGACAAATTACAGAGAAAATTAAATTACAGGGAAAATTAAAGTCAGGGAAGATCTTAACAATAGGCAGAAAATAAAGACAGATCATCCTCACAGAAGCTATCATTACCCTGACAGTCAAATTCCGGACATATAGGACAGACACAGAAGGGTGGGAGTCAGCACAGAGGCGGAGCACGTGACCAGCATGCCCGAAGCCCTGGCTTCCTGTTTAACAGCACTGGGGTAAAGGGAGGGAGGGACAGACAGGCAGATGCATGGACCGACGGAGGGACGGACAGAGGGAAGGACGGAGGATGGACGGACAGATGGACCGAGGGAGGGGCAGACGGAGGGGAGGAGGGAGAAACCGGGAGTTTGTGGAATGTTGTCTTTCATATACATGAAGGAAATAACTTGCGAGTTAGAATTATTCATCCATTGAAACAATTTCCACGACTCAGATTAAACAAGTTTCAAAGACACATTAAAGTAGCATTAGGGGCCATGGCAAATTTTGTACTTTAATGTAGAAGAAAATGATTCCAGATGGAAGAGCTGAATTGTAAAAAGAGATACAAAGCAGAGGAAGTGGGAAAGACGTGGGTAATGCCACAGATAAATTCAGCTGTCAAAATTAAAAGGGAGTGCTTTTGGTATTTAAAAATTATATAATTATGATTTTGACAAAATGGCAAGAGATGAAAATGGTAAATAGTTAAATTTTTAAAAAAGGTCTTTGTATTAAGATGAGAATAAAAGTATCAAATAACATTAGAGTTGGGTGAATTAATCTGCATTTCAATTTCCAAAGTAAAAGGTAAAGGATAAAAATAGGTGTAAATTTCTAAAAATACAGATAATTACGATATGCCAAACACAATCAACTCAAGAGCAGTCAAGAAAGGGCAATAAAAAGTACAGAGACATCAAGATCAGGAAAAGCAAAATAAGATGCTGATTTTAACCTTGCGGGAATCGTAGTTGCTCATTTATTTGAATGGGAATAGGTTAACTGTGAGGTGAGTGATTTGGCTGTGATCACTCAGGACTGGAGAAGAACAAAACCCAACTCTATGAAAAGCCCAACACTATGTACACATCCTTCACAGGAAGCATCTATCTAAACGGCACAAAAGACTGAGCACCACAACCCTGTGATTCTGAGAGCCACCTCGTGGAGAAAGTTTTATTCTTTAAATAGACATGTTGGAAGCCAGCCGTGGTGGGGCATGCTTGTAAATTTTAATCCAAGGCTGAGGGAGAAGGTCATAAATTTGAGATCAGCCTGGGCTGGGTGACAACCCCCTCCACCCCCCTCGCCCCCGTTAAAAAATACATAAATTGTAATTACATATAGGCTGAGCATTCAACTTAAAATCTGAAGGCTAACTAGCTGGAGAGCGGCCACAGTAGTTAAGACCCGCTTGCTCTGGGAGAGGACTCAGGTTCCATTCCCAGTACCCTTGGGGAGGCTCACAGTCACCTACCACCCAGTTTCAGGGGATCCCACTGTCACACAGACAGTGCACATTCATGTTTTCAGGCAAAACACTCACGAGCGTAAGTTAAAATAAATCTTTGTTTCTCATCACCCGGGCTGGCGAGATGGCTCTGTGGCTAAGAGCACTGGCTGTTCTTCCAGAGGTCATGAGTTCAATTCCCAGCAACCTCGTGGTGGCTCACAACAATCTATAGGGGGGATCTGATGCCCTCTTCAGGCAGGCAGATATATATGCAGCAGAGCAGAGTAAGTGATAAAGTCAGGGGCAGAAATTAATAAAAATAAATTGGTTACTGTGGAACCAAGACTAGTATGTTAAGAGGTTTCAAATCTGCTTATTCTAAGATAGCAGGTGCGTTGTTGTTGTTGCTGTTGCTGTTGTGGTTGGAGACAAGAGCCCGTGTGTCTTGGGCTGGCTTTCAACTCACTATGAAGCCAAGGATGACCGTGAAATTCCTTCACGAGTGCCCCTTGCTGCACTTCCTATGTGCTGGCTTCGTCTGTGAGCGCCGCACCCGCACCCCACACCCAGCTTGTGCGGCACCCAGGGCTTTGTGCATGTCGGACAAGCATTCCTCCAAATGAGCTACATCCCGGGCTTCCAAACCTTAACAATTACTACTAAAGCCACCGTTGGTCCAATTCAGCTGTAAGAGGCCTCGAGTAAGAATTAAAACATGGACTCCTGTTCCATTGATCTGCTTGCCTGTTGCTATACCAATACCATGCAGTTTTTAACACAATTGCTCTGTAGTACTGCTTGAGGTCAGGGATGTTGATTCCCCCAGAAGTCCTTTTATTGTTGAGAATAGTTTTAGCTATCCTGGGTTTTTTGTTGCTCCAGATGAATTTGAGAATTGCTCTTTCTAGATCTATGAAGAATTGAGTTGGGATTTTGATGGGGATCGCATTGAATCTGTATATTGCTTTTGGCAAGATGGCCATTTTTACTATATTGATCCTGCCAATCCAGGAGCAAGAAATATTTTTCCATCTTCTGAGGTCTTCTTCGATTTCTTTCTTCAAGGACTTGAAGTTCCTGTTGTACAGATCTTTCGCTTGTTTGGTTAGAGTTACGCCAAGATATTTTATGTTGTTTGTGGCTATTGTGAAGGGTGTTATTTCCCTAATTTCTTTCTCTGCCTGCTTGTCCTTTGAGTACAAGAAGGCCACTGACTTGCTTGAGTTAATTTTATAACCTGCCACTTTGCTGAAGTTGTTTATCAGCTGTAGAAGTTCTCTGGTGGAGTTTTTTGGGTCGCTTAGGTAAACTATCATATCGTCTGCAAATAATGATAGTTTCACTTCTTCCTTTCCAATTTGTATCCCTTTGACTTCCTTATGTTGTCTAATTGCTCTTGCTAGAACTTCAAGTACTATATTGAAAAGATATGGAGAGAGAGGGCAGCCTTGTCTAGTCCCTGATTTTAGTGGGAATGCTTGAAGACCCAGAGGTTAACCCACAGACTTATGGTCACTTGATCTTTGATAAAGGATCCACAACCATCCGATGGAATAAAGATAGCCTTTTCAACAAATGGTGCTGGTTCAACTGGAAATCAACATGCAGAAGAATGCGAATTGATCCAATCTTATCTCTTTGCACTAAGATCAACTCCAAGTGGATCAAGGACCTCCACATAAAACCAGACACACTGAAACTATTAGAAAAGAAACTTGGGAAGACCCTGGAGGACTTGGGCACAGGGGAAAAGTTCCTGAACAGAACACCAATAGCTTATGCTCTAAGATCAAGAATCGACAAATGGGACCTCATAAAATTACAAAGTTTCTGCAAAGCAAAGGACACTGTCAGAAGGACAAAACGGCAACCAACAAAGTGGGAAAAGATCTTCACCAACTCCACATCCGACAGAGGGCTAATATCCAATAATACAAAGAACTCAAGAAGTTAGACCGCAAAGAAACAAATAACCCTATCAAAAAAATGGGGCACAGAGCTAAACAAAGAATTTTCACCAGAAGAAATTCGGATGGCTGAGAAACACCTTAAAAGATGTTCAACATCATTAGTCATCAGGGAAATGCAAATCAAAACAACCCTGAGATTCCACCTCACACCAGTCAGAATGGCTAAGATTAAAAACTCAAGAGACAACAAGTGCTGTCGAGGATGTGGAGAAAGAGGAACACTCCTCCACTGTTGGTGGGATTGCAAAATGGTAAAACTGCTCTGGAAATCAGTTTGGCGGTTCCTCAGAAAATTGGGCATGTCACTTCCAGAGGACCCTGGCATAGCACTCCTGGGCATATACCCAGAGGATTCCCCTGCATGCAATAAGGACACATGCTCCACTATGTTTATAGCAGCCTTGTTTATAATAGCCAGAAATTGGAAGCAGCCCAAATATCCCTCAAAGGAGGAATGGATACAGAAAATGTGGTATATTTATACAATGGAATACTACTCAGCAATTAAAAATAATGAATTCATGCAATTTGTAGGTAAATGGTTAGACCTGGAAAATATCATCCTGAGTGAATTAACCCAATCACAAAAGAATGCACATGAAATGCCATCACTGATAAGTGGATATTAATGAGCCCAGAAGCCCTAAATACTCAAGACACAAATAGCAAGTCAAATGATTCCCAAGAAGAAGAAAGGAGAGGACCCTGGGCCTGTAAAGATTGCATCCAGTTTAGTAAAGAAACCGAGGGGGGAGGGGGAATTATTGGGGAACAGATGGGGGGGAGAGGAACTATGGGAAGTATGGTGGGTGGGAACTGGGAAAGGGGAAAGCCTTTGGAATGTAAACATAGAATATAGAAAAAAAAAGAAAAAAAAAAGAAAACATAATAAAATGAAAAAAAAACAAACATGGACTCCTGGTAATGTTTTAACTAATGCCACAATTAAGTGCCTCGTTTTCTTGCCTGGAGGCTCTCAAGAGAAGTTTCAACAGCCCTTGAGTGCATAAATGTTTTCCTGTAGCTTCTGAACTGTGGGCAGAGATGTTCAGAGGCCACGCAGGTTGAAGCCTCAATGCGCATGCGTGACTTGGATTTGCAGTGTATATCTGAAGGCGACACCATTGCTCAGTTCAGCCTTGGGACAGCTCAGGCTGGCCCGCCAACTGCCCATCATTTCACTCACTTTCTTCTTGGTGTCGATTGCTCTGAGGAAATGGCTTTCAGCTCATCTTAGAGGCTGTGCCCTAACACCGGATTAACAAAGTGAATTCTGGGAATGTCTCATGATGCGTTTTAAATTAAACCTTCCCATGGCCATCTCTCCATTTTGACAAAATTTGATAACAGAAAAAAAAAATAGAGATGTTTCCATGAAGCATCTTGAAACGCCTAATGGGAAGTCTTGTTAAAATTATGGAACTGGTCATTTTTGATGATGATACTGTCTCTATTTTTTATGAACGGTTAGAATGCTTTAGTAAGATTAGGTAAGGTTTTAAATAACAGATCTGATTCTCTCCTACAAATAACTGTTTATAGTTATTGATGAATAATTCCTAACGATACACACACACACACACACACACACACACACAAAATGTGTTTATTACAAATTTATATTTGTTTGTATGTCTGTACAAACATATATTAACATATACACATAAACTCTCAAGACTCCAAGGATATTAAAATGAAACTGTGCCTTCCCTGCCAAAGCTAAATAGTCTACTGAGAACTGTGGTTGTTCTGAAACTTCTTGTTCAAGAGTTTAATTCTCATTGCGACTTCTGTGGGACAGCGCAGAAGCAAGTCACCGAGAGAAGAACCAGGGAAGCTATGCTGGACTCAGCGCCCTGCCAGGGAAAACGATTAATGGAACATCACAATGCGGGGTGACCAAGAAGCCCAGCTTTCTTAGCAGGTGTTCCTTGATGGGCGTCGGAGGCCGGCTGCACGGCTGCACGGCTGCACGGCTGCACGGCTGCACGGCTGCACGGCTGCACGGCTGCACGGCTTCACGGCTTCACGGCTTCACGGCTGCACGGCTGCACGGCTGCACGGCTTCACGGCTTCACGGCTTCACGGCTTCACGGCTGCACGGCTGTATGGCTGCACGGCTGCACGGCTGCACGGCTGTATGGCTGCACGGCTGCACGGCTGCACAGCTGCACACGCTCTCTTGTCTGAGCAGACCCAAGCTCCGTCCTTTGCTCTTACAAAGCGGGGGTTGGGAGGAGGGAGTGGGAAACCAATTGGACCATTTCAGGGAAGACGTCATTTTTTTTTCACCTAGTTAGTCAGAATGATACTAAATTATCAAGTTAATAAATTGTTTTGGAACCTATTGGCGTAGTTTTCCAATACATGATGCTTAGGGCTTTCACCTTCAGATGCCCTACACTCATAATATTGTACCAGAGAGAGCTGACTTACATGCCCCACATTCAAAAATCAATGAGCCAGTTTCAGACTGTTTAAAGACTAATATGACTGTGGCAGGGAAAGCCGCGGGGGCTTCCACTGCCAGAGAATATTTTCATGGCCCCAAAGCGGGCAAGGGGTTCTTTATGACACACACGTGAAGCACGGATTATGAGGAAGTCAATCAGTTGCGAAATTCTCCCCATTTAAAGAGATCATTTGGAGAGGAAGAAGACAGGCCTCAATAAGAAGGCCGCAGTGCTTTCAGTAACAGGAGACTCGCAGAGCATCTAAAGCACATGTGCATGTTAATAAGGAGCACCAACACGTGCTAAATAAGATATTAATGCAGAATTAGAACATGCATCACACACACACACACACACACACACTCACACACTCACACACTCACACACTCATACATTCACTCTCACTCCCAAACACTCAACCCCCCCACCCCCAGAACATCCCATGGACCAATAACTAAATGAATGTAAGAAGTTCTCAAACACTGTTAGTCACAGGAAAATGCTGGTGACAACTGAAGTAAGGGCTAACTGTGCTTGCCACGAGACAGTAAGGTTCAGAGTTTGGATCCCTGGAGCGGGGCATACGGTAGATGGAGATGGGGAATTCCTGGGGCACGCTAGCTAGCTAGCTAGACCATCCAAATTGCTGAATTGTAGGTTCAACAAGAGTCCCTGTCTGAAGTATAATCGAGGAAGACATTTAACACCAACCTCTAACCTCCACACACATGCTCACATGCATACATGTGTACTATCTACACAAGCACATTCCCACATCTCCTAAAGCGTGTAAGATCTCGTTATAAACCTAATAGAACAGCTATAATAGAATAACCTGACGCTACTAAGTGTTGGTAAAATTTTAGAATGTTTTTAATTCTTATAAACTGCTCATGGGAGAATAAATCAACATCATAGCTTTGATAAAAGCTTAATGTAGGGATACTCAATGACTCAGCAACTCCACCCCCAAATATGCTTATATAATCACAGAAAAGACAATTACAAACATTGTCATTTTAACTGAATTCATAGCAAGTCTAAATCTGAAGCAACCGTGGGGTCCATGTGGAGCGGTGGACAGGAGTGTGGACTATCCAAATAATGGACTGCTTTGAGGAGGTGGATGAAGGATTGCAGCTCCACAGCTGGATAAATTAAAACCCTTCAGAAAACAACACAGGGGCTGGAGAGACGGCTCAGCAGTTAAGAGCACTGACTGCTCTTCCAGAGCTCCTGAGTTCAATACCTAGCACCCACATGGTGTCTCCAAAATCATCTTTAATGGAATATGATGCCCTCTTCTGGTGTGTCTGACATCTACACTGTACACATAAATAAAATAAATAAGGAAAAAAAAACCAAGAAAAAAAAAGGAAAAAATAAGGTGAAGAATCAATATGAAAAAAAATACTAACTATGTAAGGTGTAATTCCATTTATTTAAAGTTCAAAAACAAACAACAAGTCTGTGATGCTTGAAGTTAGAAGAAATCTCGGTCTCGGGGTGGACATAGTGAAGTTTCTGCATCAGGAGTTAGGAATGGTTCTGTTTCTGATGACTTGTTGGTGACAGAAACACGTTTATTCTCCACAAACATACATTTTATTTCTATCAGTTGCGTGTATTTTTTCTTCATCCTGAATCAATGAAACATTTACAACCAAGCAATGTCAACAGAGTTTCTTTTTGGTGTATCGAAGTTTGGAACATTCAAGCAGTCATGTAAAGGACAGGACATGTGGGAGGAAGTCTAGCATAAAGGCTGAAGAGTGAAGTCGCTAAAGACTTTGGATCACTTTAGATAGTCAAAGACATTAAAGAGGAAAGTCTGAGCTTTGCTTCGTAGTTGAAATTTCTATAGTTTTCTTGTCAGTAAAATCTTCATTTGTGGTAAAATTTGGGTAGTGGAGCAAATGGTATTTGATGAGGGATGGGGAAGAGTGTGAACTCAAAATTATAGCGCATTCAGTTTTCTTTCTAACATTTTCAGGGTAACACCAGAAGTTTAGATTCTAGGTGATCAAAATAGAAGGTCTTCGCGTGTAGGAGCCTGTCCTCCTCTGGGATGAGTTATCAGGTGGCTGGGTTGAGAGACTGGCTGAGGTGTTAGGGCACTAGCAACAGAAGCACCACACCATGGAGAAAAGAACGCTCTCAGGTCTACGGAACTCCACACAGTCCGTTTCTTCTTCATCACAATCTATGCTTCTCTATTCAGGAGACAAGTATGGCTTCCTCTCAGCATGAAGGCAATACTCCAGATCAGATAATAAAAGTCCCTGGGTGGGAAGCCAGTCCACACATTTTGGATATGTTTCAATGCTACAAGAGTATTTTTTTTAAATAGAGGAAAACATATGCATGAAAGAAGGGACGTGAGTCCGAGATGAAGCTGGAGTTTCCTCCAGTATGATTAGGATAGCACTGCAATTTGTTAACATAATAAAAACCATGGAAAACCAGACTCACGGGGTGGAAGGATTAGGAATTTTCATTTTTGGATCAGCAAGCATTTTCCTTCTTTCTGACCAAGGCAGGTATTTAGTCTCAAATAGATGTGTCCCTCTAAGAATGTAGGCCTCCCAGAAGCCAAGCACTTAGCAGGGCTATCTTGCCGAGGACAGGCCTCTCTTAGAGAGGGGTTCCTGAGAGAAGGGGTTTCTGGGACCAGTGACACAAAAGACTCAAGTCAAATCATGGCATGGTCTGTCAGAGAGAGCTTTCCAGACAGCTTTCTCTTGCAATTCTAAAAAACTCTCTGGATAGCTCATTCCCTGCAGATCAAAAGTGCAGTCTTATTTACATGTCTATTCAGTCCTTTCCTCAGATACCCTTTCCATTACCCTGTGGATCAGCATCCCCAGATCCCAGCCCCTAGATTCTTAGACAATAAACTAATTGGGTGGGAACCCAACATGAAATTACCAATCCTACTAAACCTGGGCTGGACCTAAACTCCCTCTGTCCTAGGCTGACCTTGAACTCAGGAATCTGCCTGCCTCTGCAAACACAAACAAATAACTTATTTGGGTGAGATCTTGCTCTGTGATTACTACTCCCTTAATCTCTTTATCTTCTTCCTTAGTATCTTCTTCCTTAGTATCTTTCTGACATGCTGGCTCTGTTCTTTTAGATCTGTGAAGCTCTGTATACAATTCATACTGCATCCTTATATTTTGCATAGTTGAGAAATTATATTTTTTTGAACTCATGCCTTTAGACTTCTTTCCCACAGCCTTAGGACTGTCCTAAAGGTCTGGGTATTTGCCATTTTTGGTGAGACATTAGATACAACCTCGTCTAGACTCCTGGACTCATGCTGCTTCTATTATCATGGAACCATTAATCTTGGCAGAGAGAACATTCCCCCTTAACCTTGGTAGGGAGAATATTTCCTGAAGAGGAACTTGAAGTAAAATAGATATATTTTTATACAAACAAGACTTATGTCCACAGCAACCATCAACACTTGTGGAGGCCCACACCCTGATGACTCTGTTCTATGGGACATGTCACTCCATTCTTACATGGCCAAGTCAGACTCAGCACTACCCCCTAGAAAAAATATTTTCCTTATTGTTATTTTACCCCTCCCTCATGACTCATATTCTAGGTCAGGGAGATGTCTAATCAGCTGAAGGCATAGGCATGTGTGGTTCCTGGCAGGGACGGCCATCAGGCAGGAGAAAGGCAGCCATTTTTCTGAAACTGGCTGTGAATGGGTGGGGTTCTGAAACTTCTTTCCTGTGACTAGTTTTATTGGTAAATATTACCTTGTGGTCAAGGGGAGTCTGTTTCGAATGAAGGCTGCCTGTTATGATTCCTCCTCACCTGGGCTGTGTGGAGGAGCGAAATCCACAGGCTTCAGAGTACAGACCGGCAGCCAAGCTCAGATGCTCCAGAGGCTGCTGCTACAGCCAGGAGTTGAACAGAAGCCTGATGGGAAGCGAGGGGAAATGGAAATGCAGCCCAAAATAGAAAAGTGTGCTTTAAGTGGATAATGGATAAGAAGATCACTATGCCCGAGGTACCCTCTCCAGAGTCACCTTTTAGTGATTTGATTTCACTGCTAAACTGTTTGCCTATAAGATAAAAGCTCAATTAAGGCAAAGAAGAAGTGGCATTGGGAGAGATTAATGTTTTAGGCTTTTAAATCTCATATGGGGGTGGGGCGGGAATCCATTTCTTTTACCTGCCAAAAGCGTGCTTCCTTTCCTCTGTCTAATTGCTGCAGGGAAAGTCCAGTCTTGAATTAGTATCCGACCCAGACCACTTTGCTTAAAGCTGATTAGCCTGGAGGCCCAAAAGGGCAGCTTTGGAGAGCCACTGAAATGGGGTCAGGGCATTTCCACGAAGAGGTGACACACTTCGCCCTGGAAAAAAACAGGGGTGTAATTTGTCTGCGCACTCTTTGGCTTGTTGGAAATCTTTATTACACTCCTAGGTCACAATCTCTGGGGCTTTGGTAAGCAGGATCCACTTAAAGGGTGGAAATGAGTGTAAAGGGGAGGACTGAGCCTTTTGGTGCAGGGTGGTGGTCGCATAAGTTGGCACAGTGTCTGTGTGGCCTTGGCTGTTAGGAAGTCCACCCTGACTGTCCCGGGGCATTTACTCCCACAGAGAATCTGAAGGCAGAACTGGAAACTACATTGTAGGCACAACATGCCAAGCAAACACAGGATTCTTCTGTCTTTTTGTAATTCTGGGTGTTGTGACCCTCGGGAGAACTTAGAAGGTTGCAGATCCCAAAGAGAAACTAACCGCTCTTTCAACCCATTTGTAGTTCCCAAAGCAAACTGATCCCAGAAGTAAACTCCAGCCATAGCGTGTTTCCGGCTAGCAAGGATGAAGGAACCTGGTAACCACACATTCCAGGAACCCTTGAGGTGCTGAGCAGACGGGTGATTCATTGCACCTGAGAGGGAGCAGGCCACAAAGGAGCAACAGCTAACGATGTCCTAATGGTCCAAGTCTCAGGACTCTCTCTGCACTGACTACCCGGCAGAGGACGCCGCACTCCAGAGGGGGCGGGGTTTACGTTGCTAACATTATTGATTTGTTACATTGTTAATTTAATAGGCGAGAGGACAGAAAGCTATATGGGGGATGCACAAGGTTGGGAAATTATTTTTCAATAAAAGCGACACCGTAGACTTACACTTGGGATTTTTCCATTTGTGTGTGCGAGTCAGGCTGTACCGTGAGTCCCCAGGACCTGCCTGCCTTTGCCCCCAGCACTTGGGGTACAGACACACATGACCTCTATTTTACATGGGAATTGGGAACCCAGTTCAGAATCTCATGCCTGTGTAGCATGTCCTTCACCCACTGTGTCTGTCTCCACAGCCCCCTAAAACAACTCACTAGAAATAGTTTAAATTCTCGTGTGAAGGCGGGGAAGTGGGCACCGAGTCCCAGGAATAACTTCTTGGCCAGGTGAGGGGAAACCTGTTTTCTTCAGTGGAGGGACCCTGGGTTTAACATGCACATGCTAGGCAGGCCTCACACCCAGGAGTAGATGGAAAAAACAAATCAGACTCAATGACTTTTAGTGGCTTTTAAATAAATTTCTTTCTTTTTCTCTTTTAAAGAGAGAAAAGGAACACGAAGGTGGGAGAATAAGGAAAAAGAGGATCTTGGAGAATTTGGGAGTTGAGAAAGAACAGGAAATATACGATATGATATCCATGGATACTAATTTAAAACATATTTAAAAATCACACAGAAGACCTCAAAAGAAGAAAGATAAGGATGAGGTCAAGAGGAAGAAAAGGAGGAAGAGGAGGAAAAGGAGGGGAAAGAGAAGAAGGAGGTGGAGAAGCAGAAGAAGGGGAGAAGATAGAGGAGGGGCAATAGAAAGCTGTGTCTGGACACAAATGGATCCACACCGCTGCAGAGTTCATGCCAGTGGAGCTTTAGAAAGTGCCACCCTGTAGAGTTTGGTAGGGAAATGCTTCAGCCATTTCAAAGTGTGTAGAAATTCTTCCCTGAAATACATATTTTTTTCTCTTATTTAAATAACTTCCTGAATATGTGCCTCTAGATTTTCCCAAATTCCTTTATTTATTTATTTATTTATTTATTTATTTTTGGTTTTTCAAGACAGGGTTTCTCTGTCTAGCCCTGGCTGACCTGACTCACTCTGTAGACTAGGTTGGCCTTGAACTCAGAAATCTGCCTGCCTCTGCCTCCAAAGAGCTGGGATTAAAGGCCTGTGCCACCACTGCCTGGCCACCGAATTCCCTTGTTAATTTGACACTTTCTGTTGTATAACAGTTTCCTGGGAGATTGAAATGCTCCCTCCTGCAGGGAAGCCTCTTAAACAGGAAGACAAGCAACTCAAAATAACTTCAAGAAGTCCCTGAAACTGACCAGACTCACTCGGACCTTCCTTTTGAGAGTGAGAAATAAAAGCTGAAAGTCTCAGAGTCTAAACAAACAGAGATACTCTGCCAAAACAATCTCAGACAAGCCAAGATTCAAAGACTGAGATCAGACTATCTGTCTGGAAGAGGTTTAAAGCATATGAGTCACCTAGAAAAGACCTGCTCCAACCTGTTGGGCACATGCAGTGGGCTCCAGATTCCCAGCTTTTGTGAGCTGTTACCCATGTTGGGGTACCTTAGTCATGCAGCTCTTTGTATCATTTCTACTCCTGTAAGTAATCCCGTGCCCATATTCCCAAAAATAACCCCAATAAAAATCATGGGTTCAGAGTGCCATCTTTCTTCTGGTCCACAGCCTACCTGCAGTCAGTACCCTATTCACCAGCCCACAGCTCTGCCTGACTTTTAGGAGGCCTACTGCTACCCAAGACAACAGTCCTATAGGCTTGATACTCCCAGGAGCTGCCAGTCCAGCTAACACCAGAGATAACCAGATAGTTAAAGAAAAGTGCAAGAACAAAATCAACAAAAGTCAGTACAATATGGCACCATTATATCCAGCTCTCCTACTGCAGCAAGCCCTGGATATCCTAACACATCTGAGGAGCAAGATCTTAAATCTCATCTTATGAAGATGATAGAAACCTTTAAAGAAGAAAGAAAGAAATCTCTTAAAGAAATACAGGAAAATACAGTCAAACAAGTGGAAGCCCATAAAAAGGAAACAAATGAATCCCTTAAGATCTAGAGGAAGCCAGGCAGTGGTGGTACACGCCCATAATCCCAGCACTCAGGAGGCAGAGGCAGGTAGATTTGTGAGTTCAAGGCCAGCCTGGTCTACAGAGTGAGTTCCAGGACAGCCAAGGCTACACAGAGAAACCCTGTCTCGAACAAACAAACAACTAAAACAAAGGAACAAACAAAAAAGATCTAGAGGAAAATACAGTCAAGCAGGTGAGGGAAATGAATAAAACTGTTCAAGACCTAAAAAAATGGAATAGAAGTAATAAAGACAACACAAACAGAGGCAGTCCTGGAGATGGAATACCTAGGAAAGAGAACAGGAGCTATAGACATAAGCATCAGCAACAGAATACAAGAGATGGAACAGAGACTCTCAGGTGTAGAAGATTATCACAATAGAATAAATGTATATATGTCAATGAAAATGCTAAATCTAAATCTAAAATGTTTCTCACACAAAACATCTAAGAAATTGGGACACAACAAAAAGGCCAAACCTAAGAATAATAGGAAGAGAAGAGGGTGAAGACTCCCAGTTTAAAAGGCCTGAAAACATCATCAAAAAATCATAGAAGAAAACTTCCCTGACCTAAAGAAGGAGATGGCCATAATTGTACAAGAAACTTACAGAACACCAAATAGATTGTACTAGGAAAAAAAACCTCCTTGACACATAATGATCAAAACACTAAATGTAGAGAATGAAAAAAAAAGAATATTAACAACTGCAAGGGAAAAATCCAAATAACATATAAAGACAGATCTATTAGATTTGCACCTGACTTCTCACCAAAGATTTTAAAAACCAGAAGATCCTGGACAGATGTCTTGCAGACCCTAAGAGACCATAGTTGTCAGCCCAGACTACTGTATGCAGTAAAACTTTCATTGTTCATAGGTGAAGAAACCAAGATAATCCATGTCAAGATAATCCATGACGAACAAAATTAATATATCTTTTTTCCTAATCCAGCCCTACAGAGGACACTAGAAGAAAAACTACAACATAAGGAGGGAAGCTACACCTAAGAAAATACAAAAATTAATCATCTCACAGCAAAACCAAAAGAAGAGAAACACACACACACACACACACACACACACACACACACACACACAGAGAGAGAGAGAGAGAGAGAGAGAGAGAGAGAGAGAGAGAGAGAGAGAGACAGTACCACCATCAACATCAAAATATCAGGAACTAATAATCATTGGTCATTCATATCTCTCGAATCAACGGACTCAATTCACTAATAAAAATACACAGGCTAACAGACTGGATAAGTAAACAGGATCCATTATTCCGATGCATACAAGAAACACACCTCAGCAACAGAGACAATACCTCATAGTAAAGGTCTAGGAAAAGGGTTTGCTTGATTTTGTTGTTTCCAAACAAAATCAGAAATGAAAATGGAGACATAACAAAAGAAATATAAAAAATCATTAGGTCTTACTTCAAAAGCTGGTGCTCCACAAGATTGGAGAATCTACATGAAATGGATGATTTTCTAGACAGATATAACTTATCAAAGTTATATCAAGACCAGGTAAACTATCTTTACAGACCAATAACCCTTAAAGAAATAGAAACAGTCATTAAAAGTCTCCCAACCCCAAACAAAAAACCAAAAAAACAAAAGCAAAGCCCAAACCAAAAACCAAACCAACCGACTAAACAAACAAACAAACAAACAACAACAACAACAACAACCCCCAGGGCTAGTTGGTTTTAGTGCAGAATTCTAGCAAACTTTCAAAGAGGAGCTAATACCAATATTCCTCAAAATAGAAACAGAAGGAACACTGCTAAATTCATTCTATGAGGCCACAGTCACCCTGATACCTAAACCACATAAAGACTCAACAAAGAAAGAGAATTTCAGAAAATTTTGCTTATGAACATCAGTGCAAAAATATCCAATAAAATTCTTACAGAGTCCAAGAACACATCAAAAACATCATTCACCAAGATCAAGCAGGCTTTGTTCTAGGGATGCAGGAGGGTTCAAGATATGAAAACCCATTAAAGTATCCATCATATTAAACAAACCAAAAGAAAATAATCACATGATCACATTAGATGCTAAAAGTGACTTTGAAAAAAAATTCCAACACTTCATATTAAAATACTTGGAGAGATCAGGGATACAAGGCACCTACCAAAACATAATAAGAGCAATATGTAACAAGACAATAGCCAACATCAAATTAAATGAAGAGAAACTTAAACAATCCCACTAAAATCAGGGACAGGACAAAGCTGCCCATTCTCTATCTATTCAATATAGTATTTGAAGTTCTAGCTAGAGCAATAAGACAACAAAAGGAGTTCAAAGGGATACAAATTGTAAAGGAAAAAGTACCAAAGTATCACTATTCTCAGAAAATATGATAGTATATGTAAGCATTGTATCTACCAGAAAACTCCTACAGCTGATCACAACTTCAGCAAAGTTGCTGGATATAAAGTCACCTCAAATAAAATGGTAGCCCTACTTTACACAAATGATAAATGAGCCGAGAAAGAAATTAGGGAAAACCCACCAATCACAATAGCAACAAAAATATAAAATATCTTGGTGTAACTCTGTACTGCCTGGTTCTGTGTGCCAACGTGATACAAGCTGGAGTTATCACAGAGAAAGGACCCTCCCTTGAGGAAATGCTTCCATGAGATCCAGCTGAAAGGCATTTTCTCAATTAGTGATCAAGGGTGGGAGAGCCCATCGTGGCTGATGCCATCCCTGGGCTGGTAGTCCTGGGTTCTATAAGACAGCAGGCTGAGCAAGCCAGGGGAAGCAAGCCAGTAAGCAGCGCCCTCCACGGCCTCTGCATCAGCTCCTGCTTCCTGACCTGCTTGAGTTCCAGTCCCGACTTATTTATTATGCTGCCTTGGACGTTTATGTTCGTGTTTTTGAGCTGGCATCTAGGAATCTGGAATTGTGGTGTCTGAGGGGTTCTTCAGACTAGATACGGACATCTAGTCTTGTCCTTGTTTAGTGAGTGCTCTGGTTTTTGACAGCTGTTGCCTGCTCTGCGTCACAGGCACCTATGCTGGCTGTGGGGTTGCGGTATGGAGGGCTTCTGTGGGTCGGAAGGTGATATGCACTAACCACAGGCTTTTCCACCTGCGCCCCAGTTCCAGAGTAATGACTTGAAGGCTTATGTTTTTTTTAAATAAATGCCTAGGCCTTAAAGTAGGCTTGTTCCCCAACTAGTTCTTATCTTATTTAACCTGTTTTTATTATTATATGCCCGCCACACAGCTAGTTACCTCTTCTCAGTTTCATATGTCTGACTTCCTCAGGGTCTGGGTGATGAATCTTCCTGTGCCTGTCTTCTAGAGTTTGCTCTCTGCCGATGTCCCACTTTTTTCTTTTCTTTTAGTTTGTTTATGTAGTGGATTACATTGATGGATTTCCATATATTGAACCATCCCTGCATCCCTGGATGAAGCCTACTTGATCATGGTGAATGATCATTTTGATGTGCTCTTGGATTCTGTTGGCAAGAATTTTATTTAGTATTTTTGCATCAATATTCATAAGGGAAATTGGCCTGTAGTTCTCTTTCTTTGTTGGATCTTTGTGCAGTTTTGGTATCAGCGTAATTGTGGCTTCGTAGAACGAGTTGGACAGTGTTCCTTCTGTTTCTATTTTGTGGAATAGTTTGAAGAGTTTTGGTGTTAGGTCTTCTTTGAAGGTCTGATAGAATTCTTCACTAAAACCATCTGGTCCTGTGCTTTTTTTGGTTGGAAGACTTTCTATAACCCCTTCTATTTCTCTAGGGATTATGGGGGATGTCCCACTTTTTAATCCTGCCTCCGCTTATTGGCTGTAAGATTTTATTGGCAGGTGATACTTCCACACAGCCCATAAGAAATTACCTCTACAACAGAGATGGTGATGAGGTGGGAGGAAAGGCAGAGAAGGACAATGGGAAAAATAATGTAAGTAAAATTATTCTTTATTGTTGGGATACCCTGCTATTTAAGGTCAAAGTCTATCATGTCTGGATAGGTCCTCTGAGCTCAGTGCAAAATGGAGGACTCCCTTTTTCCAACAGGGCTTCCCCTTCTCTGACCTGGGCTGGGAAGCCTGACCCGCCAATATCATACCTGAGAAAGTTCATGTAGTCCTTAGCAAATCTACAAGTTCAACTTCCTCTTTCCAGAAAAGAACCCGCCCAGCAAGTCTATGGGATTCCTGGATTGCCTCTCTATCCAAAGAAGGCATTCTTGTTGCTTTGAACTCTAGCCAACGATTTTACATTCACCCTGAAAAAATCCTTCCCACTCTCCATGATTCATATGTAGTTCTTGGTCACCCTGAGTAAAGTGTATGCACACTAGATGCTTCACTGAAAATCACCTTAGAGAACTGCTTCATTGAGTGTTGTCTAAGAGGGCTGTAACACTACCCTCTCTCCACCCCCGGTACTCACTCCCCACTGGACCGGGATCTTACATAGAAGCATAGCGGGTCCCAACATGCACAACACACTTTATATTTAATTTCTCATTACAAACTTCTTTCGAAAGTAACCCTGAACCTAGTTTGGTTATCCCATCCTTGATTTTTGTTTATATCAAGGAATAGGAATTCAGTTCAACTCACAAGTGACTGTTGAGAATACAGGTTCTTTCATGCTCAAGGAAGCAGAGGAGAATCACATAACACAAACACTGGCCTCTGCAATTAAAGCACCAATATGGCAATGAGTTGCTGTGTATTTGTCTGAGGGGAGTAATTAAGCACGTTTTATTTATTCTGTGTGGATATAGCTATAAAACAGCTCCTAAAGTGTTCACCTTCCTAACACAGAGTCAATTATTATTGTCCACATTGGCGATGATTTATAAAGTCGGGGTGCACATTAGATTAACAACTACTGCATCTTTCTTCCTCAGGGAAACACAGCTTGAGGTTCCCATGAGCCTCTGCTCTCACGGCAAATCTGTCAACTGACCTTTTCTGCTGGCGTTTTTGTTGAGGGGCACTTTATTTAGTACTTGCTGTTTCTTTGAAGATACGGAACTTCTAGCCATTGTACCACAACTTGTGCTATAGCTTGAGATTCTGCCCCTGGTGCTGGCAGAACAGGCCATCCATGTAAAAAAGATGAAGCTGGAACCCTAGGAAAGAGCTATGAAGATTTAGCTTATGAAAATAAAATAAATGTACAAGAAGGAACTCCACATATTTGTCTGTCGTTGTTTAGGAGAGAACTCATCCGGACATGGGAACTCAAAAACCATGAAGTTAAAAATGTTTTCATGTATATTTCTATATATATACACATATACATATATACATATACATATACATATACATATACATATACATATATATATATTCTGATTATGGTAAAATAAGTTTCTTAGAATATTATGAATCCACCCTGAAGGTATATCTTAATCAATATTGCAATTATTGAAACTCACTGCACCTTCACACTTGGAATATTCTGAGGATTTGGATTCTTTGTGTGACCCTCCTCTGCTGTTTTTCTTACTTCACTGACTGGCTTTATCAGCCAGATTCACATCTTCATTTCTCTGGCTTAGAGAGCCCAAGAACGCATGCTCAGCAGCCCCATGTCTCCAGGTGTTCTCTATAAGCCCAGGGCATCAAATGCTTTTCATACTTTGATGATTCCAAGAAAGTACTTCCACGTCTATTGTTCCCTGGAGAGACATTCATCCTTCCAGCCAACAGCCGGCACCTTCCGACAGGCCCCGAACCTCCGAGTTTGAGAAGACTTTTGGTGGCGAGCTTTCCTGCCCCACACCAATTTGGTCACTAGCACAAGCTTTTGTCCAAATCCCAAACCCAAGACATACCCTAACGGCTGTAAAAATCTTGCCTTCTACATCCAATTCAGGAAAGTTGCTTTTATCCTGTTCCAAGTTCTAGATTCTGCTTTACCAAGTGGCATCCTGCTCAACCCTGTATCGACGTGTATCCACCAGACTTTCCTTTCTATTTTCTTTTGGTGGTACTGGGGCTCAAACCTATGCCTTTGTATGTGGTGAGGAGTAGTCGACCATTGACCTAAGGCCAAGATCCTGCTGCTTGGGTGTCCCCTTGAGCTGTGTGCTTCTCACCAAACTCCTCAACTCACATCTTACCTGCTGCTTGGTGCCCTCCTCATGCTGCCCCCACAATCTATGTAAATACAAGCAGATCATGTAACTGGTTGTCTTGTTAGGGTTTTACTGCTGTCAACAGACACCATGACCAAGGCAACTCTTATAAGGACAACATGTAATTGGGGTGGCTTACAGGTTCAGAGGTTCAGTCCATTATCATCAAGGTGGGAACATGGCAGCATCCAGGCAGGCATGGTGCAGGAGGAGCTGAGAGTTCTACATCTTCATCCGAAGGGTGCTAGCAGAATACTGGCTTCCAGACAGCTAGGATGAGGGCCTTAAAGCCCACACCCAAAGTGACACACCTACTCTAACAAGACCATACCTACTTCAACAGGGCCACACCTTCTAATAATGCCACTCCCTGGGCTGAGCATATACAAACTATCACACTTGACTCCATATCTGTCTTACAAATGATAAAATCTGATCATTTTTACCATGACCAGGACAGCCCGTGACCTTTCCCGTCATGTCACTCTGCCCATCACTCCCAGGTTCAACATTGGATCAGTGTGTTGCTTTTAACTGTTGTCATAGTCGCTGCTGTTATTCTTAAACCTAGCATGGAAACCAATGGCTTTCATCCTGACAGTCTTGTACCTACTTTTGTTTTTGCCAGTTCTCTCCCACCGACTCATCCTGCCCACCTGCTGGCCCTCTTCCCTACCTTCCAGTGTTTTTGCTGCTTCCCCTTGAATTCCATGCTGTTCTTCAAGCACACAGATTCAGTCCTCCTTATTTGCTCCTCCTTTGAGTGCATAGTGTAAATTATGCCATGACTTTTACCTTCACATCATTTGGAAATGTTGTCAACGTGTTTGTTCTATGAGACTGTCTGAGCAGCTCCGTTGAGATCCTCCACCCCTGCCATTTTCTGCATTTCTATGACTTGCTATTTCTCAGTGTTCTTAATGCGCTGAAGTTTCAGTGCATTAGCATTCCTGACTCTTGCCTCTGGAATGTGCGCTGAAGAGCTCAACTTGTGTATTATGAAGCCAGTAGTAGTTACTTCATGGATATAATTGAACAGAGAAAATGCTTATGTGCCTAATACATCCAGTGTCCATAGCCACCCTATGAGCCAAGGAACTGAAGAATGTGGTCCAGAGCATTTATGACAGAGGAAATGTAATGGGTCCTGTGAATAGAAAGGTCAGTATCATTAGTAGTTACATAAATGTGTGTTTAAATACTGAGATAACATTTCTACTCCTGATTGGTACCAATTAAAAGTTATTGGTAATAGTCACTGCTAAAGGGGTTGTGAGAAGGGTCATTATTTTGCACCATTGGAGAAAGTTTAAATTGCCACTCAAGTAATTTGGTAATAAATATTAATGAGGAAAATGTAGACTGCTGGCAATGTGCTTAGATGGCTACTGTCATATAGATTTAAAACCACACAGGTTAACCTTTGTGCAGATTTTGAGTCTGAAGAAAACTCAGGTAGAGTCTCATATTTGAATGAAATCAGAATTAGGGTAATAGCAATTAAAATATGAAAATCTCCATAAAATTCATTTTTATAGAGCTATTAGTAAGTGAAAGAAATATAATTTGAATAAGTAGTAACTAGAACTTATACTTACTATAAACAGTAACTAGAAGTGACACTATAAGTAGTTAAGTAGAACTATCATTTACTATAAACAGTAACTAGAACTCACATTTACTATAAAGAGTAACTAGCACTGATACTATAAACAGTAAGTATAACTTACTAGAAATAGTAATTAGAACTCACACTTATTATAAGGAGTAACTAACTAGCACTGATACTATAAATAGTAAGTATAACTTACTCTTACTATAAATAGTAATTAGAACTTACATTTACTATAAATGGTGACTAGAATTTACATTTATTACAAATAGTGACTAGAAGTAATACTCACCTTAAATAGTAAATAAAACCTGTGCTTACTGTAAATAGTAACTAGAAAGTATACTTACTATAAATAGTAACTAGAACTTATACTTACTATAAATAGTAACTAGAACTGACATTATAAATAGTAAGTAGGACTATCACTTACTATAAACAGTAACTATAACTTAGACTTACTATAAATAGTAACTAGGACTGACACTATAAATAGTAATTAGAACTGGCACTTACTATAAATAGTAACTAGAACTGACACTATAAATAGTAACTAGAACTTACACCTACTATAAATAGTAGGTAGAACTTACTATTAATAGTACTAGAACTTACATTTATTATAGTAACTAGAACTTCCATTTATTATAGTGATTAGAAATGACATTTACTATAAATAGTAAATACAACCTATGCTTACTATAAATAGTAACTAGAAAGTACACTTACTATAAATAGTAACTAAACTGACACATACTATAAATAGTAAGTAGAACTTACTCTTACTGTAAATTAAATAGAACTGACACCATAAACAGTAAGTAGAACTCACACTTACTATAAGTAGTACCTAGAACCAATAGTTACTATATAGAGTAACTAGAACTGACACTTACTATGAATAGTAACTATAAGCGATACTATAAATAGTAACTAGAACTTACACTTACTATAAACAATAACTAGAACTGACAGGTACTATAAACAATAAGTAGAACTGACACTATAGTGACTAGAAGTGACACTATAAATAGTAACTAGAACTATCACTTACTATAAAGAGTAACTAGAAGTCACACTATAAATAGTAACTAGAACATACACTTATTATAAACAGTAAGTAGAACTTACACTTACTATAAATAGTAACTGGAACTGACACTATAAATAGTAACCAGAACTTACACTTACTACAAATAATATCTAGAACTGATAACTTACTGTAAACAGTAATTAGAACTCACAGTTCTCCACTTGTAAGCTGGATGATTTTACCAGCCAGTGCTGGTAAAATCGGGAAAGTTCCATAGCACAAAAAGAGACAAAGAAAAAGAAAACTATAAACACACTTTACATGTTTCACAGAAATGGAGATCTATGTGTGAATGTGCCAAACACATTCAAATGCACAGACACCATGGAAAAGACTGCCTCTTACCGGGAAAATGAAGTGTGAAACCAGAGAACCAGAAAAATAGAGAAGTATTTGGAAGAAAAACAGACAGGATGAGGAGCACAGAGAAACCAGAGAAAGAAAAACAGTCCACACAGAAAGGATGTGTGCAGACCCAAATCACACCTCCCCCTGGGAAACTTGGAAAAGATCCCTCCTTTCCCTGTGTAGTAATGGGCTTGGAGTTGCAGAAGGAACTATTGTAATCTTATGATGTGAATAATACATTAGTAAACATTAAGGTATTTTAAAGTGACAGATGTGTAAGGACAATTGATGGATAGGTTGTTATGCTGAGAGACAGAAAAGACGCGGGTTTTAAATCCCGTAAACAGTACGTGCAAAGCAAATCCGGCGCTGAGATGGTTGCCTGAGTCAGGCAAGAGGCAGCCAAGGAAAAAGAACCCACTTTAATGATTTAAAACCAGAGTAGTGGGGGGTTTGGAGTAGAAATTGGTTCCATGTGTGATGTAAGGTTTGCATTGACAGATGGACATCACTGCGCCAAGAGATTAGGACTAGCAGGAAGCCACCAGTGCTCTAGCCAGGGCAGTAAGAATGCAAAGCCGCTTCAAGGGATCCTGCCATAAATTACTGGACAGGAACTCGGGGTCAGGGTTCTGCTTTGCTTTTCTAGGGGATCTCATTGCTTGCTCTGGAGGAAGATTTTTGAGCTCCCGAGGATAGAGATTTGAGGTTCAAGAGAAGAAGGCCGCTTAATAAAGAACACATGGCGATCGGTCAGCCTCTTTATTTCCTTTAAAAAAAAGTCCCTACATATATTACAGAAGCATAATTGTCTGAAATGCATCTGCAGATTGAGGTTGGAACATATTTGGTCTCAAAACCCATGATGTAGAACGCTGGACACAGATGCGCTCTGGTTAAGTGGAAGCATTTCCACGGTCAGGATTGCTGCGGGCATCAGGCTGCAATCTCAAATGACATAAACAGGGAGGGGAGTCGGCTGACCTCCAACTCATCTTGGTACTGTTGAATTCTTGAAAGTATTAGAACTGTGTTCAGATGGAGGAAAGAGTGATAGAGAACTGTTATGTCCAAATATCTCCCAACCAAACGAGGTCCCGTAGTTTGTGGGACCCAAAGCAAAATGAAAACAAGATGCTCTTGGTTTAAAAATATGAGGATTTCAAGACAGTAACATTTGAACACTAAGCCAAGTGGGAGGTCTTTCTCAGTGTGAGACCCAGTTCTGCCACACAAGTTGTATTATAGTGGAGCTGATCTGGCTTCCAAATCTAAAGCAAACAGTGAGGCTTGCCCACAAGACTTGCTGCGGCCTTGGCGACAAAAATCGGAGGTGAGGCTGAATCTGGAAGGTGAAGATGAAGACTTCGCTCTGGTGCTGTGAGCCTTGCCTATACCTACTTAGGAAACAAATGCTAAGTGGTATCAGAAATTATGGCTGCAGGATATTAATGCAAATAGGAAGAATGGTCTTGCTAATGCATTTATCTGTCTCTGCAGGTAATTGGCTGGCACTGTCTAAAATCGCATTGTGCATTTAATCAGAGATAATGACTCCCTACTTGCAATGTTTTATTCAGCAGCTTTCCTTAATTTTAGAGGGGCCTTTCGTTGGGAAACATCTCACGGAAGGGAGAAACATTTACGTGAAGGTTAAGTGATCTCACAGATTCCACTTCTGTTTATTAGTTTTTCATTGAATTCAGACAAATTATATTTAATACTTTATATTGAAGAGTACAGGATTCTGTTTCCACGAAAACCAGTGTTGTTGATTATGTCACAGGTCATAGCATTACAGAAGTGTGACTTTTATCTCTGCTTCTCGTATTTGTATGGGATTCTTTATAAATGGCTGTGTAATTCAGAAGCTAAATTTACTTTATGTTTTAAAAGTAAGGAATTACTGCCCCACCAAAGGGGTACTCATTCTCGGTATTTATTGTTAAACTTCAAGATCTTCTGTTTCTATATAGACGTTGTTTGAAAGGATCTAGAGAGATTCCAGCTCATATTAGAGTGTGTCATTGGCATGGAAATGTGACAACTTATTAAAATAAAGAGATGACAATCATTTTGAATAATAGATAAATAGATGTGGTAAGTAAAATGTTCCCAGCAGTCTAGTTAGCTATATCTCATTTAGCTTGTGTGTGTGTGTGTGTGCATGTGTGTGTATGTGTGTGTGCATGTGTATGTATGTGTGTGCATGTGTGTGTATATGTGTATGTGTGTGCATAAGTGTGTGTGTGAGTGAGTGAGTGTGTGTGTGTGTGTGTGTGTGTGTGTGTGTGTGTAAGAGAGAGGGGGAGGGAGACGGAGAGAGAAAAGGGAAAACAAGCCTATCACCTCAGAGGTTGGATATGGACAGCTTTGCCCTTTGGGCATGGGGGAGTTGTTTGCTTCCTGAGCTTGACACACTGCTGGGCTGCAGGAAGAAGAGCCCCAGCCCTGAAGAGGGCCTAGTGATGGTGAGCGCTAGCCAGGTTGGACTAGATGGCTCAAGTGTGGTTGTGGTTCTTAGTTTTTCAGTGTGCTGGGGAGGTAGCTGCTGGAATGGGCTCATCTAAAGTCTATACGATCACAAGGGTACTGTGTAGACACTTTTAGAAACAACAGTAGGAAGAGCTGACCTGTTTGTTTATAGCACCCTTGTGTTTCTGTAGTTCTAATCAATATTAGAGTGATACTTTGTGGGGGAAAAAATCAAGTCCTTCTCAGTTTAATTGCATGCATGTGGGTTTTTCCAAATTTATGTATTTTTCGAATTCCATAGCATAAATTATATTTATGGTGGGGAGCATAATATTTTGACATGTATACACATTGTAGTTGAATGTAGCTCACTATACAATACATTACCTTTCCTTGTTATCATTTCTGAGAATGTAGTTTAACATTTCCCAAATCATCTTTGTTTACATTCTGATTTGTCTTTATTTATTCTAATTGGAAAATTGTCATGTTTTGTTATGCAACTCAATGTTTGATGGCTTTGTTTTGATATATTTATACTGTATGTTATGGAATGATTGACTGAAGCTAATTAATATTTCATCTTACACGTCCTTGTCATCTTTATGATGAGAACATTGTAGGTTTGCTTTCTTAGCAATTTGCAAACCTAGTACCTGATTAATTATATTCAGTAACCCAGACAACAGACCTCTGAGTCCCTTCAACTGGCATTCCCTCTTTTTCTTTCAAACCTGAAAGCTACCATTTATTACTCGTCCTTCAATAATATCTACACTTTACACAGCAGTGAATTCAGAGACCCTGTGGGTGTGCAGCCAGCCCTCTGTGTGTGTGGCAGCAGCCCCCTGGGACCTGTTCAAGAGGAAGGCTCTAAGTTAGGAGAGGCTTGAGACCTTGTGGGTGTGCAGCCAGCCCTCTCTGTGTGTGGAAGCAGCCCCATGGGACCTGTTCAAGAGGAAGGCTCTAAGTTAGGAGAGGCTTGACTTGGTCGTCTTTGCCACCATTGTCAGTGCTACTGTACACTCCTGTGTTTCAGCAGCACGTCCAAAGTAGATATCAGAAAAAACCCTCAATGAATAGTATCCTGTTTAGTTTGATAAGTCAGTTTTACTTCACATAATGAAATATATTCAATTTACTTCATGACTTTTACTAAAATTGATTTTGTGGTATAGATAGGGCACGTCGCTAAATAAAAACAATCCATGTCTGGCATGAGACCCTGAGCTTCTTGTGAGTGTGGTGACATGATAGCGTCCCCAAGGACAGAGACTGTCATGGGGGTTCACGAGAGGTCATGCTTCCCCTCCTTACTGAGGGCAACAGAGCCAGCATTGTCTTCTCCTAGAGTGTGTTTGTTATTTGTCTCAGTGTTGTGATGACACACCCGACAAGAGACAATTTAATGGAGAAGGATGTGTTTGTTTTGCTTACTGCCCTGGGCCTCATTCTATCAGGGTGTGGGAAGGCATGGGGGGGGGGGAGGGGACGTGGGAGGCAAATCCAACAAGTCAGATCAAATCCCAGTCAAGAAACAGAGCAGGAAATAGGACGGAGCTATAAAGCCCCCAGGGACCCACTTCCTCAAGTGAGGCTCTTCATGAAGACTCCACAGCCTTCCTGTCTTAGGGTTTTATTGCTGTGAAACAGACAACTTTTACAAAGAGAAACATTTAGTTGGGGTTGGCTTGCTGTTGGTATCAGGAACCAGAGTAGCAGATTGCCTCCGAACCCAGTGACATGACACCTAGGTAGCAGGGACCTGGTGCATCTGTTGTCATGGCTACCACCATACATTCCCAGAATCCACTTGGCTCACCTCCCACCTTTACCTGAGAAAGGCTATGTCACAACCCAAATAAAAGGCAGACCCTTCTGGCCTTCTCAAAACGATGGCATCTCTCAGGACTGTTTTATACACGACATTTGCTGTATTTTTCTCCTTTTCAACATGAGAAACAGGCACTTTAAATTTTGTTAAATGGATAGTATCTCCAAAGGAATAATTATGTATGTTCCAAGCTGTTCTACAGAATGAGTGTGTCAGGCAAAGGAGAAACAAAAAATTTGCAGTCTTGGCGTAGCAGGCCCATCCTTGCTAGGAAGAGGAACTCTCATTCCAACTTACCCTCTGTGCAGCCTGAAGCTCTCCCACGGCTGGGAGCGTATTTCATTGTTAAACTTTGAGCCTGGACCTGCTAGGTACAAACTACAGAGGAATTTCCAAACGTAGTCCCTGGCTGTGCACATGCTCCAATTAGGAAATAATTACTTGATCACAGAGTCGCATTTTCTCATTTAAAAATTATTGTGGTACTAATGCTTCAATTACAGTTGTCTGTCTAGTAGAGATGAATCGGCGTATTATTTCCTAATATGGATCCAGATAACCCCACAGATACGAGAACTTGAAAGATTTTTGCTTTATGTGTTAATTTAACTTACCCAACATCTATATTATTCTTCCTAAATTCTAGGTACTTCGTAAGGCACTGAGACTATAAATGTGGAACCTATAGTTTCTGTATTCTAGATACTGTCCAAAAATCAGGAAAAAACACATATGCAAACATTTTTGTTTCAATAAAATGGTAAATGCAACATATTATGAACAATTTTAAGCTTCACAAGGCAGGACACATTCTCTCTCCTTTTTTCTCTTTCTCCGTTCTCTGTCTCTCTGTCTCTCTGTTTCTTTGTCTCTGTCTCTCTCGCTCTTCTGTGTGTGTGTGTGTGTGTGTGTGTGTGTGTGTGTGTGTATGTGCACGCTCATGTGTGTATATACGAATATATTTATTGAGGTAGGGCATCAAATATCCCAGGCTACTCTCAAATTCATCGTAAAAGCAGAGGTTAGCTTTGAACTCGTGGTCAACATCCCAGTACTGGGGTTAAATGACTGCACCACCACATCTGAACTTATATTTTCTTCTTACACAACCATTTCAGAATTTAGCCCAGTATAAAGTACTGCATAATTTGAATGCATAATTAGCTTATCTTATTTCTTTTGGATCATTAAAGCAAAATATACCAATCAGGTGGCTTATAGAAAATCGCAATTTGTTTGGTTAATTTCCACAGTGGTACCAGTAGCATTGCTGAGGCCTCAGTGCTCCTAGAATGTCACCTCCCCATCATGTTTATGGTCAGATATATAAACATGTTTCCTTGGGTTTCTAGAAGGGCATCCCTCATAACGCAGTCCTCTCCGAGGCTCACTGCTGAATCTACTGTTCTGACCATCTTGTTTCACCACAAAGACCACCAGGAGTGCCGAGAGGTAGGAGCAATGGGAAGTTTAAATCATTTTTCTAGAACCAGAAGGTATCATGAGCGGTTGGCTAACCCAAGACCTCAGTTAACTGGATGCTTCCAGTTAAAAGGGCACACACAAACATTATAAATTTAAAATAGATTTTTATGGCTTTCTATCTATTCTGACAGACTTCCTTGAAGCTTTTTTCTTATATAACGTCTATAAAGTCTGTTCTACTTGGGGTTTCAGTGTGTGAACAGAGCAGGCTCCTAAGAATTCTGACTATTGTCTATCCCTCAGTTCCTCTGTCTGCTAGTCTTCTAGATCTGCCATTTTGTCCCCCAGATTTTCATCCTGTTTTGGCAAATTTGCATAATTTTGAAGATTTAATCTGCGTGGAGTCTCAAAAGAAGATTTGAGTTAGTCTCCAAAGAAATATATTTTCCACCATATGCTTTTTTTTGATAGAAGATTCAATCGAATTGTAGTATTTGGGCAACAGAACCGCACACACAATGCTTTGATGGGAGAGCTGTCATATCCTGAAAACACCCCAGTGGAAGTCCTTGCTGGTAAGCAGAAGCATCTGACCAAGTGCAGGGGATGTTGGGTTGCTAGATCTGTCAATGGCAGAATAGGAAAAGAGACCACCTAATGGCAGGAGAGTTGATGCAAAGCCTGTTTGAAAAGATGGTGATACAGGAGGTAGAGAAGGAGGGAAAACACTCACCAGACAACCGGACAAAGAATAACCTATGAGGAATTAGGAAGGTCTAACTTTTCATTATTTTCATGTGTATGTGTGTTTTACCTGCATGCATGGCTGTGCACCACATGCCTGTCTAGTGCTCAGGGAGATAAGGAGTCAGACCCCCTGGAACTGGAGTTACCTATTGTTCTGAAAAGATGATGTGGATGCTGGGAACTGAACCCAGGTCCTCTGCAACAGCAATAAGTGCATTTAACTGCTTGGCCACGACTTCAGTCCCTTGGACAAGTTTTGTTTTTGTTTTTGTTTTCAAAAGAGATATAGCAGAGATTACCAACGCATTCGTTAATTGCATTAGTTACCGTGTTGTTACTATTCGAGGCACATACATTGTAAAGATTTTTTTCTTTCTTTTTCTTAGTTCACTGTTTGGGTGGTTCGAAGTCCACAGTTGGAGATCCCACCTCTGGCACAGGTAGCAGATGGCAGGACACCTGTGAGAACTGTGAGTTACAAAACAGTTGCATCTTAAAATAGAACAGAGGAAAAGGCAGAGTCTTCAAGATCCCACAGTCCCTTACAGTCTTCAAAGGCATACATTGCTGATGACCTAAGGCTTTTCCTATTGGTCCTTCTTTGTAATGGTTCCGCCTCCCATTAGTACAGTCCCCATTGGCCCTTCTTTGTGATGGCTCCGCCTCCATTAGTATAACTCTGGGAACCAAATCTTTTAACATGCAAACCTCTCGGGATACATTCGACATCCTAAGCACAGCAGTAATTGACAGAGATAATCAATGTGGCTGTTCTTTTCATGAGCCTGTTATTGAACATACTGTCTCGACAAAATTAACATTCGATCTTATGTGGACATAAAAGGGGGAAAGGAAGAATTCAAAAATCGAGAGAAGAAGGAGCTGCCCATAAATCAACTTTGAGCAGAACTTGTCTGCAACAATAATTCTGCTGATTTAATAACGTGGGCATGCTAGGTTTATCAGGGCCTCTTCCATCTCATTAAAATTGAAAGCCACCAATTTTAGAACTCTTTGGGTTATTCATGCATATATTCAGCACACATGACTTCAATCCTTCTTGCAAAATATACTTTATTTAAATATATGAGCACTGGATCTATCATAGTCACAATTTCAATCTTAAATTCTTAAAAATACAAATGAATATCATATTATAATGAATGACATTAATTTTTAAGAACCCTTCCCAGAGAAAGTAGCACTTAGCAAGAGGGCTCATATGATTTATAGAGTTATTTCTATCAAATAATTAAATAACAGAAGTAGAAGATGTCTCGAAGTGCATTTTTTTCTTTTACCGAGAAACCACACACTATTTTATAGTGGTGAGGAAGACATTCCTGCACAGACTGCTAAGTTCTTTAGATTTTTTTCCAGTAAATTCTTCTTACTGATACTCACAATTCTCTGGAATAAATAAAGCCTTTCTAGTAGTCGAAAGCATTTATTGTAGGAGCTAGCAGGACTGCTTCACACTGATGAAAAATGTTTTCTGGAAAAACTGAAAACAAACAGAAAGGCGGGTTATGGAAAGAGCCTCAGTAAGCAGCACATCTGCTAGTGAGAGTCCTTTATTGCAACGGAAAGGTCTCTGATGGTCCCCGACATCTGATGGTCCCTGAAGAAAGCAGTGTCCTGGCTTCAGCATCTAACAGGCTCAGACGCTCTGAACTCAGGTCTTCTATGAGATTTACAAGGACAAGTCATATTGCGTGGGACTTCCCATTTTTATTCTGAACCACATTATAATCTCTTGGCTCATGTTTTAGGATAACATCCCCATTTTTCTTTAATTAAATAAAAGTTCAAAAAACTAAAGGTTCTTGCTATGAAATCTTCATACGCAGTTTTCTACTACCTCTCAGGGTACGCTCAAATGCTGTACCGGGTTTCTCTTTGAGTCAGGAGGCTCGGCTCCTCCTGAGATGCTCCACACTATCAGGGCTGACCCACCCATGGAGCGCAGCTTCTGCAGTTCCTTGTTCTCAGGTCTTTCTGGGTGATTAAAAAATGCCTTATTTTTACTTTTGTTTGCTGAGTTGGCTGTGTGTCTCCTCCTCTGCTCTCCCTGTAAACCCCCCACAGGAAGAATGGCCACTCTCGAGGCATCCTTTCTTTTCCTTCCAGGGACTGGGGAGAGCGCTGTAGAGGGGGGAGGGGGTGGGGTGGGGCTGTAGTTTTCCATTTTCCCTACTCTGGTGAAGAAGAGACTTTTCCTTTTATCTGATAAATTCTGTTCTCCTTTCTCCTCCCTTTGTTTGTTTCAGGTAGCCATGGCATGGAATTCAAGGCTAGAGATCACTCCCTATGGAAGCTGAAGGACCGTTGGGAAGCAGGCGAGCGCCACGCGATTCTTCATTTTGTGATGGTGTTTGCTTGTTTGTTTGTTTTTACGTGGCTGAGTTAGTTTTTTTCTTGGTTGCTTTCAGATATTTTTAAGTCAGAACTGTCGATGTAGCTCTAAATAAGAATCGCGTCTGTGTTTAAATGTCAACGTCATGAACATTACAAAGACGAAGAAGCTATGTAACTGCAGTTTTGTCTGAATATAGACTTCACAGACACAGCGCATGCATAGCATTCTAACAGGTTATGGTGGATGTCAATATATTCTAGAAAACTCTGGGAGGTCATAGTGGTAAGTAAACAACTGTTATATTATGAAATACTTCTTAAATTTACACAAAATTCTTAAACACAAGCATAAAAGATGAGAAATGCAAATAAAATAAAATAAAATAGAGAAATAACAGAGAAAGACTCAAGGAGCACCTGATATAAAGACTCAGTTTGATACCATGAGAATGATAAGTGGGGGGCCGGAAGGGACCGGAAGGGACCGGAAGGCCTCCACTCCTGTGTGGCAGGGTTCCCAGAACCTGCAGATACCAGGGTTCTAGAACTGGTAAGCAAACTTTTATTGCAATGTTGTAGAAATTAGTTTTAAAAGACCACAAATCTCATAAAATATATGCTTTTCCTGACAAGTGTATTTTCTTCACTACATAATGGGTCAGAGTTATCATGTATTCCAAGAAGAAAGAAGACTAAAAGGCCAGCCTTTAAGGAGTGCACAGAAGCCTTTAAGGAGTGCACAGAAAATTGACTTGATTTGCAACCTGATTCTTTAGCTTCTTTATCAGTATGAGAAAAGGACCATTACAATTACAAAGACGAAGAAGCTATGTAACTGCAGTTTTGTCTGAATACAGACTTCACAGACACAGTGCATGCATAGCAAGGTAAAGATTATGCTGTATCCCCACCTTGTGGCCATAATCTATAACACTTATTTATTTATTTTTAATTTTAAAATTTTTCTATATTCTTTGTTTACATTCAAAATGATTTTCCATTTCCTGGTTCCCCCTCCCCAAAAGTCCCATAAGCCCTCTTCTCTCCACTCGTTCCCCAATCAACCCCCTCCCACTTCTAGGTCCTGGTAATCCCCTACAATGCTGCATCAAGCCTTTCCAGAACCAGGGCCCTCTCCTACCTTCTTGGGAATGATTTGATATGTGAGTTGTGTCTTGGGTATTCAGAGCTTCTGGGCTAATATCCACTTATCAGTGACTGCATTCCATGTGTGTTCTTTTGTGAATGAGTTACCTCACTTCGGATGATATTTTCTAGTTCCAACCATTTGCCTAAGAATTTCATGAATTCGTTGTTTTTAATTGCTGAGTAGTATTCCATTGTGTAAATACACCACATTTTCTGTATCCCTTCCTCCATTGAGGGACATCTGTGTTCTTTCCAGCTTCTGGCTATTATAAATAAGGCTGCTATGAACATAGTGGAGCATGTGTCCTTATTCCATGCTGGGGAATCCTCTGGGTATATGCCCATTAGCATGAGGATCTACAGTCATATTTACACATGCATCACATACCTGGACACATGCACGTACATGTGAATACACGCACAAATGGTTTTAATAACACTGATTATTTTGTTTCTGTAGCTTTTCCAATTTTCAGTGGGTTAAGATTTGTGTCTTTACCTACTATGATTTGAAAAATGAAATTCCAAAGTGTACCTTTAAAACATCTCGTCTATAACTTTCCTAGTTTTACGGTGACTTAGTTACATTTCTGTAGCTGTGACAAAACATCATGACAAAAGGCAACTTAAACAAGATTAAATTATCCAGTTTACTTTGGATTTTGGTTTCTGAGGGCTAGATGTCCTCGATCAGTAGGGACCTCAGTAATGACATCACAGTCAGTTCACAAGTGATATCAGCTGGAGGACGCTGGGAAATCACATCTTTACTTTGTGCCAGAAGCAGAGAGAGGAAGCTGGAAGTAGAGGCTACACAAACCAGTGGGTCTCAACCTGCGGGTCCCAACTGTTTTGAACAACTGCTATTTCCAAAAGTATTTACATTATGATTCATGACAGTAGCAAAATTACAGTTATGAAGTAGCAACAAAAATAATGTTATGTTTGGGGGCGGAGTTTACCACATCACAAGGAACTGTGTGGAAGAGTCATAGGTTGAGAACCACTGCTATAAATACTGAGTCTGCCTCTAGTAAGACTCCAGGCCTTACAATTCACCAACCACATGAAGCTCAAGAAGAAGGAAGGCCAAAGTGTGGGTGATTTGGTTCTTCTGAGAAGGGGAACAAAATACAGGAGCAAATATGGAGATAAAGTGTAGAGCAGAGACTGAAGGAAAGGCCATCCAGAGACTGTCCCACCTGTAGATTCATTCCATATACAGTCACCAAACCCCGACACTATCGTGGATGCCAAGAAATGCTTGCTGAAAGGAGCCTGATATGGCTGTCTCCAGGGAGGCTCTGCCAGAGCCTTACAAATATAGAGGCGGATGCTCACAGCCAACCATTGGACTGAGCGCGATATCTTCAGTGGAGAAGTTAGAGAAAGGAGCTGAAGGGGTTTGCAACCTCATAGGAAGTACAAAAATATCAACCAACCAGACCCCCCCTCTCACAGAGCTCCCTGGAACTAAGCCATCAACCGAGGGGTACACATGGCTCCAGCTGCATATGTAGCAGAGGATTGCCTTGTTAGACATCATGGGGAAGAGAGGTCCTTGGTCCTATGAAGGCTTGATAGATGTCCCATTGTAGGGGAATTGAGGGTGGGGGAGGTGGGAATGGGTGGGTGGAGGAATACCCTCATAGAAGCAGGAGGAGGGAGGATGGGATAGGGGCTACCTGGGAGTGGGGGAAACTGGGAAAGGGGATAACATTGAAATTAAAAAAATATCTAATAAAAAAAAGTTTCATAATCTTCCCCAAACTGCACAACCAACAGGGAACCAAGAGTAGCTGCATGAGCCTCTGTGGGGCATTCACATTTAAACTGCCACACACCGATTCTCCTCACCCCTTTTATAATACAAAAGGAAGATGACTACCTGAGTTTCAGAGCTTCTGAACCCTTCACTTTCTCAGAAGCTAATGATGCTGACTTCCATGAGATTTCTGTTTGGAGAGCCATGAACAAGACTAAGATTTAAAAATTCAGCTCTACAAGCGGCTTATCAGCAGCTTGTACAGTGAGGGGTGAGTGTTTTAGTCATCTCTCATGTCCCAGGATGAGGGCAGAGACAGCTCAGGTGGCAGGACCCGTCATTCAGAGGGGTCTCTGCAGTCTATTCAGACGCCCGCCTCACTCAGTGATCAGTATTGTCTTAGTTAGGGTTCTACTGCTGTGAACAGACACCATGACCAAGGCAACTCCTATAAGGACAACATTTAATTGGGGCTGGCCTACAGGTTCAGAGGTTCAGTCCATTATCATCATGGCATGTAGAGAGCCTTTTTGGGGTACCACTTGGCAGGAATAAGACATTGACCTAGGACAAGGAAACAGGCTTCAGGCAGGAATCTGACTTTCCGGCAATGACCAGGAAGTAAGCTCAAGCAGGAATCTGACTTTAGGGCATGACAGGAAGTTAAGTTCAGGCAAGAATCTGACATTTGGCTATAATAGGGAAGTAGGTTAAGGCAGGAATTTTAATCTTAGGGTGGAGCAAAGGAAGTAGGCTTCAGGCAAGATTTTGGGCTTGGACAAGGAAATGGGCTCAGGTATTTTGGTCCTTCAGACAAGCCGTGGGAAACTGTCATGGGACTTTGCTTATGGTCTTGCTTGTTCCTCATTGTACTACTATTGCCCTTAATACTTGCATGTAATTAAAAAGGTATAAAAGCAGATTAGAGAAAATTAAACCTGCCTCAGTCTCAGAATTGACTGGGGTCGTGCTACAATGTTGTCTAATCATCTTTTTTCTTTTTAATCCTTGCTCCTGAGCTGGAGAAACCTGTTGACTGACTGAACAGGCTTGGTCAATGGCAGGAACATGGCAGCATCCAGGCAGGCATGGTGCAGAAGGAGCTGAGAGTTCTACATCTTCATCTGAAGGCTGTGAGCAGAAGACTGACTTTCAGGCAGCTAGGATGAGGGTCTTAAAGCCCACACCCACAGTGACACACCCACTCCAACAAGGCCACACCTACTTCAACAGGGCCACACCTTCTAACGGTGCCACTCCCTGGGTTGAGCATATATAAACCATCACAAATACATTAAATAACATGCAATGTGCTGTTCCTCTTGGGTGCCAGAGATGTTGGGGTGAATCATTCAGGATTCCTGAGAATGCATATGTGCTTCCTTTTGAATCATCAGGGGCACCGTTTGAGGCCAGCAAGGCTGGAACTCTCTTCACTGGTGACCTAGAGCTTTAAAGTTATCTTCCTTGAGTTACAAACTGCCATGCACTGTGCTGGGAATGGAGTAATTCAATGTTGGGAGGAATGATAATCAGCATGACTTTTGGGTGTGTGTTTATGTCTGTATGTGCATTTTAGCATGCTTGTGGGTTGTGTGCTGGTTGCATGTATGAATGTCTCTGCATGTGTATGTGGAAGCCAGAGGTTGACTTATGGTGTCTCTCTTGATCTGGCTCCACCATATGTATTCAAGCATGGTCTCTTTCTTGAAGCAGAGCTTGCCAGCTCTGCTGTCTGTGCCTCCCTAGGGTTGTGATTACATGCAGGTCG
This sequence comes from Apodemus agrarius, assembly GCA_964023405.1. Classification (NCBI taxonomy): domain Eukaryota; kingdom Metazoa; phylum Chordata; class Mammalia; order Rodentia; family Muridae; genus Apodemus; species Apodemus agrarius. The sequence goes on from OZ030013.1 coordinate 4,880,774, forward strand.
CTAGCTACCTAGCATTTACATGGGTCCTGGGATTGGAAGTCTGGTCCTTATGCTTACACAGTGATGACTCACTGAATTATTTTCCCAGCCCATAATATTTTAAAATAACTTTTAATTAAATCTTTAATAATTTTATAACTGTGTCTTGATCGTACTTCCCTTCCTCAACTACACCCAGACCTAACCCCTTCCTCCCTTCCCACTCCCTCTTCTTCTTCTTCTTCTTCTTCTTCTTCTTCTTCTTCTTCTTCTTCTTCTTCTTCTTCTCTCTCTCTCTCTCTCTCTCTCTCTCTCTCTCTTTCTCTCTCAGACATTATCATGAAACAGTTGTCTCAGTCCTCTGGATCTGACAATGTTTCTGCCTTCCTTTTTTACATTGTTCCCTAGGTCTTAAGTTTTAACTTTAAGGATTAGGCTACAGATGTATTAATTGGAGGTATCATTCATAGCCAATTAATCTGCATCTTGACCGATTGTGGCTATATGTAATAATTTCTGTTTGCTGCAAAAAAGCTTCTTTGGTGAGGAATGTTTTGGTTAGTTTTATGTCAACTTGACACGAGTCAGAATCATCTGAGGGGAGGGAGACTTGATTGAGAGAATTCCCCCATAAGGGAGCCTGTAGGGGATTTTCTTAATTAGTAATTGATGGGGGAGAGCCCAGACCATTGTGGGTGGTGAGCACTCCACTGCCCTGTGTCTGATTCTGCCTCTGGGTAGCCAGGGCCATTGTACACCAAGCTGGACTGGACAGAGGGAAGCTCGGCTGGGTGAGGATGAATACAGTGCGGGATCTCAGGTTTTAACGAGTGCCCGAGCAATGAGCACACCTGGGAACAGCTTCGGAGAAACGGTTCCGTTTGTTGGAGCAGGAGGGGTATTTATGCCCCTGGAGAGGTGGTCAGGGTCTATAGGGCAAGGTTTGTGTGGCCTTGTACCATTGGCCGGGGCTGAGGTGTTGGAAGATGCTTCATCTACATATTCAGGGGCTGTAGGGTCTGGGGGAAACCGTCAAACAAGGAGTGAAGCCTGATAACTGTCAGGGTAATACATTCTTGATAGTGTTGATGGTGAAGGAACTGACTTCCTGGTGCCAGGTTGGGAGTGGGGAGGTAGCCAGTTCCTGCCTCCTCATGTTTGAGGTATCCAGGGTTGAAGCTTCCTTGACACTTTCTCTATAACCCTAGGCCATTAAAGTCTCGCACCATTCGTGGGCTGGTGGTCCTTGGATCTATATGAAAATGGGCTGAGCAGGGAGGTAAACCAGGAAGTAAATCAGGAAGTAAAGCACGAAGCAGTACTCCTCCATGGCTTTGCATCGCTCCAAGTTTCCCGCCCTATCTGAGTGCCTGTCCTGACTTCCTTCAATAATTGACAATGATGTGGAAGTGTAAGCCAGTCAACACTTTCCTCCTCAAGATGCTTTTGGTCATGGTGTTTCCTCTAAGCAATGGAAACCCTAACAAAGATGCTACCCTCAGAATGGTAGCCTGGGTTTTATAAGAAAGCCATGGAGGGCAAACCAGTAAGCACCACTACTTCATGGCGTTTTCATCAGCCCCTGCCTCCAGGTTCCTGCCCCTTCTGAAGTCCTATCGATTTTCTTTGATGATGAATAGTGATATGGAAGTATAATCTAAAACAAACAAACAAACAAACAAGCCCCCAAACCCTTTCCTCACCAAGTTGCTTTGGTCATGGTGTTTCATCAGAGCAAGGATAACTCTAAGACATTTTTTGAATTGACACTGATTCTGGAAGACTCCAAGAAACACTGAGGCCCTCCAGTTAAAGTTAGGACTCGTGGAGGTCAGTTGATTAGTAGAGTTTTTGGTTGAAGTCCGATTAAAATAGGTCTAGTTTGTCCTTGAATGCATCCCTAATCCAAGATATACATCTCCCTTTAATTCTCCTATCCAGACAGGGCAGAAGACAGATAGGTTGTGGAGAATGACAGTTAACCATCAAATACTTAATCAAGTAGTGACTCCAATTATACCAGATGTGCTGTCCTTACTACAGAAGATTAACACATCTCCTGTGTATGGTATGGAACTATTGATAGTAAATCAATAGTTTTTCTTGGTACCTGTCCATAAAGACCACCAGAAGCAATTTGTTTTCAGTTGGCAAGGCCAGCAGGATACATTTACGCTTTTAACTCAGGATATATTAACTCTCCAGCTGTGTCATAACTTAGAAATGATTTTGATCACTTTTCTCTTCCACAAAATATCACATTGGTGCACTATATTGACAACATTATGCCAACCAGACCAAGCAAGCAGGAGGTAGCAACCACTTTGAACTTGACAGTAATGTAAATGTGCATCAGAGGATGGGAAATTAACCCAATCAAAATGCAAGGGTCCTCAGTCTCAGCGAGATTCATAGGAGTTCAGTGGTGTGGAGCATGCTAACATTTCTAAGGTGAAGAATACATTATTGCACCTGGTCCTTCCCAACACTAAGAAAGAAGCATAATATTTAGTGACTCTATTTGGATTCTGGAGACAGCACATCAAGAGCTGAGTATTATCTGACACATCACGCCATAAAATAGGCCATATGTAGCAACAATCCACTATCAAACGGAAGTGGTATGTACATGATTGGACCTGAGCAGGTCCTAAAGGCAAGAGCGAGCTACATGACATTGTTCAAATGGCTATGACTTCTACTCCTGGTCATCCCTTCTGTTGCCAAGCTTTCACCTACAGTCTCAGGGAGTTTGCTGTATGATTGTTTGACTGTGGAAGAGGAATTAGGGCCTAGTTTGCTGATGGTTCTGCACACTATGCAGGCACCACCCAGAAATGGACAGTTGAAGTATCAGAACCATTTTTGGGGGGTGCAACCCTCAAAGACACTACTGAAGAGAAATCTTCACACTGGGGCAAATATTGGCAACTGAACATGGTCATACCTTTTGTTTGGAAGGGGAAATGGTCAGATGTGTGACTGTTCACGGGTTCATGGGCTATATAGTCAATGGATTGGTTGATGGTCAGGGACATAGAAAAACAATGATTAGAAAACTGCTATGAAAGACAGTTGAGAAGAAGTGTGTGGCTAGACATCCCCAAATGGCCCAAGGATGTGGAGATATCTGTGTCCTGTGTAAACCCTCATCAAATGACTTTGGCTGAGGAGGAGTTCAACATCAAGTCGGTAGGATGATCCATTCTGTGGACAGTCAGCCTCTTTCCCCAGCCATCTCTGTCAATGCCCAATGGGTACATGAACAAAGTAGGTGTGGTGGCAGAGATGTAGGTTGGGCATGGGTTTGACAACATGGACTGCCACTCACCAAGGATAACTTGACTACATCTGTGGCTGAGTGACAGATCTCAGCAGAGACCAACACTGAGCCCCAGATATGGCACCGTTCCCTGGGGTGCTCAGCCAGAACCCTAGTGGCTGGATTACTACACTTGACTACTTCTGTTGGAAAGACAATCCTTTGTCCTTAGTTATTCTAGTTACAAATGGTCTCCTCTGCACATAATACTTCTGCCAAAAGTACCATTTATACTCTTATAGAATGCCTTACCACCTCCCCTGCCTCCCCTCTGTCAGTATTCCATACATTATTGCTTCTGACCAAAGAACTCATTTAAGCCCTTAAACCAACAAGCTAAGAAGAAAACAACAGGGTCAGGAGGGGTGACTGATCCAGACTATCAGGGGGAAATTGGATTGCTTCTCCACAGAGGAGGTAAGAAAGATTTCATGTCTTACACACAGGAAATCCTTTAGGGCATCTCTTAGTGCTACCATGTCTGTGATTAAAGTCAATGGGAAACTACAATAACCTAAATCCAGCCATGATGACAAAGGGCACAGACCCCTTTGGAATGAAGACATGGGCCACTCCTCCAGGAAAAGAGCCGAGATCTTCTGAGGCGCTTGCTGAGGGTAGAGGGAATATAGAATTCCCAGTAGTTAAGAAACCAAAGGAATGCTCCTCATGGGAAATTAACACCTATTCTATGTATGTATTTGTAGATTAAATATGACATAAGGATAGATATGATTGTGTGTCAGCTTGACAAAGGGTGGACTTGTGGTGGCTGTTCTGGTTTGTCATCTTGACGACAACTGGAACCAACTAAAACCCAAGCAGCTGCTGGTTATACCTGTGAGGAATCTGTTTCTTAAACCATTTGAAGAGGGAAGACCCACTTTTAAGGGCATATTCTTAAAAAATCTTTTAAGAACCTTTGAAGTGAGATGATGTACCTTGAATCCAGATCTTTTGAAACAGGAAAATCCACCTTTAATCTGGGCTACACCTTCTGGTGGCAACCTCTATAAAGGATATGGGAGAAGGAAGCTCTCTCTCTCTCTCTCTCTCTCTCTCTCTCTCTCTCTCTCTCTCTCTCTCTCACACACACACACACACACACACACACACACACACACACTCACATTCACACCACACTATCAATTTTGCTCCTCTGCAGCAGGTGTTCTCAGCCTGTGGGTCACAACTCAGCTTGTGGGATGGGGGTGGGGGTCGGGGTGGGGGGTGAGGTGGGGTGTCGGGGTGTGGGGGTGTGGGAGTGTGGGGATGGGGGGCTGAGCTACCCTTTCACAGTGGTCACCAAGGACTGTTAGAAATATCACATTTTTACATTACAAATCATAAGAGTAAAAATTGCAGTTATGACGTGGCAACAAAGATAACATTATAGTTGGGGGTCACCACGACATGAGGGACTGTATTGAAGGGTCATACACCATTAGGAAGGTTGGGAACCACTGATACAAGGGTTAACTAATACAAGGGATGAGAGTGACACTTTGCCACAGGTATAAGAATATAACGCAGATGCACTATACTGATTTAGGAAAATGGCAGTAGTAGGTTCTCCTCTAGGTTCCATGGTCTCACTAGCTATGGATGCTTGGATAAGTTTACAGTGTCAGGTGTGAATTTCCCTTTACTGAGCAGGCCTTCAGGAAGCGCCATTACTGCACCTTTCAGAATATGCTGCTTTTCAGCTCACTGTCCTGGCTCACTGTCCCGGTGTTACAGCCGGCTAGAGCTAGTGGTTGCTGTTCTCCCTTGGCAGCCCACATGGCTTCGGACACTATGAGAGTTATTTGACAGTGAAGAGGATTGTAGTTCTGATATGGGTGGATCAAGTATCAGCTCCCAAATGTCCTGTCCACAATGTGTCTTATCTTTAGCAACAGAATCTCACCTTTGTTTTCTGGAAGGAGCTATCTTATGCTTGACACTGGGGGTTTTGTTGCTTGACAGTCTGTGGTTTGTGGGGAAGCATAGTCTCCTCAAGTGCTGTAAACCTCTATCTATCTATCTATCTATCTATCTATCTATCTATCTATCTATCTATCATAATATTATTTTATATATTATATTATGTTATAAATTACATATATTATAGATATTGCATACACATAAACATGTGTAATTTTAAGTAAACAGAATAATATAAATTTTCAAATACTCTAGAGATACTTACCCCTTACCCTCACCTTCCCCTCCATGTTTCCTTTCATCCTATAATAGTTTTAATGAAAGGTAAATGATAACTTTGTCATGTAAGACATACACGATAAAAACTGAAGGAAATCCTTTGTGAACATCGGCTAAGAATCTGTCGGGAGGAGAGAGAACACTCAGATTTTCATATTTATCAAATGAGACAAGCATGACACGTGTGAGAAACATTTGTTAAATGGACACTCGTGTTTGTTTTACATTTCTTGATTTAAAAGCTTCATTTGATTGACTGTTAGAAAGTCTGTTGGTGACAGTTTGAGAGGGAATACTTGGGCTGCATTAATAATCTCCTATCCAAATTACCAAACTGCACAGAAGTTATTTAATGTTTGATAATGTTTCTTCAGTGTTATGACCTGGTAACCTTGATTTAAAACTCACTTTAATGTTCATTTTATAGACATGCTAATACCTTTATAAAGGCCATTGTTAGAAGAGGCATTTAAAATATTTCCCACCATAAAGGTAGACAATGTTTAGTATAAAAACTTCAGACATGGACTCATGACACAGTTTAGCTGTACAGCACTTCCCTGGCATTTGTGAAACCCTGGACCCAATTCTAGAACCTCAAAACCCAGACATTACTAAGGAGGGAATTGATGGTCTACACAGAATGAAAGAACAGGGCAGGGCTGGTACCCAAACCACAGTCTGAGATGGCCATCTCGTTAGGGTTCCATCGGAATAGCCTGTGTGAGTCTTTTTTCCCATTGGATATGTTCTTTATTTACATTTCAATGTTATCCCCTTTCCCAGTTTCCCCAGCTCCCAGGTAGCCCCTATCCCATTCTCCCTCCCCCTGCTTCTAAGAAGGTATTCCTCCACCTACCACTCTTACCTCCCCACCCTCAATTCCCATACAATGGGGCTTCTATCGAGCCTTCATAGGACCAAGGACCTCTCTTTCCCTTGATGCCTGACAAGGCAATCTCCTGTGCTACATATGCAGCTAGAACCATGTATACCCCTTGGTTGATGGCTTAGTCCCTGGGAGCTCTGAGGGTCTGGTTGGTTGATATTGTCGAACTTCCTATGAGGTTGCAAACCCCTTCAGCTCCTTTAGTCCTTTCTCTAACTCCTCCATTGGGGACCCCATGCTCAGTCCAATGGTTGGCTGTGAGCATCTGCCTCTTTATTTGTAAGGCTCTGGCAGGGCCTCTCAGGAGACAGCCACATTAGACTCCTTTCAGCAAGCGTTTCTTGGCATCCATGATAGTGTTGGGGTTTGGTGACTCTATATGGGATGAATCCCCATCTGGGACAGACTCTGGATGTCATTTCCTCAGTCTCTGCTCTACACTTTATCTACATATTTGCTTCTGTGAGTATTTTGTTCCCCTTCTCAGAAGAACCAACTCACCCACACTTTGGTCTTCCTTCCTCTTGAGCTTCATGTGGTCTGTGAATTGTATCTTGGGTATTCTGAGCTTTTGGTCTATTATCCACTTATCAGTGAGTGCATACCATGTGTGTTCTTTTGTGATTGTGTTACCTCACTCAGGATGATATTTTCTAGTTCCATCCATTTGCCTAAGAATTTCATGAATGGAATTGTGTTCTGTCTTAAAGGGATTTCTCTACAGTACACCTCCTAAGAGTCAAATGGATATTACAGAAGAGGAAGAAGAAAACCTGTAAGAGCCAGAGGTTTGAGGGAATTGCCAAGAAATGCCAGCTTTCTGATGTGCCGGGGTCATTGTATTCACAAACACATAGCAGCTATGGTTGTCTGCTTAAGACCTGCAGAAATTCAAGCACGGTTGGGTGGAGTCTTACCAGGTTTCGTGCCCTAAGCCCTAAGCCCTAATTTTAGCTGAGCCGTTTTTGGCAGTTGATGGGTGTTAGGGAGTAAGAGTAATTTTGCTCAGGGATGCGGCTCCTTTTAGTTTGCCTGTATTCGAATGGATGGCCCCACTCTCCTGTATGTCTGGACAGCTCTGATTGGACCCCATCTGTTAAAAGAGAGGCTGTGAAGTTGGGGAAAATGTATGATGTGGAGAGCCTGGGAGGGATTGGAAGGGGTAATGGGGTAAGTATTACCAAAACCATGTGTACATTGGTAAACTTCTCAAAAAGCAGAATAATTAAAAAGCAAAATCCTAAACTCGGGAAAAACAAAGCTACTTCTGCCAGGATCCCCAGGCAGCCACAAGGGGGCAGGCAAAGCTAATTTTGCAACTGAGCCTTCTGGACCCGGGATGGATGTCAGATTCTGCAGACAGACCTGATAATGATTCAGAAACAACCCTCAAAGTAACTAGCCAAATAACAAAAACCTCAATGCCCCAAACCAACTTCCCATTCATTAGTCAATTTCTTAAAATAAAAGCAAGAGGGGGAAAGATTGGCGGAAGCTTGCATGTGAGCTCAATTCAGTGAAAATCGCTGGAGTGTCAGCTGTCCTTGTATGGATTCAGGGAGCAAACCATCCCAGTGACGTGCCCTGCGTGATGGAAACTCCATTTGAAAGGAAGAGAGTGTAAACACTGGCCTTCCAGATGCTTCACACTCAAGACGGGGACCAGTGAGGACAGAACAGAGTATGAAAGTTCTATGTATAACTGTGGCCTGCTCTAAAAGGTAGGGTGATTCTATATGCGTATGCCATACATATGTATAATCTTTATTCTGTTTAAATTTATAAATACCCTACTTGTTATGAGTTGCACTCTATAATTACATAAAAATTTTGGAATGCTGTGTATCAAAATGCATTGAATATATCTAATCTCCTTCTCAGTCTTACAATGCAGTGTGCTATGGAGTATGTGCTGCTTCTCCTGTGATCCAGAACTGGACCAGGAGCCAGGGCTTGCTCCTATTGCCCAGTCTCACTAAAAACGAACTAATCACACATCCCTAGTCTGGGAATGATTAAGTTTCATAAGCTGAAACTTTGCTTCTGTTCAACACATCCTTCTTTCACACTGTGATGGTTTGTATATGCTCAATCCAGGGAGTTACACTATTAGGAGGTGTGGCCTTGTTGGAGTGAGTGTGTCACTGTGGGTGTGGGCTTTAAGACCCTTATCCTAGCTGCCTGGAAGCCAGTCTTCCACTAGCTGCCTTCAGATGGAGATGTAGAACTCTCAGCTCCTCCTGCACCATGCCTGTCTGGATGTTGCCATGCTCCCACCTGATGATAATAGTCTGAACCTCTGACCTGTAATCTAGCCCCAGTTAAATGTTGTCCTTATAAGAGTTGCCTTGGTCATGGTGTCTGTTCACAGCAGTAAAACCCTGATTAAGACATACACTATCTTAAAGCAAACCCAAATCACAAATCAAACCACTCATAGACGTTATGATGGTTGATCTGGCTGGATTAGCATCACTGAATATATTGGCAAGGGGTATCATTGAATACATTGGTCTGGGTATTTTGGTCAAGGTATTTCCACAGATAATTCAAGAAGGCAGGCAATACCATGCGTGCACTGGGATCTGTGCAGAATAAAGGGAGGAACAGGACAAAGGTAACTGAGACTTGTGTTCATTTCTCTGTTCCCAGGCCTCTCCCAGCGCTAGCTGCTCTGCTCCATCTCCTCTTCTTGCCATGACGGATGGACCTTCCTGAAACTATGCACCAAAATAGCCCTTTCTTACCTTAAGCTGTTTCAGTCAAATCTAGTGTCACAACGACAAGAGAAACATCTGTATTGGTAATTTCCCCCTTTAATATCACCCAGGAATTATTCATTGATCTGAACTTCCATAGGCCCAAAGGATCAAAACATATTAAATGAGATTTCACTCCTTCATGGCTTAAAACCTGGTAGAAGGGAAAGAGAATGAGATAGTTACATATATAGGCACACATATTTGCATATATGTAAATATGTGTGTCTACATAATTCAGATTGCAACTCTGAACAAAATGAACAAGACACAGTGTGAAGAATAACCAGAGGGAAGGGCTTTAGGCAGTGAAGTGGGTAAGGGCTCTTTGATGAACTTACTTTGTTCCTACTCTGAAGGGAAAGACCTGAAGGATGTCCCTGCGGCATAGCATGGTACAGCACTTGAAGGCTTTAATACCTGAAACTGATGTGGCCAAGACTGAATCTCGGGGCACAGCATCCATGCGGGCCTGGGAAAACAATCCAAATCGAGTCTAATGAGATCCTGTCATCCAGTGTCTCAAATATTGAAATATCTGTTTTGTTTTGTTTGTTTGTTTTCTGCTGCATGGACACTTTTGCAAACATCAGGATGATCCTTTGGGACAGCATGAGATGGGTCACAGGCACAGGAAATGTCATTGTGACTGCAGTGGTACTGGTGAGACATCTCAGTGGTAAAGAGCGGTGCTCTCTTCTAGAGGACTTGAGTTTAGTTTCCAGCACTGACAGCTCACAACCACCTGCCACTTCATCTCGAGGGAATCTGACATTCCTTTGGCCTCTGTAGGTACCTACATGCATACATATACACACAGATACATGAATAAGAAACTGAATCTTACAGAAAGAAGGAAGGAAGGAGAGAAAGAGAGAGAGAGAGAGAGAGAGAGAGAGAGAGAGAGAGAGAGAGAGAGAGAGAGAGAGAGAAAGGGTAAGAAAGTTCATGTAACTATCTGAGTGCCAGGCAGTCATCAGAATTATGGTCACAGCACTTCACACTGACAAGGACTGTTTCATCCTTGGCTACCAAGGTAAACAAAAGTACAGGCCTAGATACTCGACCTTCAAAGTACACTAAGCAAATGAAGCCAGTGATAGAACATACAAGTTCAGTAATTAACAGCACTGTCTGGGAATTTTACAGAACCGGACAAAAAAAAATTAGTAAGCATACTTAAACTCTTCACAACGTTGGTGACCTTGCCTCACACCCAGAAGAGCAGAACAGCTGATCATGTGAGACTGCCAGAGCCCGGAGTATAACACAACAGTGGGCTGGCTGCCTGGCAGGCTTGAGGCTTTGGGTTTGAATCCAAGCTCTTTAAAACGTTCAGCAAAATAGAGCACATTCAAGTCTGTTGAGAACGTAAAAGTTCAGAACATGGAAACTTAAGGAGGAATGGATACACAGAAAACGTGGTATATTTACAGAATGGAATACTACTCAGCAATTAGAAACAATGAATTCATGAAATTCTCAGGCAAATGGTTGGAACTGGAAAATATCATCCTAAGTGAGGTAACTCATTCACAAAAGAACACACATGGAATGCAGTCACTGATAAGTGGATAATAGCCCAGAAGTTCTGAGTACCCAAGACACAACTCACATATCAAATCATTCCCAAGAAGAAGGAAGGAGAGGGCCTTGGTCTTGGAAAGGCTTGATGCAGCATTGTAGGGGATTGCCAGGACAGAGGAGTGGGAGGGGTTGGTTGGGGAACTGGCGGAGGGAAGAGGGCTTATGGGACTTATGGGGAGGGGTGAACTGGGAAAGAAAAAATCATTTGGAGTGTAAACAAAGAATATAGGGAAAAAAGTAAAAAAAAAAAAAAGCAAGGTAATGAAGAGTAAGATATTTCTATTGGGAAAGGAGGTTTTTAAACCAATACTTCAAATGCATCTGATAAAACTAGAAAGAGAACATATCCAGTCCACAGCAAGTACGAGAAATGAAATAGCACAAAGCAGAAGTCAGCACAAAGGGAAAATATTAGTTGTCTATCACTGGAACAAAATGTCTGAGAAAAGCAAGTTAAGGAAGGAAGAGTGTTTGGCTTAGCTCAGAGGGGCAGTTCTCCACGGCGAGGTGCTATGGCAACCAGCACTTGAGGGGGCTGCTCACGCTGGCCTTGCCAGTGGGGAAAAGGGTTGACTGTTACTGCGCAGACATATTTCTGCTTCCAATTTAGTCAGGTTCTGAGTGTCCTCTGACCCCCCCTTGGAATAGTGATGTCCACAGTTAAGGTGTCCTCACCTTAGTCAGCCGAATACAGACAAATATGGAAGTCATGGACAAAGATTTTTCTCTGTGGACGGGTGATTCTAGACCTAATTTGGTTGACAAGCAATATTCATCACCACAACCAACAACCGAGAAAATTCAAGTCAAGGTAGAAAAAAATGCCTGTCTGTGCGTGTGTGTCTGTCTGCGTATGTGTGTGTCTGTATGTGTATGTGCATGTGTGTGTACCTGTGTGTGCATGTGTATGTATGTGTGCATGTATGTGTATGTGTGTGTGAATATTTGTGTGTATGTGTATGCAAGTTTATGTGTGTGTAACATGTGTGTGCATGTGTGTATCTGTCTGTGCATGTGTGTATTTTGTGTACATGTGTGTGCCTATGTGTGCATATGTGTATGTGCCTGTGTGTGTATGTATATGTGTATCATGTGTATCTGTGTGTAACATGTGTGCGAATATGTGTATCTGTATGTGCATGTGTGTGTCTGTGTGTGCACATGTATATGCTTGTATATATGTGCCTGTGCATGTATGTATATGTGTGTATGTGCATGTGTGTGTGTCTGTGTACGCATTTATGTGAGTAGGTCTTTGCATGTAAATGAAGTTCATAAGACAACTTTCAGAAGCCTCTTCTTTCCTTTCACCATGTGGGTTCTAGGGATCCATCTTTCTATCCTCTCCCCTTTCCCACTTTTAAAAAGTGCCAGAATTTATTGATTGCGCTCCACATCACTGTGTTTTTTTAAGAATGGCTTAGTTTGTGTTCTATTGCTGTGAAGAGGCACAATGACCAAGGCAACATTTAGAAGAATATATTTAATTAGGGGCTTGCCGGAATCTTCAAATAGTTTGTTAGCATCATGGCAGGGATCTACAGGCAGAGAGTGAAGGAAAGTGAGAGAGAGAGAGAGAGAGAGAGAGAGAGAGAGAGAGAGAGAGGAGAAACCAGGCTTGACACAGTTTTAAAACCTCAAAACCTGCCCTGAGTGACACACCTTCTCCAACAAGGCCACACCTCTAAATCCTTCCCAAAATGTTCCAATACTCAGGGATCAACTATTTGAAATGGCATAGCAGGTGAACTCTCATTTAAATCACTACAGAGGGCAACTCACTACAGAAGGCATAAGGATTTTTATCATTAATAGTTCCTAGAGGGTATGTATGAAGTCTTGTGGTCACACAGACCAGTAGAATCCTAAAGAGTGTATAGGGGAGTAAGGGAGAGGGGAAGAGAGAGGGAGAGAATGAAAGGGGGAAGGAGAGGAAGCAGGGGAGAAAGAAATGTGAGTAGGAGGCATATCCTTCTGATCAGGCGTTTTACTGCACACAGGCATGAGCTATGTCCCATATCACGTCTGCCTTGGTGTACTCTGAGGATGATGCTTCCATTCTGTGACAATAGCCAACTGGTCTGACCCAGGCAACTCAGAACCTTCTTCTTATCTCTGCAACCAGTTGAATCCTTGTCTGTCTATCCAAAGAAGATAGTTAATCTGGATCTCTTTATGATTACATCAGAAACATCTTGGAGGTCTTTATTCTATTTGCCACAAACACTTTTATTGAGGATAATATGCCACCTGCTTCCTTTTTGTTGAATTATTTTGTATTTCTGTTCCTTTCTTTTACATTTTTTATCTCATTTTGTCCCAAGTATGTCTTTTGCATACTAGTCTTTTAAAATTACTATTCTTTTAATGAATTAGTTACTTACATTCTGAATGTCACTTCCCTTCCTTGTCCCTGCTCCATGAGTTCTTCATCCTTTCCCCCACCCCTTTAGTTCTGAGAGGGTGTTCCCCTCCCACTCCCATCTCACCCCACTAGCATCCTCCTTCTCTGGGGCATCAAGTTCATACAGGATTAGGCACATCCTTTCCCACTGAGGACAGACAAGGCAGTCCTCTGCTACATATGTAGCAGGAGCCATGGACCGGCCCTTGTATGCTCTTTGGTTGGTGGTTTAGTCCCTGGGAGCTCTGAGGGGTCCGGTTAGCTGACATTGTCCTTCTTATGGGGTTACAATCCCCTTCATCTCCTTCAGTCCTTCCCCTAACTCCCTGTCTTCAGTCCAGTGGTTGACTGTAAGTATCTGCATCTGTCTCAGTTAGCTGCTGGTAGAGCCTCTCAGAGGACAGCCATGCTAGGCTCCTGTCTGAACGCACAACATGCCATCAGTAATAGTGTCAGGGTTTGGTGCCTGCACATAGGATGAATCAATCCCAAGTTGGGTCAGTCTCTCGATGGCCTTTCCTCCAGTCTCTGCTCCATTTTTGTCTCTGCATTTCCTTTAGACAGAAACAATTCTGGGTCAAAAAATTTGAAGATCAGTGGGTAGACCTATCCCTCAACTGGGGTCCCTGTCTGACTATTGGAGGTGGTCTCTTTCTCCTTGCTGTTGGGCATTTCTACTAATGTCATCCCCATCTGTTGCTGAGAGCTTCTCACATTCCTGGTGTCTGGGACTTTCTAGAGGTTCTCTCTGTCCCCACCCCCCACTGATGCATATTTCTATCATTTTCCTGGCCTTCTGGGCTTCTCTCCTATCTCCCCCCTCCATATCTGATCCTGCCCCCTCTCCCCTCCCACCCAGATATCTCCCTCCCTCTCCTTCTTTTAGAAAGTTCACTTAAAATTTCCTTCCTTGAATAGATAAATGTAATAGTTTCTCAGATTTATTATTTTTTAAAGTCATTGTATAGAAATGTCCTTTTCTCTCTAGACAAGTTTTCTCTATTATCATCTTGATTTCTGAAGCTATTTTCTTCTCTTGGGATTCATGGAAAAGTTCAAGTAGAGAAAATTATAATCTGCAAAACTTTTATCATTTCTTTTTTTCTTTAAAGACCAAGTATTGATAGTTCCCTGGAAATCTGACTCACTTTCCAGACACAGGATTCTATTTATTTGGACACTAGATCTGTTTTCTTGACTTCATTTTTTCTGAATATTTCTAATTTATTCTTTGAGAATTTCACACATGTATACAATATATTTTGGTATCTATCCTTCAACAACTCCCAGACCTCTCCAACATATAGCATATCCTCCTTCTATTCTGAAGTCCCTGTTGTGATTTTATAATATTCCACTGAGTTCAATTAGTGCTATCCATGTGCACATGGGTGTGGGCCATCCACTGACACATGCAGTGCTACCTATGTGCGCATGACTGTGGGGCCATCCAGTAGAAAATGGACAACTTGCCAGCAACCACTCTCCCTCTTCCAGGAATTAGAAGCTGTAAATAGCTTCATAGGTAGGTGTAGAGCTTCCAGAATTATTTCTCCATTATGCTCGAATGGTTGTTGTCTTGGTCTTGTATAGGTCTGGGATGGCTACTGTGAGTGTGGTGGTTTGATGAGAATGGCCACCATAGACTCATGAATCTGAATGCTTAGTCACCAGACAGTGGGATTGTTTTGGAAGAGTTAGGGGGTGTAAACTTGTTGGAGGAGATATGTTACTTGGGGTGGGCTTTGATGTTCCAAAAGCCCATGCCAACCCCATTATGTCTCTGACTCTCTCTGTCTCTCTCTGTCTCTCTCTGTCTCTCTGTCTCTGTCTCTGTCTCTCTCTCTCTCTGTCTCTCTCTCTCTCTCTCTCTCTCTCTCTCTCCCTCCCTCCTACCTTCTGATTAGGATGTGAGATTCTCAACTACCTCCATGTGTATCTGTTTCTTACCATTATGGTCATGGATTAGCTCTATAAAACTGTCAGCAATGGCCCAATTAACCACTTCCTTTTACAAGAATTGTCTTAATCACATTGACAGTTCCCATTAGCAGGACAGTTATTAAGACGGAAGCTGGTATCAAGACCAGGGGTATTGAGGTGATAAGCCTGACCATGCTGGTTTTTTGGAGAAATATGGAGGATGTTTAGATTTTAGAGTTGAGAAGTGGTTGAACACTTTAAATAGGATTAACAAGGAGTATCAGAGGGGGAGCACAGTTGCAGCTGGTGTTTGTGGGTTTTGTGGTGTTTTGGCAAGGAATATATCTGCTTTTTGCCCTTGTTCTAAAAATATGTCTGGGGCTAGATTGAAGTGTTTGGATTAATGGCGCTGGCAGAGGAGAATTCAAGACAGCCTAGAATCGAGTCTATCTGTGATTATTAGTGGCTACTCTTACAATAGATCTGCAACAGAAAGGATCAAGCAGGGCAAAGAGAAATACAAAATAGGCAGTTCGAGGATAAAAGACCATCTGGAAATCTAATGTTGGAGCCAAGTCCTGTGCTCAATGAGATAAAGTTTAAAGAAAGGCCTGGTTTGAAATGGAACAGAGGAAATGAGGTTCTTAGGGCAAGACTCCACTCAGCTAAGCCTGCAGCTTGTGAAAGGAGGCAAAGGAAACCTTAAGCAGCAAAGGGAACTACTTTCAAAGGAAGAACTAACTGCAAGCAAGCCACCAATTAAATGCTTTCCTTTCTAAGCTGCCTTGGTCATGGTGTCTCTTCACAGTGATAGAACAGTAACCAAGACAGTGAGTTCATGAGCACAACAGCCTTGGTGTATCTGCACTACAGTGTTGTCAAGCACACACACCTCCCTGTCTTCTGGCTCTCAATTATTTCTGTTTCTTCTTTAGAGATGTCTCCCAAGCTTTGGGGGAAGAGGTGGGTTTAAATATCCCATTAGGGCTGAATGGTTCCCACTGCAGAACAATGCTCCTCCAACCAGAGATGAAAGCTACACAGCTCTATGGGCATAGCCATCAATATATAGAACACAATTTGAAAACTTGATTCTTTTTCTTTAGAAAAAAATAACAATAATAGGTTTTTTTTCAATGTAGTAAAGCCTATGACCTCCTCTTCCATAGGTTTTTGACTAGTTATACAGTGTCTGTCATGAATTCCTTCCTATCAATCATGCCTCAAATTGAGTCAGAAAGTGGTCAGTTACTCATATAACTTGACTTCAGTTTTGAAACATTAGATCTAAAATCTACAAGAATGGTAAAAACCATGTATTTATTGGAACAACAGATTAAACATGAAAATACAAACATCACATATCTGAGAGAAACATAGAAAGCCATGGGTTAGTGCCTAAATAGAATTTAGAGTTATAGCATTAGTTATGCAGACTGTGAGAGTTCAGCTTTGGATAAGATGATTTGTTGCATTGAGAATTTTCTTTTCTGGGGCTGAAGAGATGGCTCAGTGGTTAAGAACACTGACTGCTCTTCTAGAGTTCATGAGGTCAATTCCCAGCAACCACATAGTGGCTCACAACCATTTGCAATGCCCTCTCCTGGTGTGTCTGATGACAGCAACAATGTACTCACATATATAAAATAACAAACAAATAAGAAATTTCATCTCTGAAGGCTGGAGAGGTGATTGAGTACTTAAAGGTGTTTACTGTGTAATCATGAGGACTGGTACTAGAGGCTGGACCCCAGCACCCATGCACATAACAAATGGGCATCCCTCATGTCCTTATAACCCAGGCTCTGAGTGGAGCAGGGCCATGGGGTCCGTGTAGAACACAGACAAAATTGATTTCAATGTTGTACTAAAACTTGCTCTCATATTGCT
This sequence comes from Apodemus agrarius, assembly GCA_964023405.1. NCBI lineage: Eukaryota > Metazoa > Chordata > Mammalia > Rodentia > Muridae > Apodemus > Apodemus agrarius. Next base: position 4,897,732 of record OZ030013.1, read on the forward strand.
TTATCTACTGTCATTGATGTTGTGCAGTGAAAAATTACAACTTTGTACATGGAATAGGCATTGCAACAGCCAGATAATTGTTGATTTGTATAGTTTCCTTGTAAGTCATACAGGAAAAAGAAGAACCGAAAGAGTTAAAATAAGAATAAATGTATGCCGTATCTTAATATTTATCTGTGTTTGTAAGTGGGTATTGATTGGCAAATTCTATTTCCACTTGAATCCAAATAATAGGCCTGATAGTTCTAAGCAATATGATAGATCATAATATTGTTTCTGCTTTCCTCCCATAGCACTTATGTGAATAATTCATTGATAAGCAGTGGATACACTATATCAAAAAGCCATGCATTGACATCTTGCAAACATTTATTGATGCTCACATGGGCATGGAGTATTTGGATGCAAAGTCTCTCATCAGAGAACTAACCTTCAGGGAAGAAACCAACAAGTCAGGAAATTCCAGGGTCATGTTCTAAGTGAATATTTAGAGGTAAATACAATGTATCATGGGAGCAAACTTTATAGCTTTAAAACATCAGAGAAGACTTCCCAGAGAGAGTTCAGATAGATGGGAAGGCTGTTAGAATTAAACAGGCAAGAAGTTATTTTCTAAATGAACACCTTGGGTGCTAGGAAGATTGCTCTGTGGGTAAAGTAGTTGCAATGCAGGCATGTGGACCACAATTTGGAGCCTACAGAAATGTTGGGTGGGCACAGCTTGGAAGTCAGAAGCAGAGGATTCCCAGAGTAAGATATCTAGCAGGACTGGCCATTTTTGAGAGCTCTGGGTTGATTGATGGAAATTGTCTCATGATAAGGTGGAAGCATGATTAGGGTTAATTCCTAATATCAAACCCCCACAAAGCATGCATGCACACATTCATATATATACCACAAACACACACAAAGCATTCAAAAGAAACAATGTATACAAACCAAACACACATATACACAAAAGCTTGAATACAGACATGCACGCACATACCACATGAACACACACACACACACACACACACACACACAGAGAGAGACAGAGAGAGAGAGAGACAGAGAGAGAGAGAGAGAGAGAGAGAGAGAGAGAGAGAGAGAGAGAGAGAGAGAGAGAGAGAGAGAGAGAGAACATGGGAAAAAAACAAGACATCACTTTGCCTACATACATAAACTGATGCCTACAGAGACCAGTGTAGGAAGGTAGGAACTCCAGGAGGAGAGTGTAGGAAGATGCTAGTGCATTGTCCCTGTCGAAGCAGAAAGGCATGCTGTCCCTGAGGCATGAGGAGCATGAGCACAGACAATGTGGGCAAGCCATTGGATTGCTACAATTACAGAAGTAAGTGGATGATGTAGTGTTTGGAGGTAAACCACAAGGGTGATGAAGAGCATAGCCTGCAGGCTGTCTGTCCTGCACAGGACATGAAGAACACTGTCCTCAGTGAGGGAGGGGGCGGCCGAGAGGGAGGAGCATGGAGATGTGACAGCAGTCATGATGTATGGACTTGGTTAGGATAGGAGCTGAGCTGTCTGTGGGGCAGACAGCTCTGCTTGGAAGCCTTCTTCTTGTGCCCTTGAGAGACAAGCACACACTTTCCCATGTGCCAGGATCCCTGGCTAGGCCTTAGGGATATGAAGGATGCAATGATGCATGCATGATTCCTTCTCTCATGGGATTTAATTGGAAGGAAAAGCCTTTCCTTTCCATTGCCATGACGTCATGACAAAGCTCATTGAGTGGACTGGCTGTATCAGATCCCAGGAAATCTGCTCATGGGCACACCAAGTGATCAGGGAATCAAGGACTTTCCTTCTTGTCCTTTTGGATAATGAACTTCCCAGGATGACAAGACCAACGTAGATGAGGATATTAAAACACAGGTTAGATGAGAGACTCTAGGGGAATTGGGTGTGAGATGGCATTCACACGGTTCTGTTAACAGGATCAAAAGGCAACTCTAGGGAAAGCTATAGACCCCACGGGAGAACCTACTGAGGTTGATCTGCTAAGTGGCCATGTAGTCAAACTGACTTCTAAATATTTACATTTGTCTCCATACGTTTGAGCAACTCTCAGCTTGGATCCGAGAAGGTTCTTATTTGGAGAGTAGTGGTTGATGGAGAGACACATAACCAGTCAGAAATAAGTGACTGTAGGTGTTCAGACACAGATGGTGCATCCACATCACCACTGCCACCACCATCACCACCACCTGCTTCAGGGATGCCACAGAGAAGGACGGAAGGAATGAAGTATCTGGAGGGGGAAAGAGTAGACGACAGGAAATGCTGTCCTCTGGCCACAACTTGACTCTTGTATACACGAACTCACTGCTGCCGCTCAGGGGAGTGGTTGAGGCCATCGGTCAGAGTCATACTGAACATTAAAGCCGTGTGGAAGAGGACAAAATGTTATATACTTTGTGTACCTTTATGCCTTCAAACTGATTCCAGGACAGAAAGAGGCAGCCTATCAAAAACACTTGCCCTGTCAGAAAACCAAACCTAAACAAAACAACAACAGTGATAAGCCTCAATGCTCCGAAGGCAAGCAGTTACACTGAAGTTTATTCAGTCTTTACGATATTTCAGAATAAGGCACGGAAATGGGGAACTTAGTACTTTATTGTCTTTGTTTTGTGAGGGATCTTGTTTTGCCTATATTCAATGCAAACATATCGAGATTGCATTTGCAAAGTACTTCGTGGCAACATGCAAAGTGTGTCAGTTTGTGTATTGTTTCTGATGACACATTCTCAAGTAGGGGGAAAAGAGCGGATATGAGATCAGCAGCAAATGCTGACTCGAAAGCTTGGTGGCCACTGCTCCATCTGGCGGAAAACCTCCTAACTCTGTGGAATGACCAGTGGCTGGTAAATATCGAACAACCGATAAAAGCTTTCCCTAAAGAATCAAATAAAATGATCCCTAAGTGAAATACCTGACCATGTACAGGCTTCTAGTTCCTTTGAACGTCTAGCTGTCCCCCTACATGCATAATGAGACAGGAGAGGCTTGGTGCTGAGGTAGCTCTCAGTGGTAGGGGTGTCTGCTCCTCTTGGATTCTCAGTACCTGCTTTGGATGACTCACACCTGGCTGTAACTACAGCCCTGGGAAATCAGACGCCATCTACTGGTCTCCGTAATCATAGCACTCACCTGGCACACACACACACACACACACACACACACACACACACACAGACACACACACACTAAAAATAATAAAACAATATACTTACAAGAGAGATGAGGGACTAGAAAGTAGATACAAATATATTGATGAAGTATTAAAAGAGAACAGCCAAAACAGCAGCAGAGACCCTAGAGCTCTCTATATGCATGTTTTAAATCATCCTAAGCTGAAAAATTAGGTGTCAAAGATACATTTCCAGCAAAACTGATAATAAAAACCTGAAATTGAAAGCACAGATGAGCCAAAAGCCACCTGGAAAATTGATGATGTAATAAGCAGAAGCCTCCGGCCAAAACCTGCAGAGTTGTGTCTCAGAAAGTTTTAAGGAACACATAATCACTATCTTCCATAAAACGAGAATCAGTATGGCTTTCACAGTGCCATGCGGCCACCTTTGAATCTCTGCTAGAAATCACGAATGGTACAAATTACAGCTAGTGTTGAAGATTGCTTCCGCTTCCCTGCAGCTGGCACATCTGGTTCTGAAAGCCTGACACCGTTCTGGACTTTCGCTTCCAGATGAAGGAGAAGGCCAGGTTCTCCCTGGGCTGGCTGGCTGCAGACTCCATCAAAGCCAGCGTCTGAGCCCACAACCAGGTTTCCTTCTGGTGGCTTCCTGACCTGCATAAGGGGGTGGCAGGAGGTGGGAAGACCTTACTTGCACACACTAGGCCTCTCTTGCTGGCTGTGCCGGCTTGGCCTGCCTTTCCAAATACATGGTGGCTGTCCTTGGCAGCTTTGCAGGCTGAGTTCTGGTTAATTCGCATGTGGATCAATACAGACAATTCTCAAGGCACTGCTTTATCCGACTTACTGTGGCCACAAAAGATGTTCTCCACTGTCTGAATCAGGCAGTTTTCTTATTATAGGATTGTCCTTGGACCGGATTCATCGGATACAGCACAGAATGTGTGTTATTACTAACCATTAAGATGCTTTTGAAGTTATAAACATTTACTCATCCAATCTCTTTATATCTCCAGTCCTAGAGCAGAGAAGAGCTCAAGAAGCCAGGGGGGAAAGGATGGGCAACTTACATCTTAATGGAAGCTAAGTGAGCACAGCAGCCCATGATACAACCTCAGAGCAATGAGAGAGTGACGTAGGGAGAGACTCAGTAATGGAGGGAGAGGTAAGGAAAGGAGCGAGAGGCCAATCCTTCAGAGAGAGAGAGGGAGGGTGGATCAATGACACAGACCTGGAAGCCAATGTAAGCAATGCTGTGAGAGACTCTCTCTCTCTCTCTCTCTCTCTCTGTGTGTGTGTGTGTGTGTGTGTGTGTGTGTGTGTCTGATTGTGTGTTTGTGTCCAACTGTGTGTTTGTGTCCATTTGTCTACAGTGTGTTCATCTGTGGTGTGTGTGTATCTGTGGTGTGTCTGTGTGTGGTGTGTCTCTCTGTGTGGTTTGTATCTGTGTATATGTGTCTGTGGTATGGGTGTGTATGTATTTCTGGTGTGTGTTTCTGTGTGTGTCTCTGTATGACTGTGTGTCTGTTTGTGTGGCGTATGTGTGTCTATGTAAATGTGTGTGTCTCTCTGTGTGTATATGAGTGTGTGTCTATGGTGTATCTCTGTGTGTGTATGTGTCTGTATATGACTCTCTGTGTGTGTCTGTATATGTACATATCTCTCTGTGTGTATATGTGTGCATCTCTGTGTGTAGTGTCTCTGTGTGTTTTGTATCTGTGTGTATGTGTCTAAGGGGTGTGTGTGTGTGTGTGTGTGTGTGTGTGTGTGTATGCTTTCCTGGTATTGAATCCAGAACTGTGTGCTTATGAGGCAACTGTTCTACCACTGACAACACATCCTCAGTCCCCATAGTGATATTGTGTCTTAACACTAATGTGTTTCTAAAACAATTTATTATCTCAATTGCAAAGAAGACAAGGTTCTAATATTTATTCCTAGTTTTTAAAATGTAAATATCTTACTTTTAACAATTTTACACACGGGTTCTATTTCTCTGTCATTCCTCTCCCTCCCTCTTTCTGCTTAAACTCAGTTAGCGTCCTCTGATTCCCTTCAAGTCACAATCCCTTCTCCTGTAACACTGTTGTATGCGCACACCCATGCCCACCCCCGTGCCTACTGAGCCCACTTAGTATTGTTGTTAGATACATGTGCATAGGGCTCACCACTTGAAATTGAACAGTCTATTTGCAAAGTCCTTTTACTTGGATTCAACTCATTAAAGTTAGGCAAGGAACAAAGATGAAGCCTTCTGTGGACAGGAGGTGCCTCAGAGGACCAATGGGCAGGCTATGGTTGCAGCGAGCAGGAGACTGGCTGGCCTCAGATAGGCTACTCCTGTCTCATTGGACCACCACCTGGTACACATGGGCACCATTGATTGCTCTCAGATGCTTATTAATTGTGAAAGTAAAACTAAAAGGAGGAGGTACAGTCATGGGGACAGGGTCTTGGGAGAACTCAGATGGGCGTGGATAGATATTCCCATTCTGTAGATGTAGGGAAATGTCTAAGAACCTGGAAATGTTCCTATCCAAGGAAAACCAGGGACAAAAAATGTAACAGTGACTGAAGGAAAGGCCATCCAGAGACTGCCCCACCTGGGGACACATCCCATCTGGAGACACCAACCCTCCCCCCACACTATTGCTGACACCACAAAGCGCTTGCCAATGAGATCCTGGTATGGCTGTTCCCCGAGAGGTTCTACCAGCACCTGACCAACACAGATGCAGATACTCACAGCCAACCATTAGACTGAGCCCAGGGACCCCAATGGAAGAGCTAGGGGAAGGACTGAAGGAGCTAGAGGTGATTGCAACCCTATATGAAGAACAGTATCAACTAAGTGGACCACCCAGAGCTCCCAGGGTCTAAACCACCAACCAAAGAGTACACATGGAGGGAGCCAGGACTCCAGATACATATGTAGCAGAGGATGCCCTCATCTGACATCGGTGGGAAGGGAGGCCCTTGGTCTCGTAGAGGCTTGATGCCCCAGCATAGGGGGATGCTAGAGGGGTAATGCAGGAGTGGAGGAGCGAGTGGAGGGGTGAGTGGGTGGAAGAGCACCCTCAAAGAGGCAAAGGGGATGGGGAGAGAGGATGGGATGGAGTGGTATTTTGGGGGGTAACCAGGAAGGGAAATATCATTTGAAATGTAAATGAATAAAAGTATATATATAATAGAAATAGATGAGGAAGTCACCATGAAGTAGTTATCACAAGATTGCAAGATTGACAAGATTTATGGGAAAACCTCAGTATTCCACAGCACACTTAGTTAATGATTTTAGGTGAATACATGTTTTATCCATATAACAAGCAATCATCTTAATATGATTTTCTCTAAGAGAAATCTTTTGTTTCAATAATGCATATTAAAGGTCTTTGGAACTTAAAAGTAAATTTTAAAATCGCTGTAAACATCATCAAGGTCAAATTGCTTTTTCTTTAAAGTCCTGAAATTCATTTAATGGCTGCAAAAGCAGAGACTTCACTCATAGTTGTGGGTAATCCAATATCCATGTATTGCTGTATTTTCCTTACCATTGGCGATATTAGTTGAGCTCTTAATCTTCTCACACAACCACACCAACACTCCTCCAGTGTTCCAAGATGTCTTACTCAACTCTGAGAGAAGATCAACAGTTCCAAAGTCAGCTCCATTTTCAGGGTAAGCAGACGCGAGCGCCTTAATGCGTTCCTTCTCCAGGTGTCTGATAGTATTCCGAGTGCAGCGGAGAGACACCGGGAAGCAACATGATGCAATTCACATGTTCAGAGAATACAAGCTGCTGTCTGCTCAGTGGTGATTCGTGGCCTTCATGTGGGGCAGGGTAGCCGGGAGGAGGAGAAGGAGGCAGGTTCAGCGGTGGGGAGATGTCAGACTTGGAGAACACAATGGAAGTGGAGCCAGTGTGGCTTCAGGGAGGACTAGATGGGGATGGGACAACTGGATTAAGGACTGGAAACACAAATGACTCCTATGTTTGGGGTTTGAACAATTGAAAATGGAAAAAATTCTGTAGGTATGAAAAAAATATTCCTTTTAGACACATCAACATGGAGATGATATGTACCAATCCTTTATGTTCAGTAACTAAGGAAGGTTTCCTAGAGTTGTGCATTCACTCAGTGACTTCCTAGGGTCGGGGTGCTGATAGTGGAGAGGGCTGAAGATCTAACCCTGAGTCCTTTCAGCAGGGAAAGAGCCTCAGAAGGACCCAACAGTTGCAAAGACAAAGTTAGAAGAAGGGAGAGCGCTTAGAGGAATGCTGAAGGCATGGTGTGGGCTGCATGTGTGCTAATGATGGCGGTGCGTGGCTGGAACAAAAGAGCCAGCAGTCCAGTGTGTCCTTCAATCTATGTGCACAGCGCAGGTGGCTTGTGTGTTCTGCTCCCTGTAGCCTCTCAGGTTCTCTTTAGACATTGCTGTCATGTTGACGAGACAGAAAAGTGTACGTGGCCTCTTGTCAGAAGATAAAGCTCTACTTGTAAAGAATGTAATGTTCCTCTTTCACTGGCCAAAGACAGCCATGCCGTCAGTAGTGTTGGGAGAGAAAGCCCTGGCAATGGTAGTATTGCCCACAAGGAATCGTCACTCCATTCTTTAAAGAATGGAGACAAAAATGACTCCTGGGTTTGGGGCTTGATCAATTGAGTGGATGCTGTTGCCAACCAGTGAAATGGAGGACATATTGTAGGTGCAGAAAAAAATAGAAAATATTCTTTTCAGATTATTTTAGGGTGCAGATGAGGAGAGAGTGGTGTTGTTCTTCAGCCCTGGGCTGTACGTAGCAGTGGATCAGACTCTCAGAGAAGCAATTACAGGTTAGTTGATTCATTGGGCTTCCAACTTACCAAGGGTGGGTGGCATTCACTCTTCATGTCATTTGCCAGTGTGCTTTCTCCGATGACACAGCTCGGATGTTTATTCCAGGCGCACAGGTAGGTACTAATTCCCGGTCCACCATCCTGGTGCACTCACTACTCAGTGCTTGGTTTGTTTGTCCCTAAAATTTTCTTTCCTAAAATTTAACCAATTTAAAGAAATGTAGCACATGGAGATACTATATAAATTACTAGTAGACAAATGTTAGAATTCTCTTTTAACATGGGCATACACTAGAGATGTCTAGAGTTCTAATATGCTATATATACATTTGTTATAAACCACATAAGGTAACACTTTCTGAACATGGCCCAGAAAAGGCCCCAAATCATGGACCTTCCTTACATTTTCTTGGGAATTTCCTAGGACTCAATCTTTTGATGGAGGGAATGTCATGGCTAGAATTGTTGACAATGTCACAGATGACTAAATACCAGAAAGGGCAGAAGAGAGTGCAGAGGGTGCCCGCCCACAGGCAGGGGACTCACAGGTGTGCGGTTTCCAGAGGTCAGAACAAGACAGTGTGGCACTTGTGTATAGAACAGCTGATGTCACCTGTGTGACTAACTGGGTACACTTTCTCAACACTGGGCTTCACTGTGTACAATGTGTGTTAATCTCTGATGCCTCTCAGGGGTGTTCTGAAGATAAATAAGAAAATATGAATAATTTGCTTAATCTAGTCTCCTGAAAAGATAACACACAGTATGCAGCCACGTCAGATGCCTACTGTTCCCACAGAGATGAAACCAAAGGGGGAGTGTACTGACCCCCTGACAGGGTAATATGGTATATCTAGCCTTCTACATCTGGGGATGAGAAAGAAAAAATATATAATCCCCATAAATAAACTCAAATCAAAGAGTCCTGTTTCAGTATCTCCCTAACTTGAATCCAATGGAATGTAAATGCTTCATATTTTCAGTGTCCTTAGAAACAGAGTCTGAATGTGAAAACAGAACAGGCAGTTAAAAGGAATGTTACAGCACAATGCTCCCTGTCAAGCATAAACAGCGCCAGTACGAAACCCTGGGCTGCAGCACTGCACAGGAGCGCTTTCGGCTGCCTCCAACCTGTCTGTGTTGGAAGCTTTTATTGCTTTCTGGCCACACAATGTTAAGGGTCATCGGGAGTAATTTATGCCATTTATGTTAGCCGGCTAGGTTTTAAAATGGAAATAATGAAACTGAATATAAACCAGGATCCATTCGAGAAGAAGGCCAGACTAAACCGGAGTCCACAGGGCCAGGAAATGGTCTTAGGGAGTCTGTGGACATACAGGGAGGTCCCATTTCTTTAAGTGAGTGATTCTTCAGAACTCACAGGAGTTGGTCCGGAGGAGAAGAACAGCGACTTGAAGACCCAGAAGTCTGCCAAGGTACTGTGCAAATTACAAGGCAATTGATGGGTTCTTCTGATGCCTTAGCAGTCTGCTCGCCGAAGATGTCCAGGACTCCCTGCTTTAACTGCCCCACCTTGTATGTCTAGGGAGTGCTAACTATTGCAACAGGCAAAGAGAAAAGAAACACAGACCAGTGTGTCAGACAAATCTGCTGATCCTAACAGGAGATCATCTTAATCTTTGTCTTCCTTTTCTCCCTCCATCCCCCTCCCTCTCTTGCTCCTACTTCCCTCCCTCCCTTCCTCCCTCCTTCCCTCCCTCCCCCCACCTCCCCCCCTCTCCCTTGCTCACTCTCGCTCTCTTTGTGTGTGTGTTTATGTGGGTAATGACACTCGTGTGTTTATGTGGGTCAAGACACCCATGTGTGTATGTGCACGCACCATGCATGCATGTAGAGGTCAGGAGTCGATCTCAGCTGTAATTCTTTAGGAAGTTTCCTATTGATTTTTGGAGACAATGTCTCTCACTACGACCTCAGGGCTCCCTGATTAGATGGCACTGGCTGGGTCAAGAGCCCCAGGGACCTGCCATCTGCTGCTCTCCAGATCTGGGAACCTGATTGAACGGATCTGTCTCCAGTATCTCAACAGTAAATGAAAACTCACAACAAACCTCATAGCGACATTTGCAGAAAATGTCCCATTTTCTGATATCAGGAGTTTTATGGGGTTTCAAGGTTGCTGTCCAAGTTCTTAGAATGTTCGAAAGCGTGACTGAGCTGAGATAAAGATAGTCATCAGGGGAGTTTAAAATGGGGCATCATGTCAAAGTTGTGCTGATTTTAGCAGAAGTCACCAAAAGATAGCAAGTTTTGTCACATCCTACCCCAGAAAAGTCTTACTAGGTCAACTGACATTTTTACTTTCTTTTTAAAAGGATTATTATATATCTTTCTCTCTCTAGTATACATATCTATGAAATCTCTATTTCTATCTATATCTATATGAATGGTTTGACTGTAATACATATGTGTACCACATAGTAACCTCCAAGGTTAGAAGAGAGCATTTGATTGCTTAGAACTGGAATTACAGATGGTTATAAGTCACCATATAGGTGCTGGGACCTGAACCTGGGTCATCTTCAACACTGAACAAGCTCTCTTACACACTTAGCCATGTCTCTAGCCCCAGGACATCTGTTCTTATTGTATGACTATTATGATCAAATCTCTCCTATTGTCTTATTTTTTCATACTCCTGTTAGTCAGAAAGGTTTTTTGTTTCTATTTCATGTGTGATACAAATTTCTGCTTCATAGAATCTATACAATGGCCCAGAACTTTTGAGTAAGAACTCATGATAAGGCAAGTCCCTATAGGATAACCTACTAAGCAGGGTTTGAGTTGACAGAACCAGCTCTATTTGGTGGTCTGTTGTCTATATCACAAGTTTTGAGACATCCTTAAAGAGGTCATCTCCAGTAGGTGTCACAGTCCTCTGTCTTCAGTGTTACTTGAAGGCCATCACAAAGACCTGTGTATCACGAGCAGGCTATCAGACACAGAGAAGCATGGTGAGGATTAGCTCTTATACTTGGGCTACCACAGTGCCTGCAGCTAGGCTAAGACACCAAAGGGGAAGATACTCAGACAGAGACAGTGGGAGGATGATCACATTGCTCTTTTCAGAAGCAAGTCTGAAAGTCATCATGTGGAGCACATGTTTAGTAACAGGAGGACGGCAAGTCACAAAGCCAAGGTGAAGTCTAAGCTCTGCACTTGGCCTTCATGGGTTTCATAGGTGATATCGCTCCTTTTTCAATCCCAGTGCTAGGATTATCCAAAGTCTTTGTGCCTTATACCTCACATGTAAGATGAGAACAAGGATAGACCCAACATCACAATGTAAAGTGTACTTATAGTTAACAATAGGTTTTGATAGATCACTCAGATTGAACTTGAGTGGGTCAAATGTGATTCCTTCACTCAAGTCCAGGTCTAACTGACTGATTATGAAACCTGGTCCCAAAGCATTATGATTAAAATTGTTCTTTGCTTGATTTAATGCTCTGATACTATTGTCTGGAAGTTCTACATGATATCATCTTTGAACGTAGGTTTGCAAGCTAACTATGATGAGGCAGTGGGACATGAGTAGAGAGGGCAGGGATATTTAGTGTGCTTATCTAGCCCAGTTCTTTGCAGCCCCATTCTCAAGTAACATTCACTGTGCCCAGTGAGCGAAGAGTTCTGCTCCCACAGTGCTTTAGAGTTCAAGGAAATACAGAGATTCTTAGGTAAATATGTGACTTAAGAAAGCACACAGACAGTCTGCACAAGCTGTGTTTTCTGTGTTATCTAGTGCTTTCTTTGAAGAAAGAAAGAAGCTAATGTCATCCTCAGAGATCTTTGTAAGCAAGGATACATATTGTAGCATGTCTTGTGAGTTCCTTGACTGGGCAGGCCATTAACTTACAAAAAACGATGGCAGCACAGAAGAAAAGGGAAGAGTGGAGCAGCTCATAGCTGCTGTTGCTTTCAGATTTTACTTACTCATCTGTAAGTCAAAGATGGCATCAGTGGGGAATGTGAATATGGAAAATGAAAAAAAATCAGCATTAATTTTGCGTAGTTTTTCCAGTATACATGCATGGGCTTTGGAGAAAGATTTGCAGTGGTAGGAACAGGGTGGCCATTGGTTAAATGACTGCTTGACAACACAAGGGTTTGAGTTAGAGCCCCAGGTGAGGTGCATGCTTGCAGCCCCGGAGCTGGGGATGTAGAGACAGGTGGATCCCTGGAGCTCTCTAGAACAGCAGTGTATCTAGCCTAACCCTAGAGATTAGATCTATGAGAGATTCTGTGTCAAACGAGGTACATAGCACTTCTGAGACCAACATCTGAGGATGGGCCTCCACGTGCATGATGCATACTTGTGTCTATAAATTTATGTGCATCTGCACACACACACACACACACACACACACACACACTGAAAAAACAGAAACATTACTTGTATCATTTTGAGAATATTTCCTATAGGTTAAACAAATGGTCTCATATTTACATTTAAAGATAGCATAGCACTATAGAAAGCTGGGTAGTAAATTAAACGTAAATAATTTAGGATGCTGATTCTTGTGTTAGAATGACATAAGGTAAACTAAAATGGGAGACTGAAACACATGATGATCAGTGCCAAGACAGACTGTGAAGAAGGGAAGCTTTGTGTTTAACGCTATGAAAATGCTCTTCTGAATTTTAACCTACGAGCTTACATTTTCATTTTGCAGTTACTTGGCTGACCCCGCTCAAGGCCTAAGTAAGTGCATAAGTCCATGGTCCAAAAGATACCACGTGTAGTCCAGGTTCAGTGTCAGAACAGAACTCTGTCTGGAGCTCAGCTCCTTTGAAGGGAAAGTGGCTGGAGGCCCAGGGTGCCCGACATCACAGACCCGCGCTCCCTGCCGCTGCTCTTTCATCGTAATTGCTCTGGGAGGTTGGTTTTCAGGAGGACACTCTTGCCATGCTCCGTTTTACCTTCAGGTACTCTCACGCCCACTGCTGTCCTCCCTCGTGAAAGTCACGGGGACAGGACTGCAGGAGCTACAGAAAACCAGGCTTGAAAGCAAGTCCAAGGGAACAGAGCATCAGTGTAACCCTTTTCAAATAAATACATAATACAGTAACAAATAGGGATCTGCTTCTTCAAAGAATAATACTTTGGAGATTTGGCAACCCAGAGGCCCTTAGTTAAAAATAAAGATTGAAAAGCCAGGTACAGAGGCTGGGAGGACTTCTGAGACCACGGCCATTGGCCTGCTCTCACATGGGAGAAAGGGTGAGGGAGGTCAGCAGTGGCCAGAAATAAACCATCTTTGGAAATGGCCTTATGTACACGAGCCAGTGTTCTCCATGCATAGATTAGCCAAATGGAGCACACACTGTGTCTTCAATAATCACCATTCAGGCACAGAATATGTCTTTAATTTTCACCACAAACTCATGGGCATTTAGCAAGAGTCTGGATTTAGTTAAACTCATAATCTGGATCAGAGCAGAATTTACAATTTAAAAGGATGTCTTTTAAAAAATCCAATTTAGTGAAATATTCAGAAGCAATGAGGGAGGGAGGAGCAATAAACAGCTCAGCCATTATAATTAACAATCATATGTCAGTATAAAAATCAGAAAAGGGGGTAGATCTTGACTGTAGGAGATGTCAGAGAAAGCAATAAGTAGCTACTGCAATTAAATTGCTTGTGTTTTTATTCCACACATGAACATCTAGTCAAACAGGGTCGAGATTGAACAGGATGCTCTCTTTCCTTCTTGAGTTATAGCAGTTCTTATTTTAATTGCCTCTTGCTCCCACCTGCTCATCCACACTCAGAGACGGACACCTCATGAGATAGACTCAACTGGTGTATTGTTCATAAACTCCAGGCTAGTTGAAAACTATTTTGGGTTTCTTACTCAAATCAGATTTCAACTTTGAGTTTTTCAAAGGTTAATAGGTTGGTACAGTGGTCTGTTATGTCAACAGAGCCCCGGGAAAAAATTAATCATGAAAGCTATACAAAAGGTCAAAAGGAAGAGATTGAAAAATCCTCCAACAAAGAAACCACAGACCAGGTTCTGTGTGTCCCTAAACAATTTTTAACCAAATGCAAGATTTGAGGCAAAGACGATTAGTAGTGATGGTAAGACCCGGCTGTGGTCACTGATGGAGAAGACTGATGGAATTTTAGTAGGACAGGGAAGTACATTTCAACAGCCTCTCATGAGCCTGTGCTCTCCAAAGAGGTCAATGCAATAGAAATGGAGAAGGAATCTTTGTCAATGAGTCTTATTTCAGTGTTAGGTAAAGCTCATGTAGCAGGCATTGGCTACTGTAGAAGATGCAAACAGTGGCTATTCTACACAGGAGAATCTTAAGTGCTGAACATCACACAGAGCACAGTGTATTTGGTGGTCTGTTCCTATGGCGACAGGACAGGTGGGGCTACGGAAGCTGAGATGGATAGAGCTCTGCTTTTGTTTCACTTTTGCCTTTGCCATCCTGTGCTGTGTGTGACCAATGCAATTCGTGACTCACAAATGTCACACGTTACTCTATGTGTATCTTGGCAATGGAGAGAATATGGAGTCAGGTCAACACTTGTGCTGGCTGGTCTTGTGTGTCAACTTGACACAAGTTGGAGTTAGCACAGAGAAAGGAGCTTCAGGTAAGAAAATGCCTCCATGAGATTCAGCTGTAAGGTATTTTCTCAAATAGTGATCAAGGGGTGAGGGCCCATTGTGGTTGGTGCCATCCCTGGGCTGGTAGTCTCGGGTTCTATAAGAAAGCAAGCAGAGCAAGCCAGGGGAAGTAAGCCAGTAAGAAACATCCCTCCATGGCCTCTACATCAGCTCCTGCTTCTTGACCTGCTTGAGTTCCAGACCTGACTTTGGTGATCAATAACAATTTAGAAAATGTGAGCTGAATAAACCTTTTCCTCCCCAACTTGCTTCTTGGTCATGATGTTTGTGCAGGAATGGAAACCCTGACTAAGACAGCACTGATTAATGTCTGGGTATGTAGAGTGTTTTAGAGGCAAAAAGAAGACCGAGATATGCTAGTGTTTGTCAAACTTCAATGTAGAAGACAGATTTAATGTTGGCTATTGAATCTGTTCCTCTTCCTGTTTAAACTAGGTGATGGCGTAAGTAATCCAGATCATTCATATTAAGTGCTACGGGTTCAAACACCCAAAAAAGAAAATAAGTAGAAAAAAATGTATGTAGAACACCAGAAGATAAGAAACTGAACAGATGACTAAAATGCAACATATAATTTATATGACTCAAAATCTAAGTTGTGGAAGTATTCATATAAAACTGTAAGTATGGAGGAGTCATCTTCAGAATGACAGAGACCTTAGTTCCTGTTTTCATTTCCTAGGACATTGTGGAAACTTGCTGATACAAAATTTGAGTTAATAACATGCTCAGCATACACTCTAGGACAACAAGGTGCTAAGCATATTTGAGACAGCTTTGTTACCTTTCTCCACTCCATCATTCTAGGGGCTCTCTGAAGTCACAGTGATGGTCTTGCTATTTCTGTGAATTCAGGCATAATGCTGGCTTCACTGATACTCTGGCTCATACCAGGGTGTAGTCAAGCTGTTGACTGGGACTGGGTTCCTGTCAGTGTGAAAGGATCTGCCTCTTAGTGCTCCTTGTGTTATGGAAGGATTCACAACAGTTTAGCTCTTAGTGCCAGGATGAGGTGAGAAAGAATTGGTCTTCAAGTTTTCATTGTATCTTTAGAACTTGCCTCTCATAAGAGGAAAACACTTTTTCGACTTTAAGCTTTCATGTTTTTGCATAAATCAGTATTGTATAAATCTGTCATCTATCTATCATCTATCTACCTACCTATCTATCTATCTATCCATCTATCTATAAATATATTTCAAAGTAATAAGTCCTGGATGCTATCCAAAAGTCACACATTGGTCCATGGATTGACCTGAGACTCCAACTTCCTCCCTTCTTTTCCTCTTGATATCCTCTCCTTAGCTTCATGTGGACATCTGGCTGTTTGTCTGTCTATCTATTATCATCCATCTATCTATCTATCTATCATCTATCTATCTATCTATCTATCTATCTATCTATCTATCTATCTATCTATCTATCTGAGACAGGGAATGCTTATATAGCCCCGACTGTCCTACAACACAGTATATTGACCACACTTTCCTCAAATACAGAGATCCACCTGCTTCTGCCTCCTGGGTGCTAAGATTAAGGTGTGTGCTACCACATCTGGCTCTGATATTTCTCTTAAAAATTACCTCCACTTTTGTAAAGCTTCCTCAAGACCCATCTCCAATGCATGTTGGGTTCTACTTGTACATGTAACATTTTGGTAATTTTTCTCATAAAAATTGTCAATCTTCCCATCTGTTTTTGGTCCATTTCAAAGTAATCATCTTTTAAAAAGCACTGGAGGCTGCCCAAAATGCACATATTGGTCCATAGATTGACCAGAGACTCCAAGTTCCTTCCTTCCTTCCTTTTGGCTTGATTTCCCAAGCTGGTCTATTTATACATTACAGCTGTATATCCTCTCCTCAGCTTGATGTGGACACCTGTCTGTTCTGGTCATCATGTGACTGATTTTCCCAACTTCTGTCTTTGCTCAAAATCACAGCCTGTGGCTCTCCTTCCATTGATCCCTACCTTCTCCTGACAGGCTGTGGTTTCAGCCTCAGGTGAGACCTTTACTCAGTAAGTGCCCTAATGTTAGAGTAGGAGAGAAGCCAGAGGGATTCATTGATATGCAAATCCCTAGGCTTTGTTCCTTGGCTCTGCAGATGGCCTTAAGAATTGGCTTTTGTTTCAAGCCCCATTGCATTCTCTGATGCCTGCAATCCACAATTATGCCCCCAGAGACAAAGTTGTAGCTATTTAACCTCCCTTTCTAATTCCAAACTTTCCTCAGTTTTTACAGGTTTCCTTCCTCAGTTTGCCTCAGTCCCCACAGAGGATTAACTAGTCCTCACCCTCACACACACACCTACCTGGGAAATTTATAGGAAACCCAGTGCGCCATCCACTTCCCATGCAGCTTAATTCAGGTCTTTCTTGGAATTAATTAATTTTTAATAATTGTGTAATTACATACAGCAGGCACACAGACATTAAGCGCCCGGTTCAATGAGTATTGACAACTGTATTTTTTTCTTGAGTAATTCATAACATAATCAAGCCATTGGACATTATCTCAATGGAGAGGGCTTTCTCTTGTCCCTTCTGGTTAACTTCTATCCTCTTCAGGAAGCAACAACCTCTGTGCTCATTTTTAACTTTCTAGACCAGCATCCTGCATCATGATAAAATTAAGATGGAACCACACCATTTTAGTTCCTTTGCTTCTGGCTTCTCATGCTCAACATGTGTTTAACATTTGTCAGTGTTTGGCACGAGAAGTCTGTGAAATGTCTATGTCTTCATGCACATTATCTCAATGGAGAGGGCTTTCTCTTGTCCCTTCTAGTTAACTTCTATCCTCTTCAGGAAGCAACAACCTCTGTGAGGGTAAATATCCCAACCCTTCTGGGTTGGGAGCAGATAGCATAACCACCTGTTCGTATAGACCTTCCCTCTCTTCTCCTGTCTCAAAGGAGAGGGATTCCTCCCCTCTTCCTTTTGTTCCAGATCATGTTTCGTGAGTGTGTGTTTCTCTTGTTGTTTGAAGCAGTCTTATGATGTTCATATTTCGCGTGGTTCTGGGAGCTAGTAGAGAGTGCTACGGAGCCTGTAAAGATTTGAGGTGGATCTTGAACACACGCTTCTGATTCCAGGGGTCACGCCTCTCTTCTTGCTGTTTCCTACCCTGCATCTTTTATCTGGCCTGTTTCAGGCTTTCCGCCTCCACTGGGTCATTGATCATCCTCTATGTAGAATTGTATTAGTTGAGTAGAGTTTCTTCTATTCAGAGGAAAGAATAAATTAGCTTTTTTCTTAGAAATATCTCAGCCACAAAGCAACATTTTTACTTATTTTATCTTTTCCAACAAACTGTAATTTCCCATGTAACCCCTCAACTCACTTAAGAAACTGGCATTGGCTTATACCACACGAGTGAATGGTGTCAGGATCACTAATGATTTCTTAATCTCCTGAGGGAAATGTCAGTTTAATCTTTCTTGCCTCCTGCCTTCCTCCATCCCTTCCACCCATTGTCTTCCCTCCTTCCTTCTCTCTTCTTCCTCTCTCTTTTCCTCCTCCTTCCCCTCCCGCCTTTTCTTCCCTTCTCATTCTTGAACCCAGAGTCCAGCACTTTTTAGGAAGTTGCCTACTTTACCCCTGAGGTAGCTCTCCCATTACACAATTTAATTTTTATTGTGTTTCTTTTATTTAACAAAGTAATCTTTTTTAAAAAAAATGTAATTATTAAGCAACATTAAGTTTTCCTGGATTCTTTCTGTATATTCTTCCTCAGCTGGTCATTTATTGGCGTAGGGTGGGGAAGCTATTTGATGTCAATCAGAAACTCATATCTGAAGAGTTTGGTGTTAAAGGCAAAGTTCTAGTTATTTTCTAATAACGAAGAGTCATTGTTATTGTATGCTGCTGTAAAAATTTTCTCTCTGGGCAATGTCTACACTCCTAAGGTCTCAAAAAATCTAAATTTTGGTTTCAACCAAAGTTCCTGCTGGGGAACAAATGAATTTATGAGATTTACTTACAGAGCATTGGTGACCACAAAAGAGACACTCTAGAAAGTCTGCACCCAGCACTTATGATGGCTTCCCCACATCTGGGCACCCAGCACTTACGATGGCTTCCCCACATCTGGGCACCCAGGACTTATAATGGCTTCCCCACATCTGGGCACCCAGGACTTATGATGGCTTCCCCACATCTGGGCACCCAGCACTTAGGATGGCTTCCCCACATCTGGGCACTGCAGCTTCCACATCCTTTAGTCTTCTCCAGCCTAGAGACCTGGAGGCCATGTGCAATTTGAACAAAATCACATATGAATGACTGAGAGGAGTAGCTGGATCCTCAGGTAAGAGTCCAGTGTCTGCCCTCCTTGTATAAGGGGGAATCAACAATCCAGCAAGCCCTGTGTGACAGTCTTTGGCAGCATGAACATCTGAACTCACAGAGGTGGAGGATAGAGCCGGGCACCTCAGGTTATGCCTATTTAAGGCGCCATAAAAAATCCACAGAAGAGACTGTAAATGACTCCCTCTGTCTTGTTGACTGGGTAAGTCCCAAGTTCAGAAAACTATTCTTGTGTCTAAAATATTAAACAGATCAAGATGAAATAAATGCTATATTTTATGGTGCAGAATTTAAGGAAGTTAAATATTTGGAGAAGGTAAAAGGATTTCTAGGAAAACATACTTTATTGTGCTAAGTCTGAGGCAATCATATGGCTCAGGAAGAGAGAGTGGGAAGAATCTTCTGAAGAGAGATAGGGTCGGGGGGGTTACAAAAAGCCAAGGGCTTTATTCCCTGGCTAACTTTCTCTTTCTATACTTGGGGAAGGGGGAGGCCTAAGGAATTTTCTGACCCCAAAAAGCAACAACAAATCTAAGGCAATGTAAATGTGATTCAAAGAGGCCAGGCTCCATCCCTAGTGAGCAGCCGATCATGGCGGTGTTGTCTGCACAGTTCTAGCTTAGGGCCGTCAAGGAGTTGTAGAATCTTCCTCCATGATGATGGTGGACAGATGCCACAACCAGGTGATGTGTACAGAGGTGTCCCTGCATAGAGGGCACGAGAGACCATGGCTGCACTGCTGCTCTCCACATCTTTAGTCTGTATTCCTTTTTCTTTTCCCTTCTCTCTCCCTCTCCTTGTTTTGGGAGATGGATCATCTAATAGAGTTCTCTCCCAGTAGATTCTAAGTTGTCTGTATGAATCCCTTTTCTATAATTAAGAACTAACCACAAAGACACATCAGTTTAGAAACATTTATATATACACAAAGGAAGCTGATGGAGTCATAGGAAATGACTCATAATGCATAGCAACAGCATACTCACTTTCCCAGAAAACAAGCCCGTAAGATCTTGTTAGATGCTGACATCTAGGATCCACTTAGTTTGGGATTGTCTTCAGAGAGTGAGGTGGTTTAAGTGATATGGCCCCCATAAGTCTCAGGCATGGTTTTGTTAGAAGAAATATATCACAGTGAGTGGACTTGAGGATTGAAGACCATCCAGCCATCCCAGTGTCTCTCCCTCCTGTTTGTGGTTCCTGAACTGCCAGCAGTTCAGCCTTCCTCCGCCTCCTCTGCTCTGTCTGCCATTGCAGACTCTAATCCTCTGACATCACAAGCCCCAGAGAAAGCCATCTTTTGGTACATTGCATTGGGCATATTGCTTTATCTCAGCAAACTAAAAGTGACTAATGTAGACCATAACTTGTCCATCCATTGGTTTCTTCAATGAATTCAAAGATGTCTAACTGGAGTATACCCTCTAAGTAGCTCAACTGGTTTTCAACAAAATCTCAGGCCTCATGTCCAATGTCTCTATCCTCACCAGAGAACTACCACAGGAACTTGGAATCCATTACAAGGAGGAATTTATTCTCTGCTATGCTGTACTGTAGATTTAAAAAAACCCTCAATTTATTCAATGAGTATAGTGTCACATAGCACCCACCATAAAGATGTTAATAAACGCCAATCATTTTCTTTAGATAGTAAAGAATAATCTCCTGAGAGTATTTCTTCACCATCACACAAACACAGCAAAAGCTACCAAAAAAAGCAAGACCACAAATGGCCAGGCACAGTTGGAACACTGGAGATATGTTTAAAGGTCACATAAAATTTGGGTACGAATAGACAGAGGAGAGAGAGGCAGACCGCTCTACATGAAGACCCACCTTCTCTTTCTATCTCCATAAAACTCAGAATAAAGTCTAAGGCTATTTCTCATGGATTAGTCTCCTGTTCTTTCCATACGGAGTCCAGATTGATAATTAATGACCCTTGAGAGAAGGCTACTTAACTTTGCCTTTTCCGCAGAGTTCAGGGAACAGAGGACACGGAGATACCCTTGCTCTCTAATTAGAGAAGTTGGAGCCTATTGATCATCATGGAGATAAGCCTGTGACCTACTTCAAAGGAGCAATTTCAGCACAGGGCAGGTGACACCTGGGCTTCTAAAAGGCTGTGACTGTGAGTGCAGGAATCCTGTACCACTGGGGGTTCATTTTAAAGAAGAGAGTGCTCTCTAAATCAGAGCAAGAAACCAATCTTAAATAGGAGCTGTCTTCTACCTTCACATAAATCCTTCACGTTGATCTTCCAATTTTAAGCTTTATATCTGGTCAAAAAGAGTGAAATTAGTTTGGAAAGTGTTTTTTTTTTAAAGATATAGAAATCATATTTTCTCTTTTAATTTGTACTGATTAATTGTTTTTCCTTGCAAAGCAATATGATGGTTTGGGAATTTTGAGTTGTAAGACGTAATTTTTATAAACATTGATTTTTTAAATATCCCTGACAATTTGTGTACAGTGATCCTCTTGTTGATGGAACCAGTTTAGAGTATTGGACTGCAGTGCATTATTGCGTTGTTGTCTGGTGGAGCAATGGTTTCATTAAGATGGCCCAATGAAACCAGAATGGCTGTATTGTAAGAATGGGGGCTTGGTGCACTGGCTTTACACGAGCCTGCATATTGTATTGCTCTAAGTTTCAATAACCTTTCTTAAGTGATATATAAAGAGTGAGCTTTAATTTTTTAAAATTATGATAAAATACATATAATATAAAATGTTATCTCAACTCTCTGAAAAGGATATTAAGTAAATCTGCCTTGCTGTGGTTACTGCCCCCTCCCCATTCCCAGGACGTTTTTATCTTAAAACACTGAAATTCCATCCTTCTAATCCATTGATAACCCCCTATACTCCCTCTTCCCAGCCACAGGAAACCACCTCTTGACTCTTATTCTATGTGTGTGAACTCTACGGGACTTAGAACAGCAGAACTACAGAGTATCTGCTCTTTCCTAAATAGCTTACTTTCTTCCATGTTGGTATATGTCAGTTCTTTGGGTTTTAAGGACAAAACACATACCATCGTCTACACAGCACGTACTGCTTAAGCATCATCTGCTGGTAGTCAACTGAATGGTTTCAGCCTCTTGGTCATTGTCATTCTCACTGCTGTGAACACAGGTGTACAAATATCTCTTCAAATCCCAACTCTCAAGGTGTGTATGGAGGGTGTATACACCGAATTGAAAGTCCTAGGTCATAACTCTGCATTGACCTGGGTTCATACATGCTATAGACAAGAGGTAGAGGGAGCCAAGTCCCTCCTTTCATAGGAACTATCATGGAGTTATCTGGAGGCAGGGGACCAGGAGGAGATCAGAGGGAGACCAAAACCTAAGACTGTCAGAGATTTATCTTTGAGAATCTTGGGGAAGATTAGCATTGCCTATCACCCTGAACTTGTATCACTAGGAAGTGTGGAATCTTTTGGGGACCAGGGGAAAGTTCATATTCCATTCTCAACCATCACCACCACCCAGGTGTACTCCAAGCTTGGTGCTGCATGGTGCTGTACTTTGGTTTGAATGTGGGAACTGCAGAAAGAACGTAGAAACATCTAGAAGGGTCAAGGAGAGGGATTCCTTCTGAACTTAAGGATAAATCTCCATGCCACACATTTTGGGGGATAAATTGTTCTCATCAGTTTGCAGAGGTGTAGAAGGAAAACCCAGATGCATGCTTGTATGTGAATGACACTTCTGTGTATTCTTTTTGGTAACCAATAGTGAGCCAAGTAGCAGAGCTTCTGAGGCTGGGGGGGGGGGAAGTCCGATGATGCAGGTATTCACCTGCCTGGTCCCCAGACAAATCTCCACAAAGACGAGTCAGCTCTGCACCTGATAATGGAGCAACACCAGAAATGCCCAGGGTGGGAGAAGACTCAGAGGGGAGCTAAAAGAAATGGTTGGAAGGGGAGTTAGCGTTCACCCTGGGAGAGTCACTTGTCAGAAGTGATCTCAGTGACAGCACAGAGATAGACACTGTGGAGGTAAAGTGGTCAACTTTCTTACCTACAGACTCCCAGAATCCCCAACTTTGGATCAGGGGTGGGACATGAGAACAGTGGTTTCTCAGCCGTGTCTTTCTAAAATCTGCTTTTCAGCCAGTCATCCCCAAAGAGTAAATTATCGTCTTACTGTCAGAGGGAAAAGGTGCAAGAACTATGTATTTTCTCCATAAAATTGTGGTGGGTATTGGGTGTTTGCTTTCATTCACTCCCACCCATCCATGCTTGACAGAATTCGCAGTGTTGGGACTCACTGCACCAATATTTCCTGGTAATAAAGAGCCCATTAGTGCCAGGTGGCCAACAGCCTACTCAAGTTTGGGAACCACCATGATGACATAAGACAGGGCCTACATCTGGGGTGCTGCCATCTTATTTTCTACATCTTCCAAGTTTAACACCAGGGTATAGACCACCAAACACCTCAGATTTCAGTAGAGGAATGTACAGGACCCTGGGCTTAGGGGGAAAAAAAGAAACTGTGACCTTTACCCTGCTCACTGCCTGGACTGGTTTCTGTGTGCTGTTTAAATGTAACACATGTTTTGCAAACTCAGGTCATAATTTTGGTGAGTTTTTATGGAAGGGTTTCAGTTTAGAAGGCAACCCCCATTCTCTTATGATTAATTCAACCTGTTAAATGCCAAGCTGAGTTGTTTGGCAAAACCCAGAGGTGGTTGTGTCTACCTGCAGCTTGCCTTTCTCTGATATGATCGTTGTTAAAAATGTCCTCATAACATCACCTGAGGGTTATTTGCCAAAGATAGGAGTTGTAATTCTGTTCCTTACTTTAAGTTATTAAAGAGCCAAGTTCTGTTTTATAAACAACAGTCATTGCCCCACCCCCATCTTCAGCATTTATGAGTTTTGCAGATAATGCTGATCACTCTTTAACATCATCAAAAAATTTTTGTTGCCTCTCTCTGGGTATCTTCCTGTTGGGCACAAATGAAGTGACTTTTGTCCTGGATTCAAAGAATTAACAGGTTAACTACTAGAAATTTCCCTTCTAAGTTCTTCTCCTTCCCTCTCTCCTTTTACCTCTCTCCTCTCTCACCTTCTCCCACCAACTTTCTCTCTCACTCTCTCTTTTTCTCTCTCACACTTATTCCCTTCCCTCTTTTTTGCCCCCTTTTTTCTTCTGCCTTTCTTTCTTTGGAGCCAAATTGCATTGAGAATGAAATATCCTGAAAAATCTTTTGGGTGCTACAAAAACCATCTTTACATATTTGCTCCAGAAATAACTTGAGCAGGTGGTGGCCATTTGACAAGAACTCTGCAGGAAGGAGGGACTTCAGAGACTCCAAGATGAGATCAATTTCTCCCAGGTTTCAGTAACTGCCTGCTCTTTGTGTACAGACCCACACAGGACACTTGATGGAGGAGGAAATCTGCTACAGTGCCTGTCTTTCTAGCCCTGACGCTCTTGCTGTTCTGTAGCATCTGATTCTGTGGCACTGGCTTTGTAAATGCCTCCTCATTTATGTAGAGTTCCCCATCCCAGGAGAAGCCTTCCTTTTCCACTGGCAGTACAAGGCGGTAGGGTCACTAGCTTCTGTTCTGGGTCCTAGCACCAACCAAGTGCAAGTCTCCTGTCTCCGAACTGGTCCCACTCCACCAGAACATAGAATGGAATTAATGAATCTAAAAATGCTTCCTGTTCTCCCTTCTGTCTCCCCTGGACCAAGTGAGGTCTGAAAGAGTGCAATTGAGGCAAGGCAGCAAGGGAGAGCTCTGCTGATTCCTGCTTTTGTTAAGCTGGCTGGTCTCAATACACTTGTATAGCCATATGAGGAAACGGTTGATGGACCAGATTCAACGTCAGATAGCAGTGATGTCAATCGCAAACACTCAGAGTTACCATGTTGCCAGGAGCCAGGCACCCTACTAAGACTTAGCCTAGAGAAATAGGAAGCCCAGTTATTCATATTTAGCTCTGTGTCACACAGTTTTAATGTTTGGATTCCCAAGCTCTTCTGGGACAACACCTGCCTTATCTTTGTTATGTGGCATTTAGAATTTCCTCCTGCCTACTGATTGTGAGACAGCTAGGGCCTGTAACCAATCTGTCTCAGTATAGATCCTGGCTCACAATCAATTAGTAGTGACCTTGACACATAACTTTCTCCTTATGACTCGACTTCTGATCTGTAAAATGATAGACCATCCCAGCACCACATTAGTTGCTGCTGCTATCAGTGCTGCAGCCATAATTATTTTCTTATCTGCCATGCAATTTTTTAAAAGACTTATTTTATTTTTAAATTGTGTGTGTGTGTGTGTGTGTGTGTGTGTGTGTGTGTGTGTGTGTGTGTTCTGGGAATCCAACTCAGGTCCTCTGCAAAAGTAACAGAGCACTATTAACTGCTAAGCCATCCATCTAATCCTTAGACACACACACACACACACACACACACACACACACACACACACAAATACAGTCCCCTAACGTAGAATCATCTAATGCTGCCTAACATAGCAGTCTGTCTTAGTTAAGACTTCTTTTTTTAAATGATAAAACACCATGAACAAAACAACTTAAGGAGGAATGAATATTTTTGGCTTATATATGCTGCATCATAGTCCACTGAAGGAAGCCAAGGCAGAAACTCAAACTGGGCAGGAACCTGGGGGCAGGAGCTTATGCAGAGGCTGGGGAAGAATGTTATTTACTGGATTGCTCCCCATGGCTTAGTCTATTTCCTTATATATCCAAGGACTCTAACCCTTCACTGTTCCTTTACTCCGACTTTATGACTCTAACCCTTTGAGCACCAAATTAAGCATGTTTATGACTTTCCTTGGTGATGTTACTTTGTCATGGAAGAAGAATCCCTAACTGAAAATTTTAATTAGGGGGAAAATCCTCCTTCTTGCTGGACTCAGATAAAAATATTCCTCATTAGCGACTTCTCTGGAGTATCCCTCCTTTTCTCTCTTTGTGATCTCAATAGTCTTGAACTATGGTCTACCAAATGGTTTACAGGTTAACCACCATTTACTGTTATTGATATATTACTGGATATATAACAACTGTTTTTCTTGTTAAAAAATACATGCTTGTTACATGTGATAAAGTTATATTTTCTGTGTCCATTTCCTGCATCAGACTTTGATATTGTATAATAATACATTTGTGTGTATTCATCTTGTGGAAATGGAAAACTATTGAATTAGTATGCAGTGGGTAACCTACCAGTGTCCAAGTGGATATATTTTATATCCAAGATATTTACATTCAAATAATAAGCTCATAAGAACTTACTTCTCTTTTAATAATCATAATGCTGTACTTAATTTGCTGTCAAACTTTTCAAAGGAAAGCCAGAGAAGCCAGAACAAAGAAATTAAAATGGTATCCTACCCAGACCTAAAGAGCTGAAGAAACCTTCTTACGGGCTTACAGTGGCAAAATGGCTGAGGTGAGCATCATTCACGGACTTTACAGTCCAGGCTCTTGACTACTGCACCACACTCAAGAACTCACCCAGAAACCCACAGAAACATTACTTTGAAGAAATTAAGCATCCATCAATGTTGAAGGAATCCTTCAAACATTCCTTTGAAGAAATATTCCTTGGAAGAAATTCCATTGAAATTTGACTTTGAGTCAACCCCACATCATACAGTGTTGCAATTCATGACAGATTCATTTTTGTGATTCCACATTTGTGTGTATATGTGTGCATGAGTGTGTTCGTTCACCTGTGTACCTGTGCCTGTGGAAGTTAGAGGTTAAACTTGAGTGTCATTTCTCAGATACCACCAACCTTGTCATTTTGTGTCAGGTTATCTCGTTGGCTTGGAGCTGCCAATACCTTCATGGGATTCAGTCTCTTCTCCACGGGTTCTCTTTAGCGATTAAAGAGAAATAGAGAGACAAAGTAGGGTGTTAGAGCTACGCCCATGAACTGATCATTGTTTTCATGAATGCTGTCTTCTTTCTTTCAGCTAGTTTATTTTCACTGGATTTCCATCCATGGCCAAACCAAACTCTTCCCTTTCTGTGCGAGATGAATGGAAAGCGCCATGATTGAGCCACTGGACAGTCCAGCCAACGATTCAGATTTCCTGGATTACATAGCTGCTTTGGGAAACTGCACCGATGAGCAAATCTCATTCAAGATGCAGTACCTTCCCTTCATCTACAGCATCATCTTCCTCGTGGGATTCCCAGGGAACACAGTGGCGATTTCCATCTACGTTTTCAAGATGCGACCATGGAAGAGCAGTACCATCATCATGTTGAACTTGGCCTTGACGGACTTGCTGTATCTGACCAGCCTCCCTTTCCTCATCCATTATTATGCAAGTGGTGAAAACTGGATCTTTGGAGATTTTATGTGCAAGTTCGTCCGATTTGGCTTCCATTTCAACCTCTACAGCAGCATCCTCTTCCTCACCTGCTTTAGTCTCTTCCGTTACGTTGTGATCATTCACCCAATGAGCTGTTTCTCTATTCAGAAAACTCGGTGGGCAGTGGTAGCTTGTGCTGGGGTGTGGGTCATTTCTTTGGTAGCTGTCATGCCCATTACTTTCCTGATCACGTCAACCACCCGGACCAACAGGTCTGCTTGCCTTGACCTCACCAGTTCAGATGACCTCACGACTATCAAATGGTACAATCTCATTTTGACAGCCACCACTTTCTGCCTGCCATTGGTAATAGTGACACTTTGCTACACCACAATCATCAGCACCCTGACTCATGGGCCTCGGACCCACAGCTGCTTTAAGCAGAAGGCTCGGAGGCTGACTATTCTGCTCCTCCTTGTGTTCTATATATGTTTCTTACCCTTCCACATCTTGAGGGTCATTCGGATCGAATCTCGACTGCTTTCAATCAGCTGCTCCATTGAGAGTCACATCCACGAAGCTTACATTGTGTCTCGACCATTAGCTGCCCTCAACACCTTTGGCAACCTGCTGTTATATGTTCTGGTCAGCAATAACTTCCAGCAGGCATTCTGCTCTGTTGTGAGGTGCAAAGACAGTGGGGACCTTGAACAAGCGAAGAAAGACAGTTGCTCAAATAACCCTTGAGTCATGCCATTTTGTCAAGGCTAGGGAGATGGCTCAGGGGTAAAGCTCTTGACATGCAAATGTGAGGGTCCGAGATAGAATCTGAACCCACATGAATTGTGAGTGGTAGCAACTATCTGCAATCCCAGTGCCTCTGTGGGGAGATGGACACAGGGACTAACCTCAAAGAGACCTTGTTTCCAAGGAGATAGGGGGGAAGGACCAATGCTTGACGCTGTCCTTTGAGCTCCTTGTGTTTACTGTGGCATGTGTCACACACTGACACAAACAGCCACACGCCATTCACACATACATACTCATGAAATATCAATAAGGCCATCCTTCCATCAATGAATCAATCAATTAACACCCCCCTGATAATTTGTATATAACTTCCAAGAAATTCTGAATACCCCTCTCAGTGGAACCCCCAGTAAACTATAGAGCATTCAGGCTATGATTATCCAAAGCCATGGGTAAGGGCCCTCAGGAGATTTTTGCAATATGTTTGTTCAAATCTTTGGGTAGAGAATGGGCCACATGAGTGTCAAGAAAGTATATTTAAGATTATAAACTATGAAACTCAGAGAATTTCTGTTGTTACCAACTATTTGCCTCCACATAGAAACTAGAGTTTGTATACCAGGCCCGGACCTCCTATGGCTTTAATGTCAAGATGGGAAAACCCGAACAAACTAGAACCAAGCAAAAGTCAAGATGCCAAAGTCTGCAGCTCAAAGAGCTGTGTCTCCTTTGCTTCCCACTACCACGAAGTGGGTGTTTAAGGAGGACCGCTCGCTGGAACACAGATGAGTGGAGTCCGTGAAGATCAGAGCAAAGTACCCCAACCTGGTTCAGGTGATTGTGGAGAAAGTCTCCAGCTCTCAGATTGTTGACATTGACAAGAGGAAGTGCTTGGCCCCATCTGACATCACTGTGGCTTAGTTCATGTGTATGGTCAGGGAAAGGATCCAGCTTCCATCTGAGAAGGCCATCTTCCTGTTTGCAGAAAAGACAGTCAGTCCCACGGTCTAGCCTAACTAAGGGACAGCTTTATGAGAAGGGAAATGAAGAAGATGGGTTCTTGTATGTGGCCTACAGTGGAGAGAACACGTTGGGCTTCTGAGACCCTCACCAGGCTAGGTGCACCCTTGCTGCTTGTATATCTTGTAAATAACTGGCTGTTCTCAGTTACCCCGCCAGAGGCTCCACACAGACCTACTAATGCATTTGTAACTGAATTTATTTCTTAAAATAGTGGAATGTTTTGATTCCTTAGGGTAATTTATCATATAGGGAAAAAAGAGTATTCTTTAATGCCTAGTTTCCTGTCCTTTCAGACTTTGGGGTTGTGTTCTGTGAAATCCTAGATTATCCAAAAGCATCATGTGCTTTTCTCAATGTTGTTACAACTCTTTATCTTTACAAGTTTTTCCTCCTTCAAAATTTGAGATTATTGTTCTGAGTTTTCCTCTTGGCTCTGGTTAGTTCTTTAGACTGAAGGAAGACATCAGGATCCAGTCAGAAGAGGGACTGCGGAAATGGTCCAGTCAGTAAAATGCCGGATATACAAGCGTGAGGGCTTGGGTCTGGTCCTTAGAACTCACACACACAAGCCTGGTGAAGAGGCGTCACTCGGAACCCCCGTTCTGGGCAGGCAGGAACAGGCAGGTTCCTGGAGCTCCAGGGCCAGCCAGCCGAGCCTACTTAGTGAGCTCTAACACACGAGAAACCCTGACTCCAGAACTGAGGGATAC